>CM035783.1:26281842-26769342 GCA_020466265.1 Siphamia tubifer | reverse complement strand
TTGGTGGGTTATCATTACCCAATTTGAGAAACTATTATTGGGCAGCCAACATACAGAAAATAAGTCTCTGAATTCAACAGCCAACACTGAAGCATGTAACTGCACCTCACTTGTGGTACTGCTCACATCTAAACTACCCATTCAACCAACTCAATATACTTGTAACACTATTATTATTGCTACCTTTAAAGGGAAAGGGTCATTTAATCATAGTCCAATTTGCAACAACTGTCAGTTTATTCCCTTCAGTATTGACACTGTCTTTTCCATATGGCAAAGCTTCTCTACAAAGAATCTCTACACTGATTTGATTTGATTTGATTTGAATGCTTTATTTCAAACATGTGCAGAATGCAACAATAATCAATACAATAATAATAATAATAATAATAATAATAATAATAATAATAATAATAATAATAATAATAATAATAATAATAATAATAATAATAATAATAATAATAATAATAATAATAATAATAATAATAACAATAATAATAATAATAATAATAATAATAATCAATACAATAATAATAATAATAATAATAATAATAATAATAATAATAATAATAATAATAATAATAATAATAATAATAATAATAATAATAATAATAATAATAATAATAATAATAAAATACACAATGACTTGTCCGAAAAGGAGTAGGATGAAGCATAAGCTTATTTAATCCTACCCCTTCTTCACTTCCCCATTAACCTGAATTTATCTTATAGCAATAGAGCGCATAGTACAAAAATGCCGATAAAAAAATAAATAATAATAATAATAATAATAATAATAATAATAATAATAATAATAATAATAATAATAATAATAATAATAAATAATTGAAGTACTAAACATATACATATATTTAAAAAAACAAAACAGTACAAAAAAAACAACAACAAATGAGCTGATAGGAAAGTAGGTAACAAATAGTTTTTTTTTTTCTAATTTGTGTGCATTTTGTTCTCATTTTTTATGATGATTGATGATTCTTTTCATAGCTTTACTTTCACTTTATGAAAGGTTTCACCTCCCTCAATCACATCTCTTTCACTATTTCCAGGTCTGTAACTTTGCTAACGATAATTTGGATTTTTCAAACACCCCATCTGATACAGCAGCTGACTTAATTTTTAACATTTCAAGCCATCAAAAAGCCTCATCTCAAAAATATACAGTTCAATTTCCCCAAATCACAGAAACAGGGTTTGACAAGATAAGAAGGGATTGGGAGGATGGGTTGGGTAGCGCTATAGATGACAATGATTGGAAGGAGTCACTCACTAATGTTAATGGTAGTACATCTTTCGAAAGGCTGAATATAATACAACTTAAAGTGATTCACCACATTTACTTCACCAATTTTAAGCTAGCCAAGAGATATCCCAACATCAAAGATACATGTAACAGATCCAAGTTATCTCCAGCTAACATGGCACACATGTTTTGGTCTTGTCGCCACAATTATTGGACTAGTATTTTCCATCATATGTCCAAATTTCTCAAGTTCACGTTGCTACCAAGTACAGAAATTGGTGTCTTTGGGATAATGCCAAATCATGAGAATTTTACAAAGTGGGCAAAAGAATGTCATAGTTTTTACATCCCTACTTGTGAGGAGAAGAATTTTATTGGGCTGGAAATCACCACTTACCCCTACAGCATCCACATGGCTTAAAGACCTTATGATGTTTCTTAGTCTGGGAAAAAAAAAATTAATTTAATGTGAAAGAAATTTGAGTTAACCTGGAACTCAACACTAGAATACATAAATAAATTAAAAACACTGGTGTGACCCTGCTGCCTTGCTCCCTGGCTGACTTGTCTATTGTTTTTATTTTGTTTTATTTTTGGTGATGTTAAATGAGGTGTATATGATGGGGATCTGTTTTCTTCTTCTTAATTTTATGTGTACAGAACATATCTGTATACATGGGGTTGGCCGTGGCTTAGTTGGTAGACCGGGTCATTCGATAACTGAAGGGTTAGTGGTTCCAATCCCACTCTGTCCCAGTCAGACCGTTGTGTCCTTGGGCAAGACACATCACACTCCACACTCACACTGGTGTATGAATGTTTGGTCGTGGTCAGACACGAAAAATGGCTGCCACGCTTCTGTCAGTCTGCCCGAGGGCAGCTGTGGGTACAAATGTAGTTTACCACCATCAGAGCGATCATGTGAGAGTGAATGAAGAATGGGTAAGCAATGTGAAGCATTTTGAGTGGCCAAAAAGTGCTATATAAATCCAATCTATTATTATTATCTCTGAAGGTGGTAGGGGAGGTTGAGCAATGAAAGGGTTTGTTTGAAGGGAAAAAACAGAAAATGGAAAATGAAGTTTTCACTGTCAATTGTACTTTTTATATGTGAACTAAATAAACACACACACATATGAGGGTCCGTTTAGGCAATATTTCATATATATATATATATATATATATATATATATATATATATATATATATATATATATATATATATATATATACACCTATATATGAATTGCCTTGATTAGACACATCATGATGGAACTTTTTTTTTAATTTTTTATGGAAGGTCCTTTGCAGTGGATAGTAGGGAGTAAAGCCATGACACTCTTATGCACTACAGAAGGAAAATGCTTTGCTGATTCTCAGGGGGATTTACAGACCATTATCATTTATATGTGTGTATTACAGATCACAGTGGAATATGAGCTGGGTTTTGTCATGAATCCAGTCTCAGGTGTCATGTTTTGTCTATTTTTTTTGTATGTCTTCCTGATGCTCTGGGACAGACTCCACAGTTCATTATTACTTTAATTGTTAATAAACACTGTGAACTTCATTCTAAGTATCTGAGTCCTGCATTTGGTTCTACTAGAACGCTTGAGTTGTGTCAGGTTTAGACAGGAGACATGTTAGTTTTACCGTTAGGCTACTGGTCATGTGTTGTTGCAATATTAATCAATACATTGTTGAGGAGCCACAATGAGGTAATTGTACACTGTATACATTTTTGGTTTTTTTTTGTTTTGGTTAGTTTGTTGCCTTTGGTTCTGTTTAAAGCTATAGTTTCTCTTTTTCTTTCGTTCATTCATATTGTTTATTTTGAGCATTTACAGAACACATGTAAGTTAAAAATAAATCCAAAATCATTAATGTATACTTGAAAAGGAGTGGAAAGAAGAAAAACTTATTTAATTCCACCCCCATTGTCATCATCAAATATCTTATCTTAATAACATTTACAATAGTTTGTTTTTGAAGCTTTGGAAACATTGTCCAAAAAATATATTTACTTTTTCATTATTTATTTATTTAAGTATTATTATTTTTGTTTATTTATTATTATTATTATTATTATTAGTGTTTTATTCATTCATCTTTAATTATTTTTTTAAATGAATTTAATTTTCAAATGTTTTATTTTATTTTATTTATCTAAAAAAGAACTTGGTCCTCATGAGACATGCAAACAAGTGTGTATATATATATATATATATATATATATATATATACATACACTAACACACACACACACACACACACACACACACACATTGGCATTGACATGATGGTTTCAATAACTAGATAAGCACTCTGAGAGCGCAGACCTCCGCCAAGGTAGACCCCCCCCCCACCCCGATCACCCCCAAAATGAAATCAGTTCTTCCTGCTCACATTTCCAACATATCCTGAACATTTCATCAAAATCCGTCCATAAGTTTTCGAGTTATCTTGGACATAGACAAACAGATAAACGCCGGCAAAAACATAACCTCCTTGGCAGAGGTAATAATTGTATTAAACATGAATTGGTATTATCCAACAGTGACAAAAAGAGGATAAGAAAAGCATGCAGGAAATGAGAACTAGACCACATGATGTCTGTGAAAAAACAGGAGACAGATATGTTTCATCAGGGTTTCAGATCACTCCAGTGAAGGTGATCAAACACCAGGCCATAGAGGATTAGGGTTACCTAAGGTCACCCTAAGTTAAAGCTAAGCCTAGGGTCACCTAAGTCTTGTGCATCTTCATCCTTGGTTGTTGTGTCTGTTAGCTCGCGGCACCAGCACTGGGCTCTGCTCTTAGTTCTGTTCCCCAGTATTAGATCAGTATTAGGTCAGTATTAGATATCTATGTCCCTGCTTTTAATGCTTAATGATAGTTGTCTAATTGTGCTCAGCAGGAGAAAATACGTAGCAGAGCCTGAACACCAAGATCAAATATCATAGCTACACTTGTATTCTCATTCTATAATAATATCAATTGGTTTGTTCTATATTGGTTCATTCTATTTATGACTTTTCTGACTGAACTGCAAATTATTGTTTGTCATTTCAAATAAATGGAATCAGAAAATGAGACCAGTTGTTGTCTCTTATAATGAATTATCATATTCTATTGATCCTGTGTTTATTATATTTCCAACATAATACATATTGAGTTAGTATTTAGCCACAACAATTCAGAATTGATGTATTGTTGTGATAGTGACCACATTAACTTAATGCTTTGGTCACTACTGAAACAGTGCTGTCACTACCAAAACACCAGTTATTTTGTCAAAAATAAATGATAACGAGTTATCAATCTGTATTTTATAATAATGGTTGGTTAGGTGTATTTGTAAATAAATGTAACTCTCATTAATGGTGACATCATTATAATTAACTTTATACATTTTACAAGAATAATAGTGTTTGATTTTGATGCATCATACAAATTCAACATGACAAAATATACTAAAATATTAATTAGAATGTATTTAACTGTGGAATCCACCACTGCTTACATTATTTTGAAAAAAATAGCCCGTACATGGAAAAATATTACTAGTTTAATATACTTATTTTAATTGTAAATGTAATGTTGTGTTTCAGTAGTGACCAATTTTTGGAGAAGAAATGTATTCCAATATCATGTGCAAATGTTTTTAAAAAATAATTCTGCCTTAGATCTGATGCAACATGGATATGGTAAAAACATAAAATAGTACACAGTAAATTTTGCAGTGTTAAATCAACACTTAGAGAGTTAATTTGGAGACAATGGGACCAAATACACTCTAGAAGAAGTTAAATAAACTCTCTAAGTGTTGATTTAACACTGCAAAATTTACTGTGTATACACATTTCACACATTTTCCAACTCTGAATTTGAACCAATTCAATACTCCTGTAGTTCATTCAAATATTTTTAGCACACCTTCACCATTATGCTGATTACATAATTTCATAAAATGTCACATATTCAGTATTTTCAGCATTTTATAGATACGTATGTTGAGACGCATTTTTTTAATAATGGTGTATTTTGTAATTCACGTCCAAAATGTATTAATTTTTTCATTTCATTTTGTAATAAACTGCCTTAACACATTTTGTAATACATTTTACCACATTATGTAATAAGTTATTACATTTTGAGAAGATTATTACAAAATGCACTTGCCTCTTTTTTATACTCTAGAAAATTTAATAACATGGTGCAACACGTAATAATAATAATAATAATTCTAGAGCATAATTTATTTGTTTGTTAATTGTATTTTATTGTACTTTAAAGTATTTGCAAAAGCTAGGCTTATTATTAGCATCATTATATTAGCCCAGTACTTAACAATTACTATCAGTACACTATTCAAAGGTTGCATTAACAGAGAATATTCTATAAATTCCAGATTTTTTTATTGGATAACAAAACCACATTAAGGATAGTTACTAACATCAACAACAATAAATGCAACCAACACATGCAGGTTTGTGGACCATTTAAAATAATAATGAACCAATGAATATAAGTTGTACCTTAAACAACATAAGTGTCTTCTGCTTATTTAGAGAATTGCTGTGACCACATCATTTATCCATTAACATTCATTTTAAACAAATATGAAATTGCCTCAAAAGGCTAAAACAACAACAACATTTCCATTTCCAAAATATATCCGTAATTCCAAATTATCCATGTCTAATATGTTTAATTACCAGCCAAGCCATAAAGCATAAGTTTTAATGCCACACCACCAAAGTGCCCTGCTGCTGCAAAATGGAATAACTTATTACATAATAAGGGAAAATGTATTACAACATGCGTTAGGGCAGTTTATTCCAAAATGAAATGAAAAATTAATTACATTTTGGATGTTTATTACAAAATGCACTGTTATTACAAACACACGTAGTGAACCCAGACCTAACCAAGTGAATCAAGCCCAGATCATAACACTGCCCCCACAGGCTGTACTAAAACTGTACACACTAGGCATGATGGGTAATAATTTAATTCACCTCTATTCTCACCTTGATGGTCTATCACTCTGCATCAGGTTCAGTGTAGAGTCATAACACCACATGACGTTCATCCATAGAAACACAGTACTATCTTTATGTTGTTGAAGCAGTGAGATGCTCCTCACTGCATCAGTTTGGGTTAATGAACCTGTTCCAGCCGAAACATATTAATCACTCCAGTAATTATCCAATGGAAAGCTCTAACCTCTTTTCCTATTTAATCCATTTTTTTGCCTGGGCTGTGCATGTAGTCATGCTTTGATGATACAATACAAAGGCAGCCTTTTAATGTGGAGACTGGTCTTACTATACTAACACTTTGGCCTTTTAGAACATGGTCAGGCTGAACTGATGTGAATTTGTCAAAGTGCGGTCCTCGAGGGCCGGTATCCTGCATGTTTTAGATGTTTCCCTCTTCCATTACACCTGGAAGCCATTGCATCATTATCAGTCTGATGAGGACCTGATTATTAACTCTTTATGTGTCAGTGCTGATGCATTCTGAATGGATGATTTAGTTGAAATATTCAGAAAAATTCAACCATTTTCCTTTTAGTTTTGTGCATGGAAAGGGTGCTAAAAAGCAAGAGTTTTTTTTATTTTATTTAAACATTTTTTAAAGGCAAAATTAAAATTGCTGGGACAAAATTTCAATTGTAATTTTCTTCTTTAGTAATTTTTTTCCTAAAATTTTCCACATTATTTGTCATTTTGTAAATATTTATTCGTTTTTGTTGCTCATTTTGTTTATCTTTCTACATTTTGTTTTTTTTTATGTAGTATTTTACTTTGATTTTCTGCAATTTGTGTCTTACTTTGCTCATGTTACCAATTATTTTGTTAGTTCTCAGGAGTTAAAGGGTTAAACTGAATCACATGGAAGAGAGAAATATCTAAAACATGAAGGACACTGGCCCTCAAGGACTGGAGTTTGACACCTGTGATCTAGAACACCCACCGTTCAGGATGTTTTTCTTATGTTTTCCACTCCACACATATCTACCTAAAAACATATATAGCTGGTAAAATTATTGTAATGCTTTTCGTCACTCATGTTAAACAGCTATATATGAATGTTTAAATATAATTACTGTGTGTTGCTGAACTGTTGGCGTCCACATGTTCTTATTTTCAGTGTCTGACCATTGATTGCCTTGAGTTTGAATCTGTATACACATTCTTGATTGACTAAAACTTTAACAGAGTAAACTGAGAGATGTACAACAAATGTAGAAACTGCTCACGGAAACTCAAAACCACATTTTTGATTTTCTTGTTCTAATTTAATGTTGTTTACCTCCATGCTGGTTCGGTTGCACTGGTGTGTATCTGCGAACCAGTTATTTCCAGTTGCACACTGGTTGACATCGATGTTCTGAATGTTGACATCCACTCGGATCACACCTCTGAACAGGGAAACACACCAGAACATGTGTCAGTGTGTCAACAAATATCATTAGACTCATAAAAATAATAACATTTGCTTTTCCACAGACCCTTAAAGTGTTTTGATTTTAAAATTTCAGATTTAATCTGACATTTTCAAACACATTTCAAACTTATTTTCCAAACCGCTACAGAAAATGTATAAGGACTGACATGAAAAGGCCTAGTTTTTTTGTTTTTTTTTTTCTCTCTTATTTTCAGATTCTCAGCCAGGAGACAATATTGTGCCTTTGAACATGTTCTAAAGGCAGGAGGTGAGAGGCCAAAGTTGATTTTTTTTTTTTTTTTTTGAAAGAGTGTTTTAACATTGAGCTACAAGTAAAGTTAGTGGTAAATCATAAAAAGATGATAAAGACTATTGGGACAAAAATCTGACTCCAACGTCGAAAACAGTAAACATTAAAACAGATTTTCTGCTATAGATCATAAAAGTATCACTAATATCTTGTCACATTCTACTTCATAGCACTAAAAGCCACTCTACTGTTTCTACTTTGGTAATATATCCAACAGGTGTTAGAGCAGTAGTGAAGTTTTACGAGCTTACTCCAAAAATGTTTTATTATTTCTATGCCTTTAGAACCTGTTCAGCACATTGTTTATTCATCAATGTTTATTCATGTATTAACTGTAGACTGGAAAGTATTTTTCCTTTATCTGTAATTGATGACAAGAGGTGGAAAAATACTTAGATCTAACCCTGTGAAAATGTTGCACCTAAAGTAAAATTTCTATATTTAAATCCTTATGTAAAGGTATGCATTTATTAGAAAACAAATAAACTTTAATTAAATGTAATGTAAAATAAAATTGTCTTTGTAAGGGTTTTATTATTATTTACTTATATGATGGATCTGGTTAATTTTGCTGCTGTTTTTACGTTATATTTTAGTGCTGTACAAGTTTATATAACAGTTTGTTACAGCAATGCATCAAACTCTATAAAGTCATCATTTGTATGTAGTACTGCTGTCCCACAAAGACCAGGTGTGTCTAAAAAGTAAACTTTAATAAGCTAAAAAAAACTGTTTTAACTTGGCCTGGTCATGTTTGTTGTATTTTGTGCATGTGTGTGTGTGTGTGTGTGTGTCCAACCTGAACTCAGGTGTCAGGTCAGGTTTGAGGCCGTAGTAGGACGTGGACAGGGTGAGCATCCACCTTGGAACAAAGCGTCCATCTTGACAATCCAGGAAGGGTGCACTGGCCCACCGCACCCCGCTGCGATTGGTCACGTAGCTGTCACCTTGCCTCCACTTTGGGGTGTCCAATGTGCTTAGATCATTCAGGAGCACCCGCTTGGACAGGGTTGCCATTGGCTGGTTGGATTCAGGAAATTTAAAACTTCGGAACCATCTGTCGTCAGGTGATGGAGCGGGTGGGTGAAGACTGTCCCAAGCTTTGGACATGTCTTGGAGTACAATGGTCTGGACCTTAGTGGCTGGGTTACGGATGGCACGAAGTACCAGTTGTGGCGCTGGAGCAGTTGGGTCAGCATCAAAAGTAAGCATGGCCTGCTGGATGAGTACATCTGCATCCAGGAGGGCCCGGACCAGAGCATGGTACCACTCCATGTCCTCCTGCACAGTGCTCTCCCGCAGATCACTGGCCTGGAAGATCATGTTGAGGAAGTTGGCGGTGTTAGCCAGTGCATCTAGTGCTGGCCTCAAAGGGATGTCAAAACTGTAGGGCAGGTCCCCGGTCTGGCCCGGGGGACTGTACGCCCGTCTGCACTTGGCCATTTTCAGAGCAGAGGAGTCCCCACTGTACAGGAAGCTCTCAGCTGGTGACCAGTCCTCCACCTCTGTAGGAGCTTCTGAATAGGTTGGTGGAGGCTTTGTGGTGGAGGTGCTGGTGAGGAGGTCTGAAGCTTCTGTAGTGTTTGTCATAGAGTTAGTGCTGTTGTCCATCTCCTCTGTAAATACTGATGTAGGGGTTGGAGTCAGCTGCGCTCTGAGGACTGAACACAGCGCCAGCAGAAGCCAAACAGGACCCATTCTGGAGATAATCTGAAGTAGATGAGGAGAAGGGGGAGGGGGGGGGGGGTCACACACCTACACCTTTTGACACTTTGACCCCTTTAAATTGTTTTTAACAACAAGAAAGGTCACATGCTGGCACAGGTTTGGACTTCCTGGGTGGATTTTTTCGTCTTCATGTCAGTGTGTGGTTGCAGCAGCAGGTGTCCGGGTCTGTGGTCTCTCACTCCGAGCGCACAGCTCCATCTGTGTGCCGCACCAAAACACGCACACGCGCTTTTCGCTCACGCATGAAGCTACCAGTAAATCTGCTGGTCCTAGTTGCTGGTTGGGAGCCGAAAATATGCGCATGAAGTAATTCCCGCATCTCCGCAGTGCGTCCGTGATGTTGCCGCTCCGTCTCAGTGTGCTGCTGTTTATAGTCGCAGGAGGCGCGAAAGGGGAGGAGGAAGGAAAGCCTCAAAGTTGGGGGATCCCCATGTCAGGTGGGCAGAGGGAACAGGGGGGGGGGCAGAGTGTGATTGTAGAAGAGGAAAGACTTAAGAAAACTGCAGATTTCCTCCTTTTCTTTTCTGTCTTTCCTCTTCTTCTCCTTCTTTCTCTGCTATCTGTTGCTCCAAAGAGCTTCCAGCTCATCTGACGATGACGGTTTGTAAAGCTCGTGCCCCCCCCCCCCCCCCCCCCCCCCCCGCCACACACACACACACAAACACACACACACACACACACACAAACACACACACACACACACACACAACACACACACACACACACACACACACACACACACACACACAAACACACACAGACACACACACACACACACACACACACAAACACACATACCGCCCCATCAGTCCCTCCTCCCCTTCATTCACTCTGCATCCCCTCCTCCTTATCGACAGAGATGCTCACAGTTGAAAGGTGATGAGAGTGGGACATCTGTTGTGTTTGTGAGTGCGTGTGTACATATGTGCACATGTGTGTGCACAGACAGCGGATGATGCAGTCAGTAGGGGATGAGGGTTAAGCTCTGCTGCATTTGAGCATCTATGAAGAAGCTGCTGATGGATGGATGGATGGAGGGATGGATTAACCCCTCATATGTGGAATAGATGGAGAGGAGGATGCCCTTTTGCAGCGCGCGCACGCACGCACGCACACACACACACACACACACACACACACACACGCACACGCACACACACTTAGAATACATGAAATGTAAATAGGGAAAATACTGGAATTCACTTGAGGGGACTCCCCTTATACATGTGTGCCCGTGCTTGTGTACACGTGCACGTGCAACCTCCGTTTTAGTACGTTCGTGTGTATGTACGCAGACAGACAGAGAGGGCATGGCAAAGAGAGGGGGGCGAGAGAGAGAGAGAGAGAGAGAGAGAGAGAGAGAGAGAGAAATGAAGCGTGCTTAGTAAGAGGAGTAATGCAGGCAAGAATCCTTGTTTTGGTGGCCATGGCAACCAGTTTCTGAGAATCACCCCCTCATGCTCAGCTCCACATAAAGGCACCACTCCCACCTCCCACCCTGGGACTTCACTGCAGAGCAGCAAAGGTGCTGCAGTCGAAGGGGAAGACAATAAGAGAGGATCTCTGACCGTGTCCTACTGCGTCTGCGCAAAGAAGACCTGAACAACAAGTGTCTAAGGCACTTTCCGTGTCTACCCCTTCCTTTACTTGTGCAAAGAAACACTTTAAAATCGTGGTTTCTTTGACTTTTTTCTTACCTTGTAGCTCAATTTAACTCATAAAGACCCAGAGATACTTTTGTAGCCACTCCCAAATTGATATTTTCCCTCATTTAACCATTCTTAAATTATTTCTCATCACTTGTTATATTATTCTCCATATAAAATCAGGTGTTTTTCCATTAGTAATTCACTGTTCATGTAAAAGTTAATAAAACCTCAGATTAAAGCTAAGGATTATTGTATCAAAACAGAAAACTGAAGAAAAAGTTGCTTTTCATTATCACAATATAATATATAACATGTATAAAAAATATAATTATTAACTTTTGTGTAATGGGTGGCCAAAGTAGTATTTTAGAAGATTGCAATGGATAAAATCTCAAATGTGTCATTCTCTGTAACATGTAGCTATACATGTTAAGTAAATATTGTTATATTTCTTAGGATTCCTGTTAAATGATTCTGAAAATTTCAGACCTCTAGCTCTTGTCAGCAGTTATAGAAGCCTGAAAAAAGCTGAAATTTTCAAGTCTTAACTTTGGTCGCAATTTTAGGGAACCCCCTACCTACTTCACATTTGGAACTATTTACAATCAAGCCTATAGGGATTTTCCTCATCATATATATTGTTCTATAAGTATGTAAACATTTAAAAAGATCTGAGAGGGTCAGGTGCGAACCACTTGATGAAATTATATGGAATGACCCATAGTGTGATCTGTTCAAATGTTATTTTTTTAAAAAGTATTATTATTTTGTAAATTAGCTGAACTTCAGTAATAAAACTGCCACAGAACAAATTATCTTTAAATAACAGCCATGTGGAATGATATCATGTCTCATCTTCAGTTTCTGTTGCCAGAAACATCTGACAATGTCCTTGATGTCACATCGATCAATTATATATATTGCACAATATGACAAATGTGCCTCAAGTGTGTTTTCCAATGCGTATATTATTCAACTGTTGTTCAAGCCTTGACTCAAGGAGGAAAAATACCCCTGAAAAGATATGTATAAGAGGGTGAAAAAAAAGACACTTAAGGAACAGCCACAGAGGAAGGTTCAATGTACACCTAAATCAAATACTTCAGAATTTATGGATATTGTTGAATTGAAATGGCATAGATAATTTACAAAGTAAGAAATCATCTGCTTCCTGTTAATCTACAGAAACTGTTCAATGAAAGAGAAGGATCATATGGTTACAGACACAAACTAAACTGCTTACAAATAGCAGTAATAATTAGAATTTCAAAATAAAGTTTAAGAAAACTGAACTTGATGGATATGGTCAGTTTTTGGATTCTTAAGAGCAGGCAGAGGGTCTTTGGGCAGGAAGGTTTTGGATTTGTGGATCAGTGATGCTCGGGCTGACCCAAAATAATAATAATAATAATAATAATAATAATAATAATAATAATAATAATAATAATAATAATAATAATAATAATAATAATAATAATAATAATAATAATAATAATAATAATAATAATAATAATAATAATAATCTGTATTTTTTTATAGCACCTTTCATACAAACACTGCAGCCCAAAGTACTTCACATTGATTAAAAATTACAGGGTGAAAAAATACATTACACAAAATAAACTGATTATAAATAAGAAATAAATCAATAAATAAGAAATAAAAGTACAGATAAAAGTGAGCAGTGAGCAGGCGCCTGTGGTCACCCGCTCATTGCAAAATATTTTTTAATGATGTTTAGGTTGCGTCAGTTGGGTCATTTTTCGTTTGAGATAAACATTAAAATAACCTGGTAAATACACTTTATTAACAGAATTTCCATGAAGATAATGTACAACATCGTCAGTATCCTACGGTATGGAGGGAGTAAGAGAGAAAATAAAGTTGGGAGAGTGGAAGCTACAGAAACATACAAAAAAAAGTAAGGTTTGGTACATATTCACTGAGATTTTTAAAGATAATGAACAGCTTCCACTGTTTTATTTTCTGTGGAAACTGGGTTCAAATGTCTCTTTGGGTGTTAGAGGTTCTCGACCCCTAGTTTAGATGATAACTTTTAAATGATGAAGCAGGACAAAAATATTTTCTCAACATATTAACTTACAAGCAATGACATCAAACTTGAGCACAGAAATAAATGCAGGTATGTGACTAAGGTCATTTGATGTTCATAAAGACCACTGACTACTTCTTAAAAATGCAGGTCAGGTGCGTCCTTTTCAAATATATTTTTTGTGGTCAAAGTTGCGGTTAGTAAAAAAAAAAACCGGTCGGTTGCGGGTTGTTTATACATTGACCCAAGCATCACTGTTGTGGATGATGTCGGCGTGGCATTTAAGCCTTGTGTTTTGTTTTTTAATAATTGCTGATTTCAACTAATGTGCCTCAGATGAATGATCTTAAGTTAATAACTTCATTCATATTATTGTTTTTTTTTTCATAAATGTATCAGTTTGGGTTGGTTCATAATAAGCCTTGACTTAAAACCAATCTTTTTAGTTTGTATGTTTGTCATTCATACGAAATAAACATCAGAAAATGAAGGGAAAAAAATACTATTCAACTTGTAACATGCATGGCTATTTATAGAAAATAGTTTGTTGGTCATAATAAGCCAATAGAGATTCACGAGAAAGTATGAATTTTGCCATCAAAGGGCATCAGTCAAATAAATATAACAACTAAGAATAGACTGAATGAAACAGAATTAGAATAAATAAGTTGAATATAAACACAAAATTATGCCATATATGCTGCAGGACAGGACACAAAAGGTGAGACAGTGATGTTTCCTAAAACTGAATGGTGCTGACCTCTGACCTCTGGTGCATTCCATCATCATTCAGCTCTGCAGGTCGTTAGTTTGATTACTCCACAAAAAGATCAGATAATAACAGAGAGTGAGAGAGAGAGAGAGAGAGAGAGAGAGAGAGAGAGGGTTTATGGTTTTCCATCATTATCTGTATCAGTGGTGTCATCCATCACTGTTGTAATGCTTACAGCGCATCCTGGTGGTTATATGGGGTCAATACAACACTCCTGCAAAACGTCAGAGCAGTGCAGGTTGTTTTTGTTCCACTTTTACAATATAAATACTTCTATATTACATCTGCAAGTTCATTTCTTTCATGAATTAATGAGTCAGTTTGCAGTCTCAGATGAGCATAAGTGACAGAGGAGTTTTTCTATGAATAATAATCCTGTAAATGTCCTATTATTTACATTAATTTGCATTTATCACATGCATCATATTGACCTAACAGATTTTTGGGAAGAATACATTAAATGAGTCATCATGTAATTAATATTAAATAAATAATGAGACTTAATGTTGAATTTACAAAACAGGATAAATACATTCATAATAGTTTTATTGTCGCTCACCTTGTTTAAGTTTTGGGAACATTTTAAGAGCATTCCTACTTTATATTTTTCAAAATAAGTTTATTTTTTAAATAGCTAAGTAATGTTTTTTTTTTATTGATGAAGGTTAATTTGTTAACTAATGACCATTTTATTATTATTTTTTTTTTTAATCAATGAGAGACGGTATATTTCAATTTATATTTTGCACACAAAATGTACTTTAAAATTGTGTTGTTGTTTTTTAAAAAAAAATATATTGTCCGTTTACAAATTTGTTAAAATATACACTAACACAGGGACAAATTCTGCCATATTTTATATTTCCATTTTATCAAAAAATTTTTTTAGTTTTGTTAGTTTTTCATGCAAACAAGAAACAGAAACCCTTTTGTCACTGTCTATCTTATGCAGCCACACCTTTTGAAAGAAACAAAGAAGAGTTTTTCCACAAATATTAAACCTATACTAATAATAATAATGTTTGTAATATTTCAGATTGTGTGGAATTGTAAAATTATCTGAAAACTTTTTCCCGCTACTATATTTCAGGGAGAACTCCTGCTGTGGGATTTGCCAAAATCACTGCATGAAGAATGCAAATAATAATTTATTGGTTATTACAGATCTGTTGATTGAATTGCCATATAAGAGAACATGCACAGAACGAGAAATGAATTAGTTGTGATGAAAACCAGGCTAAACAGGTAGTTTTAAGTGTATTAATCCACCCACCATTCTCCATTCATCTCAATATACAACAAATAAAACAGATTACAGCTGGTTTGTGCCCAAGTCAAAATAACCCAGACTTTAACTAACCTGGTTTTGGGGAAAATAAACACTCCTTGTTTGCTCCCAAGTCAAAGCATCTCTAAATTCTGTCATCGGGAATGAAAGCTATAGATGTCAAATAGTAATTAATATGATTGTTAATATAATTAATATGATAATTTTATATTTCACCCTAACACTCCACTGTAAAAAGTTTGAGAACCACTGTATTAAATAATAATAACATCAAATTTATAAGAAAACTGTGACTTTTCATTGAAAGACCAGCCATTCAATGCAACATTAAAAAAAAGAATAAAGTTTTAGAATCCACATCCTCTGTACAGTTGGCATAGCAACAACAGGAAAAAATTATGTGACTCATATGGTAGGCCTCCTCCACACTGTAAACCCGAATACGTGAAAAAAATATATGCATTGCCTCAATTATTTTAAGTTGATGAAATATTACAAGTTTCCAGAACTTAAAATTTAGATACTTATTAAAGTATACTTAAATTAAAACATTACTTATTAACTTAGTATTCTAATGTTCTGTCAGTCTTACTGGGACACCAAGTCAGGGTTAAGTGTCTTTGTCCAAGGACACTTGGAGATGTGGACAGACAGAGGCGGGATGTGAACCTCTGACCCTTCAGTCATTGGACGACCCGCTCTACCAACTGAACCACAGCCGCCCCTGAATAAAATTACTGTGTTTTGTCATTGCAATTTCTTTGGTGTGATAGATATTGGTGGTTATTTGCAGTGATCTGAAATTATATTTCATCATCTACTACATCAGTTTATAGTTTTCAATCCTTTGAAACAATAGAAATAACAGTACAATATCGTTCTCAGCATTTAATGACTTAATTCCCCTCAGTTGTACTTCATCTATGTTGTTAAGTTATGCTCACTTATATCCACGATAGTTCCCCTTAATAAAAAATATTAGTTAGAAGTATTTAAAAAGAAAGAAGAAGATGTTACAGTAACTTAATACATTTGAGTTATTAGTACTATTTCTGAAACTTTGAGTATTCACAACTGAATATATTTAATTATTCTGAACATTCCGGAAGTTTTAGGCTGATGCTTGACAGTGCTCTGTGTGTTAATCATCAAAATGCCAAATGATGGAATGTCCTGCACTGTAAAAATATAATAATAATTTTAAAAAAATCTGTTGCTTTTAACGAGAAAAAAAATGGCTGTGTTTTCCTGTAAAAACCCCCACATCAAACCATGAACATATTTATAGAGTAAGTGATGTAGATTTAACATTAAAGTAAAGTTAGAGCTAATATTTGAACTACCAATGGTTTGGATAACCTGCTCTACCAACTGAACCATAGCCACCACTTATTTTACAAGATTAAAATCTTAAATTGTTCAATGTTTACTTCTTGATAACTTGTTTTATCATTATTATTTTCTTTTTGTTAAAGCAAACAGGCTGTTATTTTAACATTATGGCCTTGCAATTTAAATGCCACTACATTGTTTTTTACTTTACAGTTTTATTTTCTCAAAACAATAGAAATACATATTTCTCCTGTACATACAAATCTGGTTTTGTTAACATACACTTCCTGTAAAAAGTACATCTATGTTGATTTAATTGTTAATAGAAAAAAAATCCTCTCTAAATAAACAACTTTGTATTTCACTTTCACTTACAGTTGTTACGCTGCAATTTTACAAGTTTTTGGTGTTAATTCCAGTTTTTATTTATTTTTTTCTTCATTTTTTTACTTTTCCAGTAGAGTCCACAGATAGAATCAACAATAAAGGAGAACCGATGGTGTTATGGAGACACATAGAACACCTCAAATAGACTTTATATGGACTCTTAACCTTTAATAGGACACACAATTCAAAATTCAACTGTGTTATTGGACATCATCACCTCCCTATACTCTTGCCATAAAACATCTGAGCAGCACATGCCAAAAAGTAAGCATTACATAAATTTTAAAAAAGTGTCATTAAGGTTATAAAGTTACTTACATTACTCAAATTCATGATTGAATCGTGTCTATACAATCTTTCTGAATGACTGTATAATGTTACAAAAACCTACATGGCCCCATTTTTAATGTTTGAGGAAATTACTCAAAATAGTCACCTGCCTGATAAAAGGTTAACTCATTTTCACTGAAAAAAAGCATATAATAATATAATAAAAGACCATGAATCACTTCGGAAAGGTGAGGTGTAGAGAAAAGATCATTTGAAACTTGCCACAAAAATAATTCTAGGTTCTTGCAAGTTTTGATACAGAAAATGTAATAAAACACACAAAAATCTGAACTAAATAGCTTCCATGGGTAAAGGTTAGTGTTTAATGTGACCTCCATTTGTATCTTAATCAGATTGATAAATGTTTAAGTTTTCTTCACTAATATTATAGAATAGTGCATTGTGTTTCACTTATCTAAATTTCTTTTAACCCATAAAAAAAATGCTGACAAAATCCATCTACTGATGTAAACTGTTTAATAACTTCTGAACCATTAAACCTATAAGTATGGTGAAATAATGCAGGTAAAATATAGTTTGTCATCTTTTCATGGTCATGAGATATGACCCATGTGGATGTTCTCTGTAGTTACCATGGAAACACTGTCTTCTGTAAGTTCAGTTCACCAGTAAAAACCCATGGAGTTGGATCAATGACATGTGATGGTGACACTTGGTTTATATTCAGTTAATGATATATTTCACCTAAGCAGTCAATTTTTCTTCAGTTTTCTCTGTTTTTGACACAACTCTCAATTTTAATCTGAGCTTTTATGAACATTGATATGTGGATATGGTGGATTAAATATTAGAAAATACAAGATTTTCACTGAAAAAAAACCCAAAACAAAATACAGTGAATACATTTTGAATAAATGGTGATCAGTCACTTAAGAAAAGTTACATATGGGAGGAAAAATGCTGGAACTACCACAGATATCACTGGATCTTTATGGGTTAATTGCATACTTATTTACTAACATTTTAATACAAATCTAATATTAATATTAATCTCATACCTATTGTACAAATTAATTTTTCCTATTGTCTTGTCTCTTCTATTTCTAGTTGCTTGAATCCTTTATTATGCTTCTATGGAGCAAATGTAACACACAATAATTTCCCCCTGGGTTAATAAAGGACTCTGACTCTAGTTTTATTTTAAATGCTTTTGTTTTTGATGCTGTTATATGTTTTTTGTATGCACCTCATATACATGCACTGAAAAAAGTAAAACATTGAATCAACTTAAAAAATTTTCTTCAATAGGTCACACATAAAATCATCAAGTTAATTAAAACAACCCAATGCAATTTAACTTGGTTCATGCAACTAAATTTTTTTTTTAAATGTGTGACCATAAAAAGTAAAAATTATGAGATAAAAAGTAAAAATTATGAGATAAAAAGTAAAAATTATGAAATAAAAAGTAAAAATCATGAGATAAAAAGTCCAAATTGAAGAAGATTTAAGTTGATTCAATGTTTTACTTTTTCAGTGTACTGTATATTCAAACAGAGATTGAGAAATGCACGTGTATTCTCCAAAAACAAACCTAGCCTGAATAACTGCTGTACTTCTCTGTAAATTCAACAGACTAAGGTTTAAACCTGGTCCTATTGGATTGCTCATTAGGAGTATGATGTTATATGTTCTTGGTGTAGTTGATCATAATATAGGTTAAATTCAGGCTCCACCCCTCACACTCAATAATTTACAACTTCACTTGAAGCTCCCTTGTGATCTTGTACAAACTCTGGTATGAAATGGATCCAACAGCAGCAACTGGAAGGAATTTATGGAGATTAGAAGACTGTAAAAATATTTTAACGTACTTTTGTCAAAGTGTGTTTTGTGCTATTTTTTCCAAAAAGAATCCAGAGGCCATAAACTAGTTAATTTCAGCCTGTCATACACAGAAAAATTTAATATATTCATTTGTGAATACTCAAAGTTTCAGAAATAGTACTACTAACTCATATATTTTAAGTTGCTGTAACATATTCTTTTCAAAGGTGTCATTCTGCTGAAAAACACTTTTCCATGCTCGTTTTGGAATCTGATGGGTCACCCCGACTTACCAACACATGCTGCCTTTGAAAGTGTTTGGTCACCTCCACATACCGCATTCACAGAAAACATCGAGAGGAACGAGGGACCCAGAAAAAGCCAGTCCATCTGACGTCAGATGGACTTTAGCATCACCCACATGAGGTTAAACCTGTCCCCCATTGCAGTGAATCTGAATTAGCATTAGCATTAAGACGGCGCCACAGTAGCTGCTGCACTGGAAATAAAGCCTGTTTTTTTTTCCTGCACATTTTCAGAACAAGCAACGGCATGAAACCTAGCTGGATGCTACTCTGGTAAAGGTAAACACACATAGAGAGTGGGAGGGGAGGCAATTCTGAGCCAATCAGAGACGCCTCATCACCGCATCATGTATGAGGAAGTACTGGTAAACTCTGTTGTTTGATCACAAGTCATTTATAAGGATGATTGAAAAAAAGAAAATGTACTGTGCTGAAATACAATTTCAGATCACTCCAAATAACCACAAAGCTCTATCACACCAAAAAATTACAATCACAAAACACAGTAATATTATTCAGGGGTGGCTGTGGTTCAGTTGGTAGAGCGGGTCGTCCAATGGCTGAAGGGTCAGAGGTTAGTGTCCTGGCTCTGTTTGTCCACATGTCCAAGTGTCCTTAAACAAAGACACTGAACCCTGCCTTAGTCTCCCAGTAGAACTGACAGAACCTTAGAATACTAAGTTAATAAGTAATGTTTTAATATACTTTAATAAGCATCTAAACTTCAAGTTCTGGAAACTTGTATCAACTTAAAATAATTGAGGCAGTCGATTGCATAACATTTTTCGAGTTCTGCTAACTTGTTTGGGTTTACAGTGTAGCTGCAAATACCATTAAGTATAATCATGTTAAATAAGTAAAATCAACTATTTGAATCTTGTTAAAATGATGTTACTATTATATTATCCATTTTTTTTTTTTACTTTTTTGATTTCATCCAAAATACAAAACATCAGTGACATCAATGACAATAAAGCAGATTCTCCTAAATTGTGATTACACTTCCACAAAGTCTTCATTTTTTTGTTTTACAGTTTTCAACCCCACCACTCCCCACCCCCAAGTAAATATTATTCTGAAAAAAAAAAAGCGCCTACGTGAAGCAGGGAGTGGCTTTGAGTTACAACACAGTGCACAGTGAAATAGTGACAAACCGCTGACGGAGGAGTTAATAAACTCATCCACATCTGGGAGAACGCCAGACAAGAGTCTCTTCCAATCCCAGCATCTCATTAAATGTGTGCTATAAAACAACTCGGAGCTAATTAAAGAGATGATATCAAGTTAAAATGGACCTGGAAGTGGAAAAAAAGGGTTAATATTGATTTTCACAAGTAACATGGAATACAGAAATTTTCTTTCTTGTGTCTTTTTGCACTTTAAAGACATTGTGAATTTCAGTGGAACAGTTACTCATTTTACAAATTTGAGATCATCAAAAATAAATCCAAAAATAAGTAAAAAGACTAAATCATCAGAATTAAGCAGGTATTGTTTCTGTTTTCCCATCTTGTTTCCATTTTATTGCATGTTTTCCTGCAAAAAACAAACAAAAAAAACATCCGTGACCTCATAAAATGTTATTTAACTGTTTACATCTCATTGGAATACTCTAATTTGGCAAATTTTTTTCTTTATACTTGTGCAAACTTTAGATTTTAACTATAGTTAGGAATCACAATCACTGAACATTCATACACATTCGTACACAAGTGTCAGTAGAGGCACTGGAGGCATGGAGGGTGAAGTGTCTTGCCTAGGGACACAACAGCACATGACTACAACACAATGGGATTCGAACCGCCAACTCTTTGGACATCCTGATCTACCTCCTGAGTGTAAATAACTTGAAAGATAAATATTGTGGGATACATTGTGTGAAAAATGAATAATCTCTGATATGGGCAAACACATGTGGGGTCACCATGGAAACGGCCCACAAACCCACTTAGGACCCTTATAATGCAGCCCACTTGTAACCCTGTTGGGTCCAATATGGACATGCTGGCTGAGGTTATACTTAGAATGACTAAAAATTAAAAACAAAAACAAATAACACCTTCACTGGAAAATGCAACATCACAAAGATGAAAACAGAACTGTTTTTTCAGCGTTTAGCTGTTTTTTTTATTATTATTATTATTTTTTACAGCCACATAGAACAGTGATTTATGAAAAAGGGCTGCATTACTGTAAAATGATCTTAATCTGAAAATGAACCTAAAACATATATAAAATAAAACACAGTAAACTACCATTTCACGATTGATAATGTGTTGGTAATACGGTAGTTGGATTAGACACGGCTTAATGCAGTTTATATTTTCTTTTTACATAAGAAATTGGTCTGAATACTTTTAATGCACCATTTTTTTTATTTTTATTTTTAACAGCCTACATTATTGTTGCTGAAGGTATTTCATTCATGGACATGTCAGTGTTTTATTTTTAATCAATTAACAACATCTGTTTTGCTTTGTCACTGTGGGGTTTTCTATGTTAAATAAGTAGAATCTGAAACTATAAAATGTGTAAAACTTATTTATGTGATGCATTTTGAAGAATGGCAGTGAAACATGAAGTTACACACACTGACTTGTGTGTATTAGATTGAAAATAGCATAAAAATAAACTATTAAATTCAATGCATTTATTCATTAATCAGAGGCAACGCATTGAAAGATAGACACAGACATATATAACAATAATATAAAACTGGAATAAACATCAAACTTTCCTATAGACACAAACACAGAGGAAAAAAGGAAAGAAAGAGCACCAGTATACCAAAATAATGGAATGAATGAAAAAGATGTCAGCCTGCAGAGCATCCACAGAAACACTAGTGTCGTGAATTCCTGAATGAATGAGCTGTCACAGTGAAAGGAGGCAGTGCAGCATTAATAGTGTTTTCTTTTACCTTTAACCTTTGTGTGTTTATAAGGAATCAAAACAGAAATCAGCTGTTTGCATCGGGTTCACCCTGTGATATTAAAATGCCACAGACTAATTTACAGTTGTCATCATCGGTGCTCATAAAGTGCATTATGGGCTGAGGAGGAGGAGGAGGAGGAAGAGGAGGAAGAGGAGGAGGAGGTGGAGGAGGAGCGGGTGGGGCTGAACGGAGGCAGACGCTGGTCACTGACCGGAGACTCCACCGCTTTATTCCGCTCAGATCAGACCGCATGTCTGACCCACGGGTCCGCCTGCTGCCGGGAGACAACTGCACCCATTTCCCTGATATCTGACAGATGGATGCATCCTGTCGGAGGGGAGGAGGAGGAAAAAACGCCTCATATATATTTATATATATTTGTCAGTTTCGCTCATAGCCTATTTATGAGAGGCATCAGCGGTTTGGCCCTTTCTTTATTATAGGGAAGCGATCTCCGTGGTTAGCTATGTGAAGAGCAGATCGCCGAATATTTCTCATTTCGCGATCCTGAGGAATAATTATGAACAACGCGCAAGATATGTCGCCCGATTTCGTGTTGATGCGCCTGGTTTCCGCGGCCGAGGATGACCGCTTGGACGCAGAAAACGGGAATCTACCGCCGGGAGGAGTGGTGGCAGGGCTGGGGAAGGAGGTCCTGGCTCACAGCGGCGGCAAACCGGGGTTGGATATAAGTCGAGATCCGTCGGCAGGCCTCGAGCATCCCAGCAGCCGCCTGAACAAAGCCCCACCGAGCGGAGACGGCCTGGCTGCACCTGACGCTGGGATGGCGGAGAGCCGAGCCCCTCTGTCCGCCGCTGCTCCGCCGCAGAACCCTATGGAGGCCCCGGGCTTTGAGTTCACCCCCAGCCCCGGCCTACGGCCTCAGCTGCTGGTCTTTTCAAATATAATGCGGAACGGAGAAGGGATTTTAGAGCTCGACCGTCGGAACCAGCCCAGGGATGCTCTAGGGTTGGACCAGAGCCCGGGATCCGGATGCTCCGGCCCGGCTGTCAATAACAACACTTTGAGTCCCGGTACCGTTCAGCAGCAGGACCTCTTGGACCAGACATGGGGACATTCACCGGTGTCCGTGTCCGCGGACATGCAGGGAGCGGCGGAGCTTTGCCGCCGCCACAGACTCATCTCCACCCCGCCCGAGTGGCCCTTGTTGTCGGAGAGGTCCAACCCTCTGATGGACCCCACATGGGGATGCGCCACCAGGGACAGAGACGGAGCTGTGTTCGAGCTGGCCCGGCGGTTCGGGGAGCTGGGGGTCGGTGCGGTACCCAAGATGCTGCTTAAAGCCGGGGAGATCCCGCGGTGTTCGTGTCAGGGTGCACACGGGCCCGTGGGAGGGGGAGTGGAGCCCGGTGATGACCCGACAGAGACCAGCGACGCTCTGCTGGTGCTGGAGGGGCTGGGGAGCGGGGACGTGGACGGCCTGGGTATGGACGAATGCCCGGAAACGGAGACGGATGATGAGAACGGACGACAGGAGTTTTTACTGAAGAGGAAAAGGGAAATAGTTCAGAAGATGTCCGGTGCTTTCTCCATCAGCAGTTTCCAGGCGGAGCTGAGGAGGCAGGTGGAGGGTATGGCCCCCACGCCGACAGAGGCTGCTGCACCAGCTCACCTTGACGCACAGGTATGCAGCCTCCACGGCTCTGGGGAGGCGCAGGTCGTCGCCTCAGCCATGTCGCCCTCACCTACTCCGGTGCAGAACTCACCTTGGGCTACCAGTCCGAACCTGAGCCTGGCGTCGACGCCCAGGAGGCGGCCGGAGCGGTGCGCCAGTGCCCCGCGGACTCCTACAGGCCGGGGGGCGGATAAGACACTTAAAGTTCCAGGGAAGTCGAAAAAGGGCTCGTTAAAAATCCGTCTGAGTAAACTGTTCCGAACTAAAAGCTGCAGCGGCTCCAATCACCTCCTGGACAAAAGGCCCTCAGTGACCTACTCTGTGTCTTCTGCCGGGAGTCTGGTGGACATGGCGAACACCGGCGGCACTGAGCAGGACATGGACAGGTGAGCAGGACCACAAACACACACACACATACACACACACACACACACACACACACACACACACATACAACAAAGTAAAAGCTTCATTTTTTAACCTCTGGTGTAAAAGTACATTATGGTTAAACCTTGGCACAGCCTACTTAATTCTATCCAAATCTGTATTAGTGTGTTAATGATTAGTTAAAATAACACATACTAGTATTAATGGAATAAACCATGTTGTTTTAATTGAACTCTATAACTGTACAATCATTATTGTAGGCCATTTTGAGTTTAGGTGGCACAACTTTGAGTGTCTTTAAATATAAGACTATTAGGATTTGTGAAATGACTTTCTTTATAAGTAGTAGTAGCAGTATAGGTGGATGCATTGTGGAAAAAAATCACAAGTAATGCACCTTAAATGCATGCATTGCAACTTTACTAAAGGCTGCATTAATTATATTAATGAATGAACTTGTTTTCATTTGGATACGTTACATTAACACAACTATCATTAATAATGGATTTAATGTTTTTGATAAAAGATGACATTTCCACAGTACAAAACAACATAAATGTTATCTTCTGTGACTGGTTGACAGCTGACTCATTCATTAATAGTTGTGTTGTGGCTACCTGTTGTGTTTAGAAATGTCATCAACATTGGAATCAATAAGTTCAGATGTTGTACATTAAGACAAAGTTTAAATAAACGGATGCAAGAAGCTCTGTCACAGTGGTTGTTTGTCATCCTGATGAAGCCATGTGTTCTAGGTCTTCTCTCTGCAGCTGTCAGTATTCTTTAATGTCTTGAATTTCAACATGGCAGCATCTCCAAAACATCCAATAATATCTGTGTGTCATTAGATGCAGGGGTTTCTCAAACTTCTATGGCTTGTCATTCTTTATCCCACTCAATGCTTAGTCATTTTTCACAGTAGCTCTCAGAAGGGAGACTGGCATGACAAAACAAAACAAAAAAAACAATACATGGTTTTATAAGTCCTGATTGAGCTTAATGGATAAAAAAATGAAAAGCTACAGGATGAAAAACTGCACAAAGACACATACTGAAAAGGCTAATTCCTCAACATCTGCAGCTACTAATCCTTCTTTTCTGCACACTCACACTGTTTCTGTCTTCTTCTTCTTCTTGGTTGTTCCTGCAGCCACAGCCAGGCCAGACTGACCAGGGCCCACAGTGCCTTCTCCCCTGCTTCCCTCTCTGCCTCTCTCTCTGCTTTTGCTGGTAAGATCTGTTGGATCCTTCAGGTTGATAATCTCAAATGATTTTTATTCATAGTGCAATAGCAGTTGACACAGTTTAATCAAAGAATTGTTTTTCACCGCAATATTTATTCAATGTTCACACATAATTCAGTCGCTAATATCATAAATAAAAGTTAAGTCAGTTAAAATGTGAATTTTACAGTTGTTTTTACCAGGAATGGATAATTTACCCATAAAACTGGACTTTTTTTTTTTTTTTTTTTTTTAATATTTTGGAGTCAGACAGAACCTTTGTAAAGTGTTACCACGTTTTAGATCAATTGATTTAAAACTTAAAAATAATAATATTGAGACCTGTCTTGAAGTCCATATCAGACTTTTCCTTGTACATCATTTTAATCATTTATAACTTTTGAGCATTTATAGTCTTTAAATTATTTTATTTTTTTTTGCATCTTTTGCATAATTTTATGCCATCTTGCATCTGATTTCTGCATTTCACACAGCTTTTGTGAGATCAACATTCATTCTTCCAACTTGTGATCACCATTTTTTGGGTCTCAACCCTAAGTTTGAGGGACACAGATTTGATTATTTTGTCTATATTTAACCCGAGTTCAGGCATTTACAAGCTCAGAGGTGGACACTCATAATTGTCTCCTTTGATACTACAAAACATGACGTGAAGGCATTCATCATTCCCTCTAGAGTCACCAAACAATATCTGTGTAATAACCAAAAAGGTGAAAGCCTACATTTGACCAGTTTAAGACATTGATTGGATCAGTGGCTCAAAAGATGTTAAATATTTAGTCACAGAAAAAGTATTATGTCATCCTGATTTTCTTCAATTTCTCTGGTACAGCTAAAGGTAAATTTATTTGGACAAATATGACAATAGAAAACACAGTTCATAGTAGTTTCAGAGCTGATATCTATCCATTTTCCATAGTTTTCTTGATAATAATTAAAATCACCTCTGTTCTTACACCAATATATATATATATATATATATATATATATATATATATATATATATATATATATATATGGGATTGTAGTAGCAAAAACTGTAATTTTAGGCATGTCATGTTTTCTTTTCTGTCTGTTTCAGTCACATGACACACACGAGTTAGTACATGATTGCATACGCATTTTTATCGGTCTAATAATTTTAGGTTTTTGAGAGTTACATGCATGCACAAAACCCCACACCAAAAATACTGATCTTTTGAAAATATGAAGAGTATTTTGTCTTTTTCTACAGGTTTTAAAATGTGATAAAGAAGCTGCAGCTGTTTATCACACTCTCAGGTTATGAGAAAACATAAATTCTAAAAATAGTTAATATTTAAGAGGTGTATGACTTCATTGTTACATGACTCTTTATATGGTACTGTAATGGAACTCATCTTTCATTCGTAGTGCAACATAGACAGATAAATAAATGATCTGAATAAGAGCCCAGTGTGAAATTGATGAAATATTATGGAAAGTTGAGCTGTCAGACACCAACAATTTAAAGAGTTTGGAGGTTTTTTTTTTGTTTTTTTTTTGTTTTTTTTTTAAGAGTTTGGAGTTTGAAGATGGCCTAATACAAAGGTAAAAATCAAAATAGAAGTGTTGAACTTTTAGTCCCTATTGTTCAAATGCATGTAAACACTTCTTATTGCAAGCCTGGATGATTTCAAATAAATTGAACAAATAATATGTAATATTCATGCAGCTATTGTTAACTTATTTCAACTTTCTAGGCTTTGACTAAAGTAGTTCAACACATACAATTCTAGTTTTATAATAAACCTTCGCAGAACCACTTCTGTCTTGTAGTTTAAAGGAATCATTAAAAAGGGGAACTTCAGGAGAACATTCTCTGACAGTGTCTTCTTCTAAACTAACTCAGTTACCTGCAGTTGCCACCTAAACACAATGCTTTCAGTCAAGACAATGTAAACAGAATGTAGTGTATCAATATTAAACAAGGAAACTCAAAATAGTCTGAGATGACAATGGATTTCTAAATCCAGTTCAACTAAAGCACATTTTTAAGGCTGCAGGGAAACTTCTATCTTCTACCAAAACAATGTAGACTAAATTCGTATGATTATTCATCTTGAGTGTTTCTAGTTTTTTGTTTTCCACATTATACTACAGAATAAAGTGTGATACTGTTTGAGACCAACAAAAAAAAACTATTAAATCGGGATTTATTGTCAGACTACTTATGATAATACAAACAAACTTGATATGCTTGATATTTTAAGGGCATGAACTCTACACATGACTTATGTATTGACTTTATTTTTCCCTATTTGAGAAAAATTAACTTGCATTCTTCCCCCAGGTATTTACACGTTTGTAATTTTAGAATAAGAACATTTCTATGCACTGTTTTAGCTCAATCCTTGGGCAGGAATTTGTACTGAACAAGCAAATAATCTGGGAATGGAAATCTGAAAGATGTCAACATATTGCCCAGAATATTGTGAATATTGTGAATTCTATGCATGGCCCCACTACTTCCTGGCCTGGGTCTTGGGAGGTTAAGGCAGCTCTTTTATTTCCTGTCTTTCATTGTTGGACACACTGATTAATCCAGGAGTGTCTGTTACTTGTTGTTGTGACTACTGTACTCAGACATACCTGGGTTAATCAGTGTGTCCAACAATGAAAGACAGGAAATAAAAGGAGCTGCCTTAAGACATACAGGAAGTAGTGGGGCTATGCATAGAGCCTATTACACTAAACTGGGTCTCTACAGTTTCTGACAGTAAAAGGTGTTTTAAATATTTGTAAAGGTGTTTATTAAGCTTAATTAAATTTTTTAAATGTAATAGAATTTTATTGTTTTCTAATGTCAGTATTGGCTCCAAATATCATTTTCGAACTATCAGTGGCCCATATCAGTCACTGGCTCAGGCTCATTTAAAAAAAAAAAAAAAAAAAAAGTATAAACCCCCCCCAAAAAAATCCATATTGGTCAATCACATGCTACTTTAACAATGTGATCCTGATGAATCCTGGTGTTTTCCATCTTTATGCTGCTACGTACTAATGAATATTTAAGGAATGAGGAACTACATCAGTCTGGTTTGTTGGAGCTGAAACTCATTAATCACTGCAGCGAGTATTCAGTTTAAGGATTTTAACCATTTGCTTTGTTTAATCCAGGTGGAGACTTTTCTTTTTGGCTATCCTGTGTATTTTTTTTCAACAATACAGGAGTTGAGTTTAAGATATTGTAGCTTTTACTTTTTTCTTTAGTCTTTTTTTTCCCTCCACTGTAAATGAGGTTCCAGATATGATCAGACATAAATGGCCTGTGGCTGAGAAGGTTGATGAGGTCTGTAGTTTGGTTTGCTGAAATATTCCGCTGACTTTCTAAAAACCAATGCACAACACCTCCGCAGGGTTGGAAAGTACATTCTGGTGTCCTGCATTTGCTCCGAGGTTTTTGTTCTTGCTAAATTTGCTTCACATCATATACAAAAGGTTTTTATTTGTAGTTTAATGAACATGTTTCACACAGGGCTAACCTCCAATTAGAGCAAAACATGAAAGCTACACCAGGCAATAATTTAAAGTTGGTGGAATTGTCTGAAAGCTCACGGCCTTTGCGTTGCTCACATGTTTGTGTTTACAAACCAGTCAGTCTATGATGTTCCACAACTGAATGGAAGCTAAAGGGGTGACCGGGAAAGGACTTCCTGAAACACTGCCAGAAACTGGGTGGACCCAAATGCAAAACTCTAAGGATGCAGTTTTAAGATATTGGACAGATTTAATAAATAATGCTAGCTCCTCATCTGGTGTATAGACTCTGCAGACGACAGCAACTGGAGCACAAGAGGCAGAAACAGTGGTCAGTGAAGACGTTGTCAGTACACAGGTGGTTCAGAATCAATCAAAAGAAGAATCCATTAAACGCTACCAGAGGACGAACAAAGGTCAGGCCGGGGGTCCGATAACCAGAGAGGCACAGACAGGGATTAGGCAGGAAAGAGGTCAGAAATTGGCAATGGGTTAAAAAATAGGGGTGTGCTTAACAAATGTAGGATCAGACAAAAAGACATGAAAAAAAACCCCATCAAAATACCAAGAGATCAAGACCAGAAGAAAAAACAATGCTCATATGATATCACCAAGGACCAGATAGACACAGGAGGGTTATATACTGTAGGGCTGAACACAGGTGAGACACATTAGGGTTTAATTAAGGGGAGGAGACACACACTGGTGCCAGGAGGAAAGTAGGTAAAGGGTGAACACAAACCCACATGTCAAAGTAAAGGCCCTGAACTCCAACAAAGACAAAAACCACAGAGAGACTTACAAAAAGAAGACAAAGACGAGACACCAGAGACGAGTCTCATAACACTTCTCGTGTCTGCTGTTTAGGACACAGAGGGATTTTGGCTTTTATGTTTGAATTATTCTTTTCCTGCCACTAGCTGCAGAATTTCACTTTGGTAAACAGTGAATCTGCAGCATCTCAATTAGTGGGGATGGGATGTCCTTTATTGCAGTGATCAGGCTGATTAGCTGAGTGTAATTTTCCATAAACATCCTGCCTGGTGCAGCTCTGATGGTATTGTGCACAACAGGAAAAAAAACAACAACCACAATCAAATTCTTACATCCTCTCTCTAATGTCTGCATATGTATATCACAGCTTTTCAGTTTTTTTTTTTTTTTTTTTTTGTCCTATGTCTTTTCAGGTGAGACTGTTTCGCTGGTGGACGTGGATATTTCACGGCGAGGGACAAACACACCCCACCCTCCCACGCCTCCTCCACCTCCACGTCGAAGTCTCAGTCTCTTAGGTACTTTTGTTTCTTTTCCATCTGTCTATAGCTGCCATTTTTTTTTTGGTCAGGTGTCTCATAATATCTGAAAAAAAAATCCAACCTCTAATATATTTTCCTACAAGTGAATGGAGGAAATGTTGAACTGACAGCCTGTCACTCAGCTCTTATGCCTCAGTTAAACTATTCTGTAATTTCTGAAGGATTATGTAAGTCATTTGACTCTTTTCAAAGTCATTTTACAGTATTTCAGATTAAGTGACATGTTTTTTTTTTTCTTTTTTCTATTTCTCATTCTGCGACATCAGTGTGTAATACGTATATATTTTTGGTGGTGGTTGGAGGGGCTGTAAATGTGACCTGGTAGCCACAGTTCTATCAGTTTACCCCAGGGCAGCTATGACTACATATGTAGTTTACCACCACTAGAGTGCGAATATGTGAGTGAGTGATTGAATGAATAATGGCCCGAATATGTGTTCGTACCAACCCTCTATATAAATCCAACGCATTATTATTATCATTTGTAATATTTAGAGTTAGAATAATGAGGCCCTTAAAACATATTTTTAAACCTCTCATTTCATGCGACACACTATTAAAGTATTCGTTTGGTGATTTTTAAATTTTTATAACTTCCTAAATCACATCTCTGATGCCACCAATGTGTTACCTTGGTGGCATGATTTTCATAAAACAGATGAGGACGTGATTTTGATGTCAATTATTTAAAAAAAATCTTTTCTAACCTTTACTTAACCAGAAACATCCTATTGAGGTTAAGAACTTCTTTTTCAGCTGCATTAAAATAGACACCAGCAAATAGAGCTCCAAAATTACAATTAAAATATGAATGCAAGATAAGTAACTGGTACCATTCACAACAAACCCCGCCCCTCATACACATTGTTGCTTGTTTTGGCATCGATCCAGCTGATGTTATATCAATTGTCTCTATATAGTAGAAATTTTGATGTAAATTCTCACAAAATTGATGTTTTTATAGACATTTGAAATTTCACTCATAAGTAAATGGGGAAAAAAAGATTTAAAATATTCATACAAAATTAGAACTTTGACCTACTTTTCCCAAAATGTAACCACATTTATTATATATTACTGGCAATTCATGAACCCAATTTGGTCAGAATTCAAACAGTTTTGCTGATAGATAGGTCATAATAATAATAATAATAATAATAATAATAATAATAATAATAATAATAATAATAATAATAATAATAATAATAATAATAATAATAAATACTACATACACAGGCAGATTAGGAAAAACAAGGGCATATTATGGAATGTGTCTCAAGAATGATCAGTTGGGAATTGAGGTATACTCAGCTTCAGGTCTTTTTGCCACATGAGTGGATTAAAGTCATTTTACACTATTCATTACAGACATAAGGAACAGAAAATACTTAAAGAAAAAGATCCGTGCACAAAATATTCCAGTTTTACCACTATTCTGACAACAAACAAACCAAAACAAATCCCTTCTTGCTCAGTTGTTTGAGTTTAATGTGAATTATGAATCTTTGGCATCATGATTTAATCTAATTCTAATGTATCTGTCAACAATAACAATGGTCGTTGATTCCTGATACATCCCTATGCATCACATCCTACGTCATCTGTAAAAGCTACAGTTCTTTATAGTCTTTAATCGTTAGAAGGCAATTGATCTGAGATGAAATGAGACTTGTGCATCTACGCTATACCCCTGACACCCAGAGTTTGTTTAATCACAGGTGCTTCAGATAAATAGGAGGATTAAATATATAATTAACAGCTATAATTACCTATTCCTGGTCAGATTTTATCTGATGCAATCTGGATGCAACTCTAGTGCCTTCTCATTTGTCTATGAAGTCATGAAACGGTGCCAAATCCATCTACACAGTCTTTTTGTTTGGACTTAATTTTCTAGACACTGATCTTTTCCTTCTGATTTGAGTTTCTGCTGCTTTAATACAAGCATGAACCTTTTCAGTGCCACTATCTGGGTGACCAAGAAAACTATCCAGAATGTATTAAGACTACAGCTGTGAATTGTACCAGTAACTTTGACTAAATTTCAAATCAGATTATTTTTTGGTCACCCACCTTACATTTTGATAATTTCTTAGACATTAAATAAAAAAAATGCTCATATCCAAATTATTCAATGTGTTTATGTGGGTCTTTCCTTGACACAAGACTGAAAAACTGGATTGTTAATTAGTGTCTAATGTACGGCATGGACTATAAGAAGAGAAAATGGTTATGTGTCACAAACTGCAAACTACTAAGAGTGGAATATTAGTGTGTATGTACATTTATCCACTTGCTTTTACTGGTGCAGTGTGTTGAATTTATTCCACAATCATCACAGCTGAGTGTCATCTTCAAAATGTCATTAAACCCACCTGTAATTTGATTTAAAATGATCCAGATCATTGTTATCTCCTGTCAAACCCTCTTATTGTTACAGATTATTAACTCAGTCTGTTTAAGCTGTGAAGAAAAGAAAAGCCTGGCATGTTCTATGACCATTTTTTTGTGTCCCGTCAGATACTTACCCCTTTTCTTTTCTGTCTTACATTTCTGGAAACGGACGCAGAGGATTTTTTTGTAATCTGCTCTAATCTGATTCAAAGAGCTTTGAAAGGTCAGCCGGAAACTGCAGATTTAATTTCAAATCTCAGTGCAGTGACTCAAAGGAAAACAGTTTTCCTCCTCAGTCAAATACAATCTGAACCAGTGGCAACAAAACCCATTTTGTTTTCATGATTATATTTCTGTAGTGTCTTTCTGCTGTCGTTTGGCCAAGAAGCAGCTTTGAATGACAGATGATCAGTTTTTAATGGTCTGATGATGATTGAAGTATTCAGATTCCCATTTACACATAAAAATGTAGTATTCAGTGTTTATTCAATTATGCTGTTTGCATGATTGTATTTACTAATTACTACAATAATGCAAACAGTGTAACTGAATAAACCTGGTGCATAATCATCTAAGAGAAGGTCTTAAATATGTTTTGGTATAGTTTTAGATTCATAAACACAGTTTCAATGAAGATCTAAATCTCTTATCACTTACCTGTTGTCATTTCAACTGCAAATCTCACACTGTTGAAATACACTAAAACTGAAGAAACTTGATGTAGATTCATGACAAATGAAAGGGACGTATTCCAGTATTGATATATGTACACTGCAAACAATTATTTTTAAGAAAGTATCACAGGGGAATAAGGACACACAAGCATATTCAGAGGTTACAGGCAAAGCTGATGAAAAACAGTACTAGGTGTGTGGTGAGACATACAGAGTCCAAACATATAGAAACAGTTAGGCCAAGGGTCTGCAACCCTGGTCTGTGACAGCTGCATGTTTTAGATCACAGGTGTGATCCAAACTCTGGTCCTAGAGGGTCAATGTCCTGCATGTTTTAGGTATTTCCCTCTTCCACATGATTCAGTTTAATTCTTTATCTCCAGAGACTTTAGCAGTTAAACACGAAAATAAATAAATAAATTTTTTTATTAAGCAACAAGGGTGGTGCAGTGGTTAGCACTCGTGCCTCACAGCAAGAAGGACCTTGGTTCGATTCCCACACCAGACCTAATTCATTCATTCATTATCTGAACCCGCTTTATCCTCACTAGGGTCGCGGGGGTCACTGGGGGCCTAATTCAGCTACCCAGACCTAATTGTTTAATGTAAATTGCCCATAGGTGTGAATGTGAGAGTGATTGTTTGTCTATATATGTTCAGCCCTGAGATGAACTGGTGACTCATACAGGGTGTACCCCGCCTTCACCCATTGTAGCTGGATTAGACCCCAAGCAACTCTTGTGAGGATAAAGCGGGTTCAGATGATGAGACGAAAATAAGCAACAAAATGAACAACAACAGCCAAAGTGATCAATAGAATGAAGAAAAATGAATAATAAACTAAAAATAATTAACATGAACAAAGTAAGATGCAAACAGAACAAAATTAGAGGGAAAATGATGAAACAGAATGTAGAAAAAAAACAAAATAAGCAACAAAATTAACAAAAACTCATAAATATTTACAAAGTTGGAAATACCATGGACAAATATGCAAAAAAAAAAAAAAAACAGGTATTGACATTTGGTCCTAGTAGCTTTATTTTTGCCTTTTGATACCTGTTCTATGAACAAAACTCAGTAAAAACAGTTTAAGAAAAGAAATAAAATGGTTGAATTTTTCTAAATATTTCAAATAAACCATTCAGAATGTGTCACACTGACACTTACGAGTTAATAATCATCATCTCTGCAGAAGTCTGATAATAATGTAATGGTTTCCAGGTGTGATGGAAGAGGGAAACATGCAGGACACCGGCAGTTTGACACCCCTGTTTTAGACATTTCCTGCTTCCAGCACACCTGACCAACATTATCAGGTTCCTACAGAGCTTGATGATAGGCTGATGATTTCAATAGGAAGAGGGATGCATCTAAAACATGAAGGAGAGCAGTTGTCCAGGGTTGTAGACCCCTGCTAGGTGCTGCAGACAAGATTAGGAGCATGCAAAGACATCAACAAAACAGAATATAAATGTGGGTGTTACTGGTATCTGGCCAACCAGGAAGTGATGAAGAGAGGTCTGGGGTACCATGAAGCAGAAGTGATGGAAAAACAAACAAGAGAGAATTGAAGTAGTGTGTGGTGATGAAGACAGGTGTGTGAAACTGATGAGCAGCAGGTGAAAGGAGTGAGTAGTAATGGAAAGGATGAATGAGTGGGTGACAAAGTGAAGAAAACATTTTCCCCTATTTTACATTTAAATAAAAAAAAAAAAAAGCTTGCAAAAAAAACATTTTTACAGTACATAGGAAAAATATTGTTCTAAAAGATTAAGATTGTTTTCCTTATTTTAAGACTGAAACAACTTGTAAAACATCTAGATTTAAGAAACTTAGTAAATTTAGTAAGTACGCAACTAAGAAAGGAACTTTTTTAACCATTTATTGTTATTTACAGGCTTAAACATGCTAAAAAGTATAATAGTTTAACATGATCCTTGACTGATTTGAAAAATTACTGAAAAATGCATATTTTATATTGGTAGGGTGAGATTATTGTAATCATTTTGTGTGTGTGTGTGTGTGTGTGTGTGTCCCCGCAGAGACATATCATGCTATAACTCAATGAATACTTGAGATATCGCCATAAAATTACATGGGCATATACATATAGCTAATGTGCATCAGGTACAATGATCCATTTAAGTAAAGGTTAAAGGTCAAGGTCACAATTAACTAAAAGGTAAAAAATCACATTATCAGTTATAACTCAAGAACAGAGGGTCCCAGAACTTTCAGATTGGTACCAAATGATGAAGAATGAAGATTTCTACAATTCTTAGATTCGGTGTTATGACCTACGACGAATAGTTTTTGAGACTTCTGGAGGTCAAAGGTAACATGTTGCAAAATTAACTTCTGTAACACTGTGTGTGTCAAACATAGACATATCACACCATAATCTAGTCAACACTGGATATATTATCATAATATTACACTCACTGACGCATATATATACATATAACAAAATTATCAATATTGTAAAAGGTCAAAGGTCAAGGTCACATTTAGCAGAAAGGTCAAAATCACTTTAGAACTCCATTCTTTACATCTTCAGTGGAAAAAACTACAGACTCCACTTTTATCACTTCTTTTCTTTGACTCTAAAATTAGTCACTTTCTGATGCCTTGGTCAAAGTCCTTCTGATGATAGTTTTCCCCACCATCGGGGACTGGCAGAATGACCCACTACTCCCTCTAGTAGTCATATAAATCCCCCTATTGGTGAATATTAATTCAGTTCATATCCCTATAATCCAGTGGTTCTCAAATCTGGTCCTCGTGGCCCACTGTACTGCATGTTTTAGATAGCTCCCTCTTCTTTTTTTTTTTTAAACAAAACTTATTAAAAATCTTAAATAAAAATAAATAAATTTTATATATATATATATATATATTTATATATATAAATTAACAAAATAGAAGTAAGAAATTTCAAATAAGACATTTTTAAAATTTTAAATTAAATGTATATAAAAATATTAAAACATCAAATAAAATATCTTCCTCTTTCATCACATCTAGAAGCCATTACATGTTTATCAGTCTTCTGAAGAGCTGATCAATAATTGAACAAGGTGTGATAGAAGAGGGAAATAACTAAAACATGCAGGACCCTGGGCCATGAGGACCGGATTGGAGAACCACTGTTATAATCTAATAAATTAGTATCGTGGGCAGAACTTTATTCTAAACTCTCTATTGTAGGTAATGCTGTCACAATCTGATCCAAACATTGGTATCAGCCGCTGGTCTGGTATATACTCCCTGAACAGACCTATCCATAAATGCTGTACAGCAGAGGTAGCAAATGTACAGCCTGCAGAATAAAACCCAAAGGTTCTAATTTGTCTCATAGTATGAATTTGGGAAGTACGAAATTATACTGAAGTTATTAAGACTCAATGGTATGATACTTCTTTTAGTTCAGGTTCCACATTCAGCCCAATTGTGAGTTCAAGTAAAACAATAAGAGCATAATAACCTATAAAAAATGATCACTCCAAATTAAAATCAAAACTTAATGTAAAAAGTTGGTATTGCCACAAATAATCATTAAAAAAAATTCAGATTGGATCGGAAGCAAAAAAAAATAAAAAATACAGCTTGAGACATCACTAATTTTCTGTAATTGTATTAAATATTTGGAAACTTCCATAAGATCATCATTAATGATATATTGGGCTGATATTTTTCTTGTATTGGTCTGTTGCGTTAGCTGATATGTTATTTTTTTCAGTATTGGCCCCAAATAAATCCACATCAGTTGATTACTAATCATTATATGTTTGTGGCATATATGTGTTAAATCCAAATCCATCATGTTTGAATAGTTTATTTAGATTAAGCAAAGCCTCACATTTGTGTCTGAGAACAGCACTTGAATAAATGTATTCAGATATTTTACGCAGATGCTCTTTTTGTTGTTGCAGCTTTTTAAATTTCTCCATTAGCTGAATATTTCCTCCATTCTTCAACCTTTCCAGTGCATTTCTTGCTCCGAGCCTTTTGTTATTTTCTGACCCACATACTGTACAGTGTGTTCACCATTCACTTCCACTTTGTTTTAGTTTAATTAAACTCTTCTCAAACTGGAATTTGCTTCTAAAGTAAATGCATCTTATCTGTTTTATTTTAATTAACTAGACACAAAATAGAAAAATCTGTTGAACTGGGGTTAAGAAACGGTCTGTGCTTCCTATATCTTTCCTTTTTGTCCTCTTTCCCTCCTTTTCTCTGTCGTTTCCTCTTCCTTCTTTTCGTTCTCGTCAATGTTTATTCCCATCCTTTTCTTCATCTTCCTCTTCTCATCTTTGTTTCCTTCCTTCCTGTTTGCTATTAATCTTTCCTTTCCTTACCTCCATCCCTTCTTTTCTCTTCTTCATCCTTGTTTCTTTTCATCTCTTCATTTTTCCTTCCTCTTCTTCCCCTTCCTACTTTCTTTCTCCTTTCTTCTTCTCTCATTTCCTCCTTCTTTCCTATGCCATCCCTCTTTTATCTCTTCCTCCCCCTCTCTCTCTGCTTTTTTTTTTTACTCATTTCTATATTTCCTTGCCCCTCTCTCCATCCTTTCTTTTCTTTTATTCTCCTTTCCTTCCCCTTTTCCCCCTTCTCCCTTCTCTTCATCCTCATTTCCCTTCCTCTCTCCATCACTCCTTTTCTTCCCTTTTCCTTCTTCCACCTTGTTCTTTCTTTCTCCTCACTTCATCCGTTCCTTCTCTCTCCTCCTCTTCCTCACCCACCCTCCCGTCACCTTTTTCACCTCCTTTCATATTTGTTTATTTTCCTCATTTCCTTTGTCTTCATCCTTGTCTGATTTTACCATCCTTTCATCCTTGTTTTCTTCTCTCCTTCCTGTTTATTTCTCTCCTTTCACTCTTCCCTTTTCCACTCTTTTGTGTTTCCCTTTCTTCATCCTTGTTTCCTTCCCTCTCTTTATCACTCCTCTTCTTTCCCTCCCTACTTCCACTTTCTTTCTTTCTTTCTTTCTTTCTTTCTTTCTTTCTTTCTTTCTTTCTTTCTTTCTTTCTTTCTTTCTTTCTTTCTTTCTTTCTTCTCCCCATCATCTTCTTCCTCTACCTTCCCTCTCTTTACTCTTCCCTCCTTTCCTCATTTCTCTCTCTCCATCCTCATCTCACCTTTTAACTTCTTCCTCTTCCTACCCTCACCCTTTCCTTTCTCACAATTTCCTTTCCCCACTTCCATCCATCCTCTGCATTTTTTTCCTCTTCCTCTCTTCCTTTTTGCATTTCCCTCCTTTCGTCTTTTCTCTCCATCCTTGTTTATTTCCTTCTTTTTCCTCTTTTCTTCTGTTTTTCCTCTCTCTTTCTCTGGGTTTCTCTCCTTCCATCCTTCTTTCCTTTTCTCCATCCTTGTTTATTTCCTTCCTTTTCCCTCTTCCCTTTCTTTGGCTTTCTCTCTTGTCTTTCATCACTCCATCTCCTTTTTCCTCATCTTCTTTCCTTTCCTCTTTTTCACTCATTTCCTCTTTATCTTCTTCCTCTGTCTCTTTGTTTTTCATCCTCCCTTCCATCCTTCTTGTCTCCACTTCCTCCCTCCTCCTCTCTCCTCCTTCCAGATGACATAGCCGGGCCTCAGCCTGGGCCTTTCCTAGTGAGTGTCATGGGAGCCTCCCTGCAGTCCCTCCCCCTGCCTCTCCCTCCTCCTCCTCCCCCTTCCCACGTCACCATCCAGCACAGTCTCAGCCTCAATGGTAAGATGTGTCGGAGCAGAGCCTGATGGGAAATCTCATCATTTTATTATTTGTTGTACAGTGGTAACATGCTGCTTTCTAACATGCTTTTTTTTTTTTAAAAAAAAACTTCTCCAGACGCCTTCCTTCGAGCCCTTCCTCATTCTAACCCTTCGACAGCTGATGCTCCGCCCCCCATCAGACAGGCTCCACCCCCCATGCTGTGTGCCCTGCGGAGATCTGAAGCGTCAAACTTCACAGCCAGTCTGAGAGAACTGGAGAAGGTGAACTTTTGGTGATATGTATGCTTGTCAAAATCAACTGAACCACAGATTACACCGCTCTACAATTTTAAATTAGTATCTGCTTCAGATATTAAATGTGTTAAATCTTACATACCTTAATAAGATGAATCAGAAATCAAATGACAAAAGTGCATGTTTTTAATATATATGATGGTGTGTTATTCCACATATATGGTGGTTTATGTACATGTACACAGTAAATTTTGCAGTGTTAAATCAACACTTAGAGAGTTTATTTAACTTCTTCTAGAGTGTATTTGGTCACCATTGTCTCCAAATTAACACTGCAAAATCTACAGTGTATACAATCGATTAGTAAATATTCCACTAGAAAATGGAAAGTGAATGGATCATAATGTACAGACAGTGTTGTAAAGTAGATCTGAGACCAATATTCCTTTGGATTAAAACCTATTCACTTGTTAATTCTAAACATTTCACATTTTGACCCCAGACTTATCTTGGAAACTTAAGCAAACCAGCATTTAAGACTTGAGTTTTCTTTATCACTAACACACATGTGGGAATATTTCATTAGTTTTGTTGTGGAAGCATTTTACTTGTAGACCAGTGTTATTGGCCAAACCAATAACTGTTTGGTATAATGAAGATAAGGAGGTCAGTTAGTTTATTTCTGTGTCTGTACAGAATATTCCAGAGGTAATACAAACGGTAACAATAAGGCACTAAACATGGAATAATATCACAATAAGAGCTGAAAAGATGTAGTTTATTAAACTGACTCTTTGTTCATGTTCAAGGAAGGAGCTTTTTAAGTTAATAATTCTCTGTACAGTTTAATGGTTAGTTAGTCATCTAGAGGAAATAATAAAATAAACAAAAATAAACATACCTAGTGTTTTATGCAAAAACATGCACATAGCTTTATATTTGTTAAACTTTCCTTTTAAATATACATGTATTGAATCACACATCCTCAATTCCTTGTCACATCTACTTCAAGTTTGAAAAGTTTAATTTATTTTTTAATAGTTTATATAATACTAAAAATAACAAAAAGAGAGTAATTATCAGTCTATCAGTTATAACATATGCTGATATTTTTCCACATATTTATTATTGTACTAAAAACAACAACAGCACAATGACTTAATTGTGTAATTTCACTAATTTCTTTGTGTTGACTTATACTACTTTATTTTTATTACTATTTTATCACATCTCAATGGTTTATTGCACTTTAATTTCATGTTTTTTGGTTCTATGGAGTTTACGTTTTATGTTGTTGTGACATATTATATAAAAATACTTCCAATTATTTTTTTTGTCAATATCAATAATGCTGCTATTATTATTATTATTATTATTATTATTATTATTATTATTATTAGTAGTAGTAGTAGTAGTAGTAGTAGTAGTAGTAGTTGTAGTATTACCACCAGTATTGCTTTCTAAGTACATCAATACTTTGTCTTTAAACTCATACAATTTGCATAAATTTTTTCAATAAGAAATATCCAAAACGGATATGAAAACAAAAACAAAAACAGTTGTTTTGTCCAAAATGCTGCACAAATGAGAAAAACCAAAATGTACAACTTAAACCTTGTTACCTCCACAAAGGAGGTTATGGTTTACCATGTGTTTGTTTGTCAGTTTGTTTGTCAGCAAGATACCTCAAAAGGTTATGGACGGATTTTGATGAAACTTTCAAAGGTGATAGATAACGCCTTAAGGAAGAAACCATTACATTTTGAGCTATGAAGGTCAAAGGTCAAGGTCACAGTGAAGGTCAACAGCTAAAACAAATAAGTAGTGATATCTCAGAATCCAGACCAGATGGTATGAGGTGGTTTTTTACATTCACTATGTCTGGCCTTCGGACAACAGATGAGATAACACCGATGGACTCGATGACTTCATGTTTTGACAAATGGTATATTTTCAAAATGTATGCCCTTTACCTTGTTTATTTATTTATCCTTTATTTAGCCAGGATTGTCCCATTGAGACTAAGTGTCTCTTCTTTCAGGGAGTCCTGGCCTTAAAGCAGGTTATTTTGTTAAATCAGACAATATCTTGTGCTTCATATTTAACATTAGATCTAACATGTAAAATTTGGTCATTGTGCGACGTCGCATCACGTCAGAGTGACGTCATACGTGGTTGAATATTGAAATGGCCATATCTCAAAAACGGGACAGAGGATTTCTTTGATTTTTTTAAACCCTCTAAGGGATTGTTAATGACCCATAAAATAAATCATCAGTGAACACAGAACACTAGTTCACGAATAAGTTACGAACATCCAGATCCAAACCTTGGCAGAGTTGTGCTTCTTCGTGGAGGTCTGCGCTTTCTGAGTGCTCCAGTTTTCTTTTTTTTTCTTTCTTTTTTTTTTTTCACTGTTCTTTGAAGTTTTTTGTCTTATCAGATACTAATTCAAGTGGTTCCAGGCACAACCACCCTACCCTTTGCAAATGCTGAAGCTTATTTTGGTATTGATTCACCTAATGATGAGGTCATCATATGTGCATGTGCTGATGTCAGTTGTCTCTGTATATGTGCCAGATCTGAATTAAATCGAAATAAATTTGATGTATATATAGACATCTACATTTTTTTTGTCATTATAAGTAAATGAAAAAAATATCTTTTTCCCAAAATGTAATCAGATCTATATTCTCAGTCACTGGCAGTCTATAAACTCAATTTAGTATGAATTCAACCAACAGTTTTACTGTTAAAAACCCCCCCAAAAGAAACACACAACCAAATCTAACCAAACCAAAAACAACAGGGGGCTGGGTAATAACAGGAATAAAAAAAAGCAGGATTCATTTACAGCTCATTAACGCACCCCCTAAAGGTTGATCCTATCCCTCTACCTACAGTGTGGATGGTACTGGGGTCCAATGAACTGGGAGGACGCAGAGATGAAGCTAAAGGGGAAGCCGGACGGATCCTTCCTGGTCCGGGACAGTTCAGACCCTCGGTACATTCTGAGCCTCAGCTTCAGGTCACAAGGAGTCACACATCACACACGGATGGAACACTACCGCGGTGAGTCACAACACACACATGAACCAAAAACTCAACACATACACCAAACCACACACAAAACACTGACACATACTAGAAAAAGAATAACAATAACTGCAGACTTACATACAGTTCTACTTACACCATCGTTGTGGACTGGCACAAATCTGAAATGATACAGTGGTTACAATATTTGTTGTAAGTTATTAGTGAAGAAAACTGTCACATATGAATGTGATCTGCACTTATATTATTACAGTCTTTATTACGTCAAATATTGACCCTTACAGACCTAGACATTTGTGTGTCAACTTCCAAAAGGATATATCCTCAGCCTTTAACCTTTTCAAAGTGATTTATCAACATTTATTACAATATCATTCTTTGTACTTTGTGTATTTCAGCCATTTTTCTACATTTACTTCACTGATCATGTCGGTTTTCATAGAAGTTCAGAGTTAATTGAAAGGTTATTATATCAAAATCGACAAAAATTAAGCAAAAGTGATTTTTTTTTATTATTAATTATTAATATTATTACTACAAATGAACATAAAAACAGAAGTCTAAAGCAAACCAAGTGTGTCATTTGTTAAACTCCATGGTTTTTACTGGTGAATCAATGTTGCAGAAAATGACACTGTTTCCACTTTCACTCCGGAGCTTCCAAATGGGTTAAATCTGAAGACCATGACAAGATGACAAACTGCATTTTACATAAATTATTTACATGTATCAATAGGATGAGAGGATCAAAAGCTATTCAAGTAGTAGATGCTTTTGGTTGCTGGTGGTGAAATTTTACTTTTATCTTAAAAAGCAGGATAAATTAGAAAAGAAACAATATTACATCACAGAAATAGTGAAAGTGGTAAATCATTACAACCATATATAATGAAAACATGTTCCTAATGTCCTCTCTTGAGATATAAACATAGAAACATGCAGCCACTTACATTAATTCCATGCATATGCGTACATTCATGTGCAAATATCAAAGCATAATTGATGCTCAGAGCAAACTCACACACACATGATGCATGCAGAAACATATGCATCCATGTGCTGGTCATTCACTTCAGGCATGACCATGGTGAATCACACAAGATATTCATGAATATGTGAGGTGACCATATACCAGATTACATGCATATGTGCACATGCATAGGAAAACATACTCCATGACATGCACTGATCAGTTTGTTCCAATCTGAAAACTGGGATATACAGTAAGGAGTTTGTAATCAAGTATTGCTTTAATTTATTTCATTCAACCCGTAAATTATATAATGTATGAATATACACAGGGTGTGAACCATGGGGAGTCTGGAGAAGCCATAGACCCCCACCCCGGTGAAAGGTATATATATATATATATATATATATATATATATATATATATATATATATATATATATATATATATATATATATATATATATATATATATATATATATATATATATAGATATAGATGGCCATTATTCATTACTTCCTTTACTTTTTTTTACTTATTAAAAAATTACCCTTTTAAGTTGAGTAACGACCTGGTAAGTCAATATATAACTAACTAGCAGACATTTTGTTCAATTTAGTAAAAAAAAGTGCACCTAAAAAATAATATTTGTCATGTTTAGAAACAGGTGGAAGTCACATCGTGAGTGAATCAGGTGAGTACTGTGGGTGGTCGATCAGTCCACGGTCACACACAGCTGCCATGGTAACGCTGACTTCTGAGTCGATGATGAGCTGATGAAACCAGTTCCCTTTCGTTTATTACTAAATACAACCTTACCTGGAAACAATGCATCTGCAGTGATGATATAAATACAAGCTAAATCATGTCCTTCATCATCAATCTGGGAACATTTCAACCCGTCCTTATATGATTTAAATGATTAATCTCGGCCAACATTGGTTAGGTGAGATTATTGTAATCACTTTATTATGTGTGTATGTGTGTGTGTGTCCGTGTCCGTGTATAACTCAATGAATACTTGAGATATCACCATGAAATTATATGGGCATATACATATAGTTAATGCACATCACATGTAATGCGTAAAGGTCAAAGGTCAAAGTCACAATTAACTAAAAGGTCAAAATCACATTATCGGTTATAACTAAAAAATGGAGGGTCACAGAACTTTCAGATTGGTACCAAACGATGTGGACTGAAGATTTCTACAATTCTTGTATTTGGTGTTATCACATACCACCAATACTTTTTCAGACCTCTGGAGGTCAAAGGTGACATGTTTAAAACCATTAGCTTTGCTGAAGCTTTTATACTTGGTCCACTTGGAGTGTTTCAGAAGTGGAGTCCTGTGCTTTCAGCCCATTTGCTTCCATCACATGCTGCTGATGGGGTTTGTTTATTACAGAATCAACCTCTGTAACACTGTTTGTGTGTGTCAAGCATAGACATATCACGCTATAACTTAATCAGTACTGGATATATTATCATAATATTACACGAACTGACACATATATACATATAAAAAATTATCAATATTGCAAAAGGTCAAGGTTGCATTTAGCAAAAAGTTCAAAATCACATTATTGGCTGTAATTCAAGAACGGGTTGTCATAGAAACTTGAGATTGGCACAAAATAGGGGTGAGATTAGGCATTATCTGAAGTATTACAGGAAACAGAAACTATTAAGAAAAAATAAAAACAAACAAACTAATAAAAATATATACATATAATAAGAATAAAGAATAGTGATTGAATATTAATTTTTGAAAATTATGCCAGAAAATGGTTGTGTTGTGTGTATGTATGTGTATATATATATATATATATATATATATATATATATATATATATATATATATATATATATATATATATATATATATCAGAATCAGAATTTCGTTTTTTATTCGCCAGATACATTTGCACATACATGGAATTCTATTCTGGCAGGTGGTGTCACTCTCAGAATAGTAATAGTAATATAAAAATATAAAATAGTATGTACAAGAGAAAACAAATAAAAATAAAGGTAATAAATAATATTTTACAAAAATATATATATATATATGTGTGTGTGTGTGTGTATGTATATGTATGTATCTATATGTATATATGTGTATATATATACAATTTATGCAGAATATTATGAATGTATTTTCATATAGTTAAACAACTTCAGTTTTACAAAACAGGGTGAAATAAGATCACAAATACATTAGAATCAAACAAACATGTCTCCAGACTCAACCAGACTTGAATAACACCACAGCTGTCCCATGTGCGACACTAACAAGGTGAGTCATGAAAAATACATATTTAACCAGCCATTGGTGGAAAAATCACACATCAGCGTCCATAAATGGGGCTCCACATTAATGAATCACTATTATAAAGCTATAGAGTCATGCCTGGCAACACGTTCATTATTCAGATGTGCTGCTCTGACTGACACAACACATTCACATCAGCACGATCATGTGTGCATGAACGCATCACAGCCTCACATGAATCGAGGGCAGGATGGCTCTCAGATAAACAACCCCTGAGCGGTCGAACACAGCGACTCGGCGACTTAATCCGATGTTTGTGTTCACTCTGCTCTGTGTGTGGATGTAGGTAATAACACACTAGTCACATCAAAGTTTTAATTCTGAAATCTGGTGACAGGCAGACTTTGAACATTTGGGTTTATGAATGGTAGTGTTTTAAAATCAATTTGACAGAGAGAGCTGATAATTTTAATAAGTGTGAATGCACCATATTAGTAAATCCTAATGAAAATACAAGCATGGACAAGTAATGGAAACCTCCCTAAGGCAATATTAAAACTATATACCAGAGAGAAGATTTTTTCACCCTATATGAAAAAAAAACAGGTTATGTTTAATTCTTTTTCAAGCTATGTTTTATTTGGTTTGTTTATTTTCCTGTAGACATTACCTCCATCAAGTGGTTTCTAGTGCTTTGCTTATTTTATAAGTTATACAGTTATATACAGTTATACAGTTATGCAGACACTATTACTATGATATGTTTATATGATGAGTGGTAGAATATGGGCCAAGGATGAAGCTTTGAACTCTCAAAGACCTAAAAAAAAACCCACAGACAACACAAAGCATCCACTGATTTTAAAATGTTTACTGAATCTTTTCATGGTCATCAGATATGACCCACTTGGACGTTCAAAGGCTCCATAGTGAACGTGGAAACACCATTGTCTTCTATAACACTGAGTCAACAGTAAAACTCATGGAGTTGAATCAATGATGGTGGATTATGGAGACACTTGGTTTATGTTCAGTTAATGACATATTTTGTTTTAGTTTTTTCAGTTTTCTCTGTTTTGTTATATGAGCTTTGAATTTACTCTGAGTTTTTATGAACATCTACATGATCAGTGAATTAAACAGAAGAAAAATGCCAAATGATGAAGTTCTGTTGGGTTAAATTATTGAGAAGATTTATAAAACGGGGTGTATTCTCTTGCTTTTCTTTTGTAAGACAGGGCCTTGGCTGAAGTGTGGTCGCCTGATTACCATCAAATGTGGCTTTTTTTAAAACCCAGATAAGTAGAAGGTGATAGGTAGATTAAAACTTGGCTAAAATGTTTGTCATTACTGCAAAGTCCACTTAATTTTTAATAACTATTTGATAATGACAAGTAAAAGGAAATTATAGTATGTAGTATAAACATGCTTAGACTAGGAAGAATAGCATGTTATTGTTATTAATTATTTAAGTTGAATAGGTCTTCTCACTCCTTTGTTTACGCCCATGCATGAGACATGGGCGTAAAATTGGGTATGGATGCTGTGGACGTGTCCATACCAATATTTGGATGGGAAATAACATGACATTTGGGAAACAAAATGTTACTGTATTTTATGGACTATAAGGTGACACTTAAAATACTTTAATTTTCTCCAAAAACCGCAGTGCACCTTATATATGGATTAATTCTGCTTGTGCTTAGTGACTGGGTATTTAGACTTTCTATCTGATAATTTTCACTTTTTCTTCTCATGATTTTGACTTTTTTTCCCTCATAATTTTCGATTTTTATCTAATAATTTAGATTTTTTTGTCTAATAATTTTGACATCACTTAATGCGCTTAATAATCCAGTGCACCATATACATGAAGAATCTAAAAAATAAACCATTCATTGACAGTGCGCCTTATAGTAACTAAATATTGTCATCAATTAACTTTATCATGTGACAAAAACAAGACCAAACTAGATGTAAAAGTCGGTTTTGTGATGATAACTATACTTAAATATATAATGCAGTTATAGATGACCAATAAAAACCAGACAAAATGTGGCTGAAGAAACAAAAAGCATTCCTAAAATGTATCTTAGTTTTTTGTTGACAAAAACAAGATGAGACATTTTCATTCTTTTAGCCGTGTTCTTATTTATTTATTTATTTATTTATTTATTTATTGTTGCTGTCTCTCGCGAGGAAGTCGTCAAATTATGTCCCAGCCAATGTCAACATCATGATTACTCCCATGGTCTCATGTCTTGTGTTTAAGTGTTTTGTTATTTATTTTCTAATGTTTTTGACGTTTGTATTAGAAAAAAATACATAAATCAATAAAGCAAATAAAAAATGTCACAGAAAATGTCAAAAGATCTTTATCATTACACCAAGGTCTCTGGAGAACTGAAGCCCCAGCCAGTCTACATAGTTTTGGTCTTATTCTAATACTTACATAAATGTAGTTGTGTAAACAATTCTGAAGACAACCATAAGAACAGACATAGTGTGATTCAGAGACAAAGAGGCTGTCATCATGTCTAGTGAGTAAACTTTGTCTGTGAGACGATCCAGTGGTTTCAGGTTGTTTTTGTGAAACCCCAACAACAGTAACAAATGAACCCAAATGCAGTACTCTGAGGCAGAAGTAGAATTTCAGGAAATGTATTAACAATAACAATATTAACTCTTTGTTGGTCACACTACAAAAATCACAATTTTTTTTTTTGCTTTTTTCACCTAACAGGTACTATTATGAAATAAATCATAGTTTTTTGTTTTTTTTTACTGACCCTAAATTTAATTAAAGTATTAAAACTCAAACATTATTCCTTCACCAATCTTACCAACCTAACTTGTGACTTGGTTCAAATTAGATGTATTAACTCTTTGTGTTTGTATCATTACTGTTTAGCATTAGCATTAGCATTTCATGACCCTTTACTATCATCTCTACCGTTTCATTGAGCATGTTTTAAAAAAAAATTACATGAATAACATGATGAGGATTATTTATGTAAAAAAAAGTTAATTAAATGAAAAAAAAAAAGTAACTTGCCTGCAATTTTACGTCCAAAAGAAAAGATCATAGCAGAGGTGTTGTCACAGTTATGATCTTCTTCTTTGGTGGTATACTAGCATGAGCTGAATATATCATTGACAGTGCCACCCAGTGGTGTTTATGTGCATTACGTGCTTCTTACAAAAGGGGGAACACTGCCCAAGAAGTTTGGTGTCAAAGGACTTAAATTTCGATTAGATATTAGGGTTCACAGTTACCTCTACCAAATGGTTGAGCTGACCAAGAAAGGGTTAATAACATACAGTTCTTCTCTTCCACCGTTCATCTGGATTATGGGTTCTCCTCTGAGACCAGCAACTGAAGAACAGGGCACAGATACAATGGTTAGATAAATCAGGTCGGTACACAGACAGTTCACGGTTGTGTTCAGGGGAAACCCAAAAGACATTACCAGTGTGCTGAAGAGGGTCAGGCCGGGGATCCCAGGGTCAAGTACAGACAGGGGTTAGACAGAAACAAAGATCAGGCAGAGTAGATCAGGCAACATGGTGTAAACATCATAGACCAAAGGGGCAAGACAAGAACCACAAACCAGAAAATCCAAAATGCCAAGAATTACAGACAAGGTATATATCACTCATAAATTGCTACTAGGGCAGACAAACTCACGACTACAAAGAGGAAACAGAAGGTATTTAAAGTGAACACACAGCTGAGAGATATTACGATAAATTAACAGGGAGTGGGAAACACCAGTAACAGGAAGTAAAGCACAAAACAGTGACATGAACCAACATAACAAAATAAAAGCCCTGAACATTAACAAAGACAAAAGAAACAGGAAGACTCACAAAAACCAGACACCAAAGACAACGTTACAAGTTTCCAGCTGCTGCAAGATTAAATACTACATATAACAAATCTGTGTTTCTCTGCTTCTCCAGGGACGTTCAGCTTATGGTGTCACCCTAAGTTTGAGGACCGCTGCCATTCGGTGGTCGAGTTCATCGAGCGGGCCATCATGCACTCCAAGAACGGCAAATTCCTCTACTTCCTGCGCTCCAGAGTCCCAGGTAAAATATAGGTCATAGATCTGCACGCAAACTGAGTCGATCAAAAATGTATGTGTATGTCCCACTTAGTGGGAGGTGCCACAACAGGACGAATGTTTTTGACTGTATGTCTGTATCCAGCCTGTAAATGGTTCATGGTTCTGTGAAGGACTCTATACATATGTTCAGTGTACAGAAGCCTGGAGCGCTCAGTGCACACAAACATGCAAAATATATGAATCATCTTTTAACAATGTGACTCCATATATGCGGGACAAGTAAAAATCTTAAATGCCAATAAACAAAAGCAAAACTTATTTCACAGATCAACAACACACTTAAAAAATTTAATTGTTAAACTAGTGAGCGAGGAAGGAATCAAAAGTTAGTTCTAGTTTTAACTTAAATAACTCTTAAAATGCTATTTAAAGGTTTCTACAGATTATAAAATACCAAAATAATTTGAAATAACCAAATAAATGAAAGATAATTTGAATAAAGAAGTATATTCACACAACTGTACAACAACACTATGCATACACACACACACACACACACACACACACACACACACATATATATATAGTTTATATGTTTTTATTTCTGTAAATCTGTTTTAACTATGTTGAATCAATTAATTTGTTAATTAGGATGGGAATTGATATGATCTTATTGATTCCAATGTCATTATCAATCATTCTGCTCATTGGTCTGATTCTTTATTGGCTCTATTATTGATTCTCAACCAATAAACAGATCTAAACAGGTTTTCAGCGTTAGCACTACTCTTTGTTTTAACACAGTATTGATAACAGGTTAGGAAAAGAGATGTTAATATGAATGAGGAATGTATCAGATTAAATAGAACATAAAATAATGCTTTATGTAAAAATTCACACATGCTTATTCAAATATATTTTGGTATTGGGAACTTTTTTGAGTAATCTTTACAAAGCATGTATGAATGGCTCCATGAGTGTCGTTAGTATGTAAGTCGCTGTACATGAAATATAATATCAATATGTTAAAACCTCCTTGTGAAAAAGATGTAATCTAATCTTTGGGAACAAGAGTTTCAATAATCCTAAAATTATCTGACTGGGACAAAATCACCCAAACCCTGACCTGTCATCTGCAATTCAGCTGCAGTTTTTTTGTGTGCATTTTATATATTTATAACCCACTATCACAAATCAGAAATCTTACATTAAGGGCTGCACAAAAACATTACCCTCTGTCATTTCACCTTCAACTGGAGTAGAGAAAAACACCCAGAAAAACATATGATGGAGAACAAAATGTTAGAAATTCGAATCAAGGATTCCTCTTCCAGGAAAGACAGACACTATTGTAGATTATGTCTTGGAAAAAAATAATTTGCATAAAGGGTTTGTGACATTTAGTTTGAAGAGTTCCTCACTAAAGAGCACATTAACCCTCCTGTTATGTTCATTTGTCAGGAATAGCAATGGTGTTCCTGGGTCAGTTTGACACGATGCATGTTTAACAAAAAATACTCACAAGCACTGTTAATATTTCATTACTAATTCCATTACTGACTATTCTATAAATATTTATTAGAATGGTGTTCCTTACCTCTAACAGGTAATGGTTGTTTTAGGAGAATTCATTCACTTTTAATAAAAAAATAAAAATATATATACATGTTCAAACTTTTTTTTTTATTGTTTCACCACTTTATTACTCTTGAAAGACCAACATATAAAACATAATATGTCTCACAGTTGTAAAGAGAAAGAAATAGTCTGACATGTCTGAAACCCACTCCAGTTTGACTGCTGGGTCAAATTAACCCGAATAGTATATGTGACCCACCACCACGAAACCAGGCACAAGTGTCTGGAAATCAAAACTGAGTTATCCGTGTAGCTTGGTAGAGTGGAAACTAAGGTTTAAGATGAGAATTTATGTTTCTATCACAAGTAGAACCAAAGTTATGGTCATTTTAATATCCACATTTGGACATATTTTGCAATTTGCATTTTTGAGAAATTGCCCGTCAATGTTTTAGACTGTTTTGGGATAGGAAGTCCTTAGCAACGCATAATAATTTGTATCCGATTGACACAAATTTTTCACAGATGTTAAAGGACACTCTGATGGACATGTCACAGAAGTTTTATATATTAGAATAATAGGAAAGAAGTGCAACGTATTACAATCATTTGGCTTACGCCATTGGACAGATCATTCAATATAAGCTTTTACCTCGTACCAAACACTTGGGTGTTTACCCACGGAACAGAGATCGTTTTGTTCGGCGAAAAGAGGTGGAAGTCGTCTTTGTCTTTGCTCAGCAATCCCTGAACTTTTGTCGCCACTTAAATAATTGACTCAATAAACACCTTTATTGATTGGATTTCAATGTAATGACCACAGGAACTGAAAATAGAGGTGTTAAGGTACCGTTTTTTGATAAAATGTAAACACATAAAGAATCGCCTTAAGCCTAAATTTGGCTGTAGCTCTGAACGGGTCAGCGCGACTTATGCCTGATTTGGTGCTGAGCAGTCACATATATGATATAAACATGAAGGAGGTGATCACAAATGACACTAAATAAGGCTAGCAGAACTTTCAAACTGAAAAAAAAATACTTTTAATAATTTTTCCTACCTGTTAAAATTTTAAACCGGGTCAATTTGACCCCTAACATAACAGGAGGGCTAATAATGTTTGGTGGAACTTGAACTTCTTTAGATTTGAATATCTTTTTTGTGTTTATTGCAGGGCTGCCGCCGACCCCAGTTCAGCTGCTGTATCCCGTATCTCGCTTCAGCAACGTGAAGTCACTGCAGCATCTCTGTCGTTTTTGCATCCGACAAATAGTCCGCATCGACCACATCCAGGAGCTTCCACTGCCCAGGTACCCAACCCCCATCAGATGCAAACAACTGATGATCCAACACCACCCTGAAACTATCTGAGCAACTATCAGTGGGTTGCCAGAAAAATATCTTCTTTTTAAGAGATTCAGGCTTTAACCATTAATGATTGTTCTTTCTGTGTCTGCCCTCATCATTCTCAGACCGCTGATCTCTTATCTGAGTAAGTTTTATTACTATGACCCCGAGGAGGAGATGTACCTGTCAGTCAAGCGCATACGGGCTGTGGTGGGAGCAGAGCAGGAGGCGGAGTCGCAGACGTAGCACCAGAGATCCTCCTTACTCCAGTGAGTCATCAACCTGATATTTGATCTGACATTAGTGGAGTCTTAAATGGTTTAATGTGATTTTTAAGTGCACAAAGATTATATAATTAAGTTTAATTTATGTCATGTTTGAAAGGCTGACCTGGAGATAAGTTCACCCTTTCATTTTAACTTGAGACCTGATGAATGTTCAATGAAAGTAGTCATTTAACCCTTAACCAGTGTTTTTCAACCTTGGGATGATTGCTAATGAGGTCACCTGAAATTTCTAGTAATTGATCAAAATATAAATAAAAAACCCCCCACACCAATAAAAAATATATATAGACATAGGCAATTTGTGACATAACGAACTGTGAGTCTGAAACTGAAGCACTGTGGTTCTGTTTATCTGTTAAATGTTGATCGTGGTCAGTTTCAGATGCTGCAACTCTTTCATAATTTGAGTTATTGTTTGTTCAGTATTAATTATCAGTATTAATTAATTATCAGTATTAATTATCAGCCAAGCTGGACTGACTGTACATATCCTGATCAAGGAAAATGAAAGTGTCATTTGTGTTGTATTCTACACCTGGCTTTTCCGCTCCGTCCATAGTAATATACTGTACATTATATAGACTAAATGTCGTCTAAAATTGGCCTTTATTTGCAACATGGTAGAGAAAATATTACATGATCAAAAACAAATTATTATTAGACATTCTATTTTGAATGTCTGGAGTCATCAGACAATTGTGATGTTAAAATAGGGTTATGAGCCGAAAAAGATTGGGCTTAGACACATAAAGTGGGTCCATAATTACCCATTGAGGTTGTTTTCTTGCACTTTCTTTGTTATAATCTTAGGTATTCCTCAGAAACATGTCACTAACATCATACCATTACACATTTTAACTTACCTTTTATATTTTTTTTAACGAAATTGTAGTTTTTGTATTACCATCCCAACCTTCCATGAGTAGGTCAAAATGACCCACATTAATTTTCAATGGAACTTCATCTGAACTTTTGATTCATTCTACATTGATTCATTGTACAGCAAACCTAAAGCACTAGCTTTATACAAGCTGTAAGAATGCAAAGCTAAAGTTGTAAACTTAAAATGTCCACATTAAAATATGCAATAGCATCACATCGTTACTAACAGAAACATTTAAAATATAGGAGCTGAACTCAGACAAAAAATGTGCCCAAGTATAAAACTACACTTTTATATGAACATACATTAACCTGCCACTTTTTTAAGCTTCTGTATAATAAATACAATAATTTATTTAGCCCCCCTACTATGTATGTAGTACTATGCATGTATTATTTATTTTATTATTTACCACTTAATGGATTTTTTGCCTGTGATGCCAAAAACATTTAACATTTAGTACTTTGAGAGTTCTTCTTCTTGTTCTCCTCCTTCTTATACGTTTTCAGACACCCTTTACATTTTGTACAACTTGAAACATTCTGAAATATTTGTGGGAAAATGTTTTTGGTTAATTGTTGATAAGAAAAAATAACAAAACTAAATTATTTACAGTTTCAACATGTCATGTTTAATTATCTACTGAAACATCCAGTTTTGAAAGGAGCATGTGTGTTTGGAGAATGCAATAATACTTAGTAGAATTCAATGACTGAAGAAGAATCCTTTATGTAAAACTGTAGAAATGCATGACGCATCTATAAAAAAAAAAAAAAAAAAAAAATCTACTGTTGTATATCCAGCTGATTATTTAATGTGAATAAGATGGAAGCGCTTTGCTCATGTCAAAAACTCATGACATCATTCAAGTCTGTCTGGTTATTGACATATTATCCATGTGCAGCCATTGACTGAGCTTCCATTCTCTCCAGGTTTCTGTATGGAGGAGTGATCTCTAGTGGTCTACCAGGCCTCCAGCATCAGCCAATCCAAGTCCCTGGAAATCTCTATGTCCAGTTGGATTGGGATGGATCTGCTTCCTGTTGATTTGGACTATTAAACGAGGAGTATATAAAGTTGGATGAAACTGTCAAACAAGATGAGGTGCAGATGCAGAGGACTCAGCCTGGTCTGAGAGGGGTCTGCAGAAATACTGCAACTGCAGATGTGGATTACAATGTGAACTCATTTGGAGAGTTTTCCGAACTTACTGACCTGGACTTCTAAAACACAATGCACTGGTTGATTTGTACAACTTCTGTCATTTGCTGCCGTCTTCTTGTTTTTCCTCCCATTCTGTCCAGATGAGGGTTGTTGATTAAAAGACATTGTCCGGGTAGATAAACTCACGGAGGCAGTGCGACAGTGGTCATTGTGGTGTTTTTTCTCACTTGTTAGGTCGGTTATCTTCGCTCTGGTTTCCCAGTATCACAAAGCTGGCTCAGCTGTAACAAAGGAAATCAATACTCGACTCATTTCTAACTTCAGTGACTCAGCAGAACTGTAAAAACAGTCATCCTCTATTAATGGAGTGATGGTTTACAACATTATATACAAAATACAGAGTATAGCTGCCATTTAATGTTTTCATCAATATCTGACCATTTTTCTGTGCTTCTTTGATCGCTGCAAAACAACATTAGGCAATTTATGATGACAAATACAGTATTCTGTTGTTTTCATCAGAAAAAAATAATCCATAGTTTCATTTTTCATATGGGCATAAAGGCAAAGTTTAAGATCTGACTCTACTCCTCTGTTGTCTGGTAACAGAAATAGTCTGACATTATCATTTGTCACCATATAAATTGCTTTTTCATCAAGACTAGCTGCAACTGTGACAAGTATCTAACTGTCCTCATTCATATTTTATTTGTAATAATGTTTTTTGTTAAGTCTAAGCAGCAGCAAAAAGGCTTAAAAAGCTAATAATATATAGAAGTGATGAAAAAGTCCAAGTATTCAAGAGGACAGTACTGAATCATGGCATCATTTACACATGTTTTTAAATTTAAAATATAATTTAGTCAGTTTATTTTAAAATTCTAATTAGAAAAACTACACCACCAAACGTCTTAGAAATTAGTGTCTTCACATTGTTTCTCCATAAACTGAAGAAAATATGTTTCTGGAGCTTGAACATGACCAGACTTGTGCTGATTTTCACCTTTTCTATACTTTTTTTTATTCTTGAAGAAGGAAATTATGTTTTTTTTTGGTGAAAATGTAGTTCACTAAGTTGTGCCACAGAAGTAAATGATACAGAAGGCATCTTTCTCACTCTTATAAAATGATCTTTTCAAGCTGCAGGAGCTGAAATCATTGGGGGAACAACACATAAAAACTATTTTGAGAGTAGACATCTTTTGTCTGCAGCTCTCTCCTCTCAGTCCAAATCCAAACAACTAAATCTAGTGCCGATTAAACTGATGTTAGGGTAAAGGGAATCTTCATTGCATCTGACAGAATCTGACCAATGATTGTTGATTACAGCTGTCAATCATTAGACCCTTTTCCACCAACATTCCCAGGAACTTTCCTTACATGGAATTTATTTACCTGGTAAATTAATTCTTGATAATCTGTGTGGATTGCATTTCTATTATAAGTCATTTCAATTTGCCAACTTGAACTCTATTTCTTTTTAGTGCATTTAGCAAATATTTTTGAAAAGTTTATTATCCAGACAGCATTCAGATGGACAGACAGATCATTTAAACTTCTAGGAGTGAGCTCAATGTGCTCAAAACTAAAAAAAAAAAAAAAAATGGAGAAATTGGATAAACATGTTTGCACCCGCTACTGGATTCAACATTGTGGGTGAATGTAGGTGCGGAATGCTGCAAGTATGTTCCACCAATCAGTGTTCTTCAGCACAGAACCCCACCATTCAAGTATTCCAAGGAATTTGAAAAGTCCCATTTCCCTACCAGGAACTTTTTTCAGGGAATGTTTGGGATCAAAGTATTTTTTTTTTCCTCCCCAACATGAAGGAAACATGCTGAGGTTTTTAAAAATCCTACAGTATGTATATTACATTTCCTGGTGAAGTTGCTGTGGTGGAAAAGAGGATAGTCATGTAATGAACTGTCCCTACCTGCCTGGAAAGGCCTGTGATTGGACAAAATCATATGGTAACGGTAGAAGCCTCACATCATCTCTGACCACTTGAATTCTAAAATGTTACATCAATCGCAGAAATGCATGTCTAAGTAATGGAATACATCTAATTTGCCCCCAAAAAATAAGAATTGTCATCACTGAGGTCCTACAAAATTTCTCCCAAAGTTAAGAGTCTCTGGAACAGGACTTGACTTTTCTATTGGTGGAAATTGTCTGACATTCATAACTTTTGTCTGGTATTTTAGACTTATGCATTCCATGTACATGAAAGTATCAGCTTGTCTTGTCTGGTGTAGGCTACTGTAGAAACAGGTTGCTTCTTAATGATCAGAATCTAAATTAGAATATTTTATTAATCCCAAGGGGAAGTTATGTTACAGTTGATCCATCCAGTTATTTTAAAAAGTAACAGGAAAAGAACAGCAATTTGTACAACATGTACCAGACAATATATTATCAATATGAGAATTAAAAGAAAATTACTCTTAAGATTATTTTTAAAGCAGTGGTTTGTACTTATGGGTAATTATAAACTATCGAAAACATAATTATGATGTGTTTACTTCTGCCTATAGATCTGATCATAATGTAAATGCAATTTGGTACAGTTTCCAAAGTAATTGGAGAACATTTTCAGATCCTTGGAGCACATATAACATGAATACAGAGATGCTGACAGTTTGCCTGCCCCCAAATGTAGTCAGTATCATGAAATACAGAACATACCTGCCAAGAAAGACAACAAAGACAACTGTTTGTAATGGTTGACATCTTGTTTTTTTTTCTGTAAATGGTCAGGTGATAGGGGTCAGACAAATCAGGAACGTAGTGACTGAATGTAGACGTGTATATTATCATTTCCAACAGTCTACATTTTTCTCTGTTGACTTGACAATACAACCCATGGTCGGCTGTGTTTCCACAAGGTTAAAATGCTATTTTTAGGTGCAAAACCTAAGCGCATGGACAAGGCCTGGATCTTATACAGTGGGTCTTTAAAGTCATGTGGGTATTTATTTATTTATTTTACATTTGTAGTCTCTATAAGCACATTTCAGCTGCTGGTATCGCCATTTCATTCCAGCTCTCATAATTAATTTAACTCTTAATTCAAATTATGATGATGATGATGATGATTATTATTATTATTATCTTTTTTATGTGAACACACCCTGAGCTGAATATTTGTCCAGCTTTGTGATACTGTTTGTCCAGAACAGCTGATATTATTCTCAATGGGGAAATAGACACCGTATAGAAAATACACATGGTTTTCAATCAGAGGAACAAACTTCAAAATATAAAAATGGTTCATGAACTTTACAAAACTGGAGGGATCTGTATGATCAAAGTCGCATTTCTCACAAAATACAATAGCACAAATGATCCTGGTCTATTAACGGCTTATGTTGGTATAATCCAGAATTTGTGGCTGCCATTTGATAGATTTGACCACAAATAGTTGTTTACATCAGGCCAAATATTCACAGGAAGAATGCAAATACACCAAAGAAAAATTAATCCTCATTGACTTTCTGTTAAAACAGACAATTTTACAGTTTTTACAGTGATGGAATGAATTTTTTCTATAAACACTGAGGTCTTAAGATGAAAAGGAAATGGTCTGATGTTCATGGTGTCTGACATGAATGTGTTCTGCCGACAGGTCGCAGAAGAGTAACGATATTGGATTACTGTTCTTGAGTTTACCCGAATGAACTAAAGCTTTTCTCTGGATTCTAGAAGGATATGAGATCCCACATATTTCCCATCATGCCCTGCCTTCCAGTGTGTATATCTACCATGACTGATCTCTGCCTGTCAGTTTTATTTGTTGAACGTCCAGGTGTATTTTGCTCATTTGGATTCTCTGTACCCTGAGGCTGGCTGTGGCTCAGCACTTTCAGTAAAAGAGAGGAAAAATAAATTATGTTGCTGTTGTCATCTTTCTCAAATTGTAATTGTGTGTGTGTATGTGTGTGTGTGTGTGTATATATATATATATATATATATATATATATATATATATATGTATATAGTCCAAAAGTACATTTTCAAACATGCAATGAAGAGAAATATGTAATTTTAAGTTCAATAGGGTTGAATAGACTAAGCAGAACTGTCCATCATGAATCATTATTTCAGTCCTAAACATGTTACCTTTACAAGTTCTTTAACCCTTTGACTCAAGGATGTCAAACTCATTGTAGTTCAGAGACCACACGCATCCTAGTATTATCAAAATTTTCTAAAATAACATTATGAAAATGTTTCCTTTTATAAACCATAATTATGTGAATAACATGAATAGTCATGAACAAACTGAAATTTCTTCAGAAAAATAAGTGAATTTAATAATATTATGCCTCATCTTGTCATTGACACATATAGATTAGACATTTCAGATTGTAGTAGATCTACAAGGGCACAAAATATTTGGCAACACGCATCTGAAACTGCAAAATATAGTATTTAATTTTATGTAATTTTTTCACATCACAAATTCATCCCATGGAACAGATTTAACCCTTTGGTGGGCATTTTTAGCTAACAGGCCATATGTTTGACATCTCTGCTTTAACTGATGCATTGAAAAGGTTATTGTTTCTTAAACAATGATCAGATTACAGTGAGCATAAAACATAGATTGTGTTTCAAAATATAAAGGTCATGTGAGTTCAGATTGAATTTGTTCCTGATTGATGGGTATATCAGAAGGAGAAGGGAAGGGGATGTCTCGGACCATCATGTCTAGGGCCTCCAGTACAAACCTATGGGGGCAGTGTTATGATCTGGGGTTGGTTCAGTTGGTCAGGTCTAGATTCAACATAAAAGGACGTCAACTGAATTTGAATATATTGAATGACCAGGGCCTCATGTACAAAGGTTGTGTACTCCCTTTTCCATGGGAACATTCAGATGTACAAAGAGTGACCTGACTGAAAATGTGTGGTCCTCCATGCCAACTCCATAGTTGGCATTTCTAGTGCTTTAGAAGCTATGGACATCAGAGATACTCAAATGAAAAATTAACACATTGACACTCCATTCTAACCCCCCCTCCAAACCAAACCAAACCACTGTACCCATCAGTCTTTTTCCACCTGTTTTGGCCTCTGTTCACCTAGATATGATCATCTGATTCTGCACAGAAGGGAATCCCAGAAGGAATCCCATCTGCAGGCCCTGTTTATACTCATTTGCATATGCAAATGTGGGTGTAGAGAGGGAGGGGCCTGTTTCTCGAACATGTGTGGTTAATTACACACTGATTGGAATGTACAAATGAAATGTGTTTGGATTTGGCCATACACACAGTTTTGTTCATGTGGATTTTTGTGTGTGCACGGACTTTTCCAGATGTATGTCAGGTTTCAGTATGAAATCCATGCATGTCTTTGTACATGAGGCCCCAGGTTTGAACATCAGTTGACTTTCTCTTAATAAAACAATTATATTCTAAGATGACAACACCAGGATTCATCAGGATCAGTTTACTAAAGAATGATTCAGGGAACATTAAACATCATTTCCTCACTTGGACCTGAACCCCATAGCGAATCTTTTGGATGTGATTGATAAGTCTTAACATAGTGGTATGACTTTTCACTATCAATGCATGATTTTAGCTGTATTAAATTAATGAATCTACCAAAAGAAATATTATGACATTTATTGTGACATCATGTAAGCATTGTGCAACTTTGCCTGACCATTTCTTCACAAACCCCAAAAGCAAGAGTCAAGAAAAACAACAGTTCTTAGTTTCATGTCAGATAGTCAGAGGAGATTATTATGTTTGTTATGTTTTTGCCGGCGTTTATCTGTTTATCTGTTTGTTTGTTGGTCTGTCTGTCTGTGTTCAAGATAACTCGAAAACGTATGGACAGATTTTGATGAAATTTTCAGAATATGTTGGAAATGTGAACAGGAAGAACTGATTTCATTTTGGTGGTGAACCAGGAGGGGGGGGGGTCTACCTTGGCGGAGGTCTGCGCTCTCAGAATGCTTTTCTAGTTTAACCTAGAATTAACATACAGGATAAAAACTGTACATGTACCACACAAGTATTTTCACAAGTAAAAGACATTTAAAGTATATTTATTGACCTAATAATGCAAGTTGTTTTGTACATATCTGATGTTTTTGTACTTAATTTGGATATTATCACTTTATGCTGCTTTAAACATATACTACCAACCAGAAGACGGTTTACTACTTTGCATTTGTCTGGCTGCTTCAGTTTCATCCTTCCCCATTTTCCACTGAAAACAGTCCACCTCAAATGTGTTGATTCTGACAAACTGAAGGATGAAGGGTTTCTTTTATGTGCAGAGATTAAAATTCTTCTCCTCAACTTACCTAAAGTCTTTGAAATCCTTTGTGGAATGGCTGGACACTGCATCGTCACAAACACTGAAAACAGTTTTAGTAACATGATCCTCACAGAACTTAGATCTTATAAACATGATGATTGTATACTCTGATGAATTTCTCTAGATTGTGCAGATTTATGTACAGTTTTAAACATGTATGGTTGTAAAATAAATCAAAATTAACACATACAATGAAGACCCTAATACTGTTCAGTTACAGAATTGACTTTTCATACTTAAAACACATTTTCTTAATTACTGTTACACATTTTTACTGATAACACTTTAAATGCAGAAGCTTCACTTAACTTATTACACCTCCCTCTGAAGGGGAGACTATGGGTTTGTTTGTTTGTGTGTGTGTGTGATGTCCGAACACAGAGAACAGAACTCAAATACAAGACCTTGAGACCAGGACTAGAATACAAAGGTGTTTATTAGAAACACAGTAACAACAACACAAGGTGGTAATATCTTGTGATGTTGAGAGTCTGAAGATGGTTTACAGATTACAGGTGAGCCAGAGTAGATGTGATAGATGGGAAAAGTACGTCAAAGTTAAAAGCTTTTATGGACATTTTCTTCTTCCATTTATTTAAGATGGCTAAAATTCCAAATGTTTATAAAAATAATAATTTTGTTTCAGTTTACCTCAAAATGACCATAGAAACAATTGATATGTGGACATCAGCACCTGCAAAGACATGATGACTTCAGCTGCATCAATGCCAAAATAAACTACGCTTCCTTGTTTAACCTTTACTTTACTCGGTAGGTCGATTGAGCACCACCTCTTGTGTACAAAGGTGTCCTGGCCAAGAAGCAATGTAGTAAGCAGATACAACAGAAAAACAGGTGGTGTAAGGCCATGTTTTCCTTGGGTGATGGTCCTTTAAGTATCTCCAGAGCATACAATTTTAATGACCACTAAAAAATTACCATTATCTAAATATTATATACCGTTATCTAAAATGTTGTTATTTGGTCAGATTCTAAAATATCAAGTAGTTTATTTTAGGTGCAGCCACAATAAGACACATACCAGAGATGTTCAGAAGTCACTTTTTCCAAGTCCAAGTCAAGTCTCAAGTGTTTAAGGAGTAATGCCAAGTCAAGTTTCAAGTCTTTCATCCCAAGTCCAAGTCAAGTCTCAAATAGTGTTTTCAAATTAGATGCTATTTGAGATAATACCTCATTGCTGTATTGTTTTGGATTAAGTAATTAAGTGTGGCGAAAGCATGTAGGCCTTACTGTACTATATACTCAGTTATTTCACACTACACCATCAAAATTAATCAGAACAATGCATGTGAAGAAACATCCCAAACACTTTGTTTAAATTTAATCAATGTATTTTGATCAAATACCCTATGGCAGCATGCATACATTACAAACCTTTGCACAAATATCAAGGAAGGGAAATTATTATTTCTACCTGTGATTTTCTCATAATGTCGGGCAACACATTGGAAAAACTGAAACTAATTAAAGAATAAAAGAAATAATTCCATGATAATGAACTCACGAGTCATATCACACAAGTCCAAGTCAAGTCTCAAGTCTTTGAGGGCAAGTCTAAAGTCACAAGTCTTTGTTTGTGTGATTTAAGTGCGACTCAAGTCCAAGTCTCAGCCTCGAGTCCACACAGTCGACACACAGGCACACGCACACACACACTTATACCTACATTAGCCACCGATATGTCTGGAACTGACCTGGTATAAACACTGTTATTATTTCATGCAACAGCTTGTGAATTAACATTATGGACTCTCCCTGCAGCCCCTGAATGCAGATCTGTCATCCATCTTTATAATTGAACATCACCAAGTTACAAAACAGCTTCAGTGTAAAAATGACAAAATTTTTAACTTCAACCTACTCCCTTTGAAATGTTTTAGAACCGAATACTCTCTTGCTAACGCTACGACTGGCTCACCAAGCCTGTTAAGTGGAGAAAAAGTGAGATATCCTGGTTAAATTATGCAGCTCTTACTCTTTGAGGTTCTCCAAAGAGGTGCCTGGGGAGGGGGCGATAGACAGTATCTGCATCTCCAATGCCAACTGCAGCACACTCAAGGTGAAGAGGGAGAAAGTACTTGAGCTAAAAGCAGGACTCTTGTTTTCTAAGGACTTTAATAACCCATGCTGTGGAGCAAAGAGGAGACATGCACTGGAGATACAGGCCACTGTATGTGAATAAGGTCAAGTGCACTCTTTGGGAGGAACCTATGTGAAAAGAAGTGCATTGTAGCAATGAATAGAGTCATACAGAGTGATCCAATAGGAAAGAGGGGCTGCTCATCATGTTCTGAAAGTGCTGGAGGGCCAACTCAACCGATGCTGACGACAGATGGGACTGACAGCACCGACTAGGACATTTTCTCCACAGGGTGAAAGGCTGCAGTGGCAGAACTGGGACTTTGTCAGCCTTTTTCTCAGTGATTTGTGACTAACACCAAACCAAAAAGTCCCAAATCCTCACAGTTCAAACCCCAGACTCCATGTTCCATCACTTCACATCTCAAAACATCACGCGCTCTGTTCTGAAGAAGACTTTCAATATGAAGAACAGAGCATAGTCGTTGCCTTCACTGTCCAGTTTTATGAAATGACAGAAGGTGAAGGGAATGAGAGATGGAAATACATATGTATATACTTCAGGTCAAAGGTCACCTTAATAGTACTTGATCACTAGAATAGTCTGGTAGCTCCAAAAATCAGATAATGATTAAAGTATTAGTGTGTATGTAAACGGACTCAATCAGCCCTTTCTGCATGCGCACTGAAACTACAAGTATTATCTGACTTCTGGAGTTATCAGATTATTCAAGTGATTATATAAACACCATAATGAGATATGTTTTATCTAGGGCTGTCAAATGATTAAACATTTAATCAGATTAATCACAGGGCTGCTGTGGATTAATTTTGATTAATCATGATTCAATATAATCCATTTTTAATCTATATTTATCAAATTTAATTTTTTATGAGCAAACACACTCAAGAAAGAAGTGAATATGTTTGCAGTTAACATGTGCATTAAAAACTTTCAACCGTTTCAACAAAATAATTTGAAACAATGGCGCCATCTTCTTTTTTTTGTCCTCATGTTTCCATCCAGAGTCCATCATGCTGTTTAGCGTCTTACATATTTATAGGTTGGTTCTGCTGCCTGTCACTACCAGATCAATTGCTCATTTGTTCATGTGTGATGCTAACTCTGTACAAACTGACCAAAATACTTTGTCAGAGACGTTCAGAGTCATTCTGCATTGCAGATGGGTTAAATGCTTACAATTTTTAATCAGATTAATGATGATGATGAATTAATCTGCATTAACAGTGAGCTGAACCCACTTTTTTGCACAAAAGTAGAATAGCAGATTAGTAGTTATCAGCTGTAAGATAAATTGAAAGTTCAAACAAAATACATACCACATGTTACTGTAAGTTACAGTGCACTAATAGCTAACTAGTAGCTAGCTTAGCTAATAACTAAGAGCTAGCAACCTCTAAATAGAATAATTATAAGCAGACTTAAACACACTTACTAGTCTTTAAATGATTCAACATTTTGTGTAAAGAGTAAAGTTCAAGTATTCACTAGGTATTTGGATTATTTAAAATGTGTATCTGAGTAAAAACTGCAAGAAAGCAAAATATCAACTCAGTTAATGTTTTGTTGTTGTTGAAAAAAGTACAATTTGAACTTAGAATCCATGCACTAAATTCCGTTATACATTGAGTACATCTGATATATTACCCAGCACTTCTGTGTCATACACAGTGCACATAATGTTAATTAAATATTTCATGGGTAGAATTATCCCAAATTGAATGGATCTACTAAATCGAATGCCATCCAAGAGAAGCATTATCACTAACATTTGACTCTGAATGTTCAGATTCAATTCACCATCATTAAACTATGATTGATATTAACATGCTTTTATTTTATTTTTTTCTTGTGTCATACAATTGGTGTATTAATAGGTAAGGATGAATATGCTGCAGCTTCCTCTGTGGTGCTTCTATAGTTTATTCGGGGTGAGAAGTTCATGTTCATAGCACACAGCATTTTACAATACAAACTCACATATGAATGCGCTTATTCATTCAAAATGGCACATCTAAGCTCTTAATCATTATAACAATTTGGCTTGACATGACTATGTATGTTATCTTTCAGTTACAGATGGAGGTGGTTTTATCTCATCCAACACCTGACACCCATTGATGTCTCTTACTGGGTTAAATCAGGCCAAATGCACGTGTACAGTGGTGTTTTCCTTCTTTTGTTCTGTGCTCTAATGAAAGCAATCACACAAATGACACACAGTAAAGAGCATGCCAAGACAGTAAGCATGGAGGGAATCTATCATCTGTTCCTATTCCAAGGCTATTGAAAAGATTTAACATGCTTTCAATAGAATACAGGAACTATTTGATCATCTATAAAAGTTCTAAAACCAGAAAAATATAGGCATAACAAACCCCGCCCCTAACACATATTTCACCCATTAAAGATAAATGGGAAGAAAATTCATAAAACAAAAACCTTGAACTGTCGGGTACTTTTCCCAAAGCGTAATGAGATCCATTCTAGGTCACTGACAATCTGTAAATTCAATTTGATACGTATTCAACCAATTGTTTTGCTGGTACAATCATTTTAAATGTCACCCACAATAAGAAAATGGGGGGGGGGGGGATTAAAATGTGTCCTACATTTCACAAAATGTAATGTAATGAGATCTTTACTGGATCATTAGCAATAAGACTTTTGCTGCTTGAGTGTACTTTCAATTTTTGTTGTCAAAAATCTGATACTGCTGTGGGGAATTTATTATAAAAGATGTGTTTGTCTTTTAACGTAAAACATAAAGTGGTGGACTCAACATGCATGAATTGGACTATGGAGATGTACTGCCTCTTCACCTGTTGGACAGTGCTGATGTCATTCATTACAAACTGTGCTTCTTTCACTCATCAGTTTGTTTCTATAGAAAATTAAACTGGTCATTATTCTCTGCTCATTGACTCAGTCACTGGTATATTTTAATTTATAAAGCAGCTTTGGTTAGGGTTAGGGTTAGGGTTAGGGGCTTTTGTTTTTGGATAATTTTTTTTTTGTTTGTTTATTTGTTTGACACAAAAACTGCTGGACCAATTTCCATGAAATTTTCAGGTCAGGTACAAGGTGGTCCAGAATAGATCAAATTAAACTTTGTTAAATGTAGGGCAAAGGTCAAGGTCACAGTCACCAAATATATGTTTTACAATGATATGGTTTTTCCCTGATTTTGCAAATCAGGTCAAATGATTGCGAGGGGTGGAGTTTGTTGTGCCTGACACCATTTGACTACTTCTTTATGTTAACTATTACCTTGGAAGTATGGAGGTTACAATCTCCACTCTATGGACACTTTGAAACAGTTTGTTTCAAAGATAAGGACTGAATTCTGAAAAAAAACCCCAAATCTTTCTAGTTTTAAGTCTGAGCTCCATTTACAAACACTGAGTCTTTTGAATGATTTTAAAGAGATCATTAAACTCAGGAATCAAAGCTGTTAGTATGTAAATGTTTTGATTCATTGTTTTTTTTCTGTTTGCAAATACTTTTATTTTGGTAAATTATAATTATGTGACTTCCTCCTGCAGGTTTCCCTTGAAAAAGAAATGCCCCATCTTAGTAGGACCAACATGGTTAAATAAAGATTAAAAGAGGGAGGGAGAGAGAGAGAGAGAGAGAGAGAGAGAGAGAGAGAGAGAGAGAGAGAGAGAGAGAGAGAGAGAGAGAGAGAGAGAGAAAGAGAGAAAGAGAGAGATTGAGAGAGAGAGATGGAGGTAAGAACACGTTATGACACTAAAAGCTAAAGACTTTAAAACTACTTTAAAAATACTTTAAAAAACTACAAATAAAATAAATAAAATGCACAGAAAAGCGAAACTTGTACAGATCTTTATACTGTTATTTCATTAAATGTAAAAGCAACATGATATTGTTTAGTAAGCTATGGAATATTATTTCAGTAGCAAATATAACTGTGCTGTTGATTATTGCTAAATCAAACTAAACCATAGCTATCTTCCACCTAAGCATCAGTTGTTTATCTACTCCCACAAGATGCAAACAGGGTTTTTAAAGGCCAGGCTGTGATTGTTGTGCAGTTTTCAGCATATACAATAGGACTCAGTACAGCAGCTTGCATACCATGCATATTTGAGCTAGGTGTCTATGAAATGATGCTTTTAAAAAACAGCTTCATGGGCGTATCTGGAACACGCAGCTACAACTATTCAAGTAAAAAAAAAAATCAAAAAACCTATGGATGAAGAGGCTTTATAGTAAATGTATCCCTTTAGCTTATAGAAGACTGTGTTCTCCTTCTTAGTCACTGAGTGTTCAATAGATAAAGACAATCGCAGTCCATGTGCTGCCACTCAATACTGAAAACTTTACGTTTTAAGTTAAACTGGAATTTCTTGTTAATGTGCATATTTATAAAGAAATATTGTTAATACATGGATAAAATATGAATCTCACATTTATAGAAGGATATTGTCTACGGTGTTAGAGATATATGGGATTCAGACTACATGCTATTTTAATCCAATGGTCACTGTGTCATCTCATACATTCTGCATTTGAAAGGAGATTGATTTCACGGAGGAAGAATGATAATGTTTGAGGTTTTTACCTTTATTATAGAAAAGACAAAAAACTCAATAAACTTTGTACATGATTAATGAAAATTCACATTGTGCATATCCAATAAAGTTTTTTTTTTATTTTAGTTTTACACTGGTGGAAGATATTTTACTTCATGAACTAAGCCTTGCCCTTTTGTTCCTTTAAACAGCTTCTGGAAAAGGTCAGCTTTTTTTTTTTTTATTGCACTTTACTCTGTTGCTGACATTGCTGTTGTTTCATGTAGTTATACAGACTTTAAAACAAGAACAATCAGTCTACAAAAAATTAGGAAATTAAAATAATCTGCCAGTAACAGGCTTATTCACAGCTTTAGTCATCAACAGTCAACAATGTCATGCTTCTGCTGGATAAGGACATAAACAAGGTGAATAGTATTATCAGAACAACAGCATTACACATTTCAGAGTAGATTTTGTAAACCAATTAAAACACATAGATATACCCAAAATACTGCAATATTTCAGAATAAATGTTCAAGTTAACAAGTTGACAGTGTTGATGTCACATATATGAGCCTGATATTTTTTCAACATTCATTTTCATCAATTTAGCCACATCAGACCACCATACCCAGTGTTACACATATTAGTATTATTTTATATTTTATATTAACATATATTCATGTGTCATACTTTAGACTATTGGATAGATTTTATGGTATTTTTTAAATTCATGTCCTTGTTTCAATCTACACAGTATATAGAGTTTTATAGTTTTAGTTTTGCCCTTTGCTGTGTTTGACCTTATTCCATTCTACCCTCAATATCAGGGGTGTCAAACTCATTTTAGTTCAGGGGCCATGTTCAGCCCCAATTTGATTTCAGAAAGATCAGACCAATAACACAATAACGTAATAGCCTGTAAATAATGACAAATAATCAGAAAAGTGCAATTCAATCGAAATGATCATTTTGCAAAAAATAAAATAAAATAAAAAAATACAATTAACAACCAGACCCCCCCCACCACCACCACCACCAAATTAAGTGTAATTTTAACAATATTATGCCTCAACTTACTACAACCATTTATACATGAATATCCAAAGAGACATGGATGTGGTCCTTGACCAAAACCAGTTTAGCACCTTTGACTGTTAACACCTTCAGAGTATTTTTTTTGCATTTTGCACATGCTCATGACCCATATTGGAATAGTAGAATAATGGAAGGCAATGGAATGAAATAACAGAAAATATTGGTTCAAAGAAATGTTTTGTTGAATAATTGGCACAACGTGCTTAATTTATTGTTTTTTCCCTTTTAATACTCTTATCTAATCTTATCCTATCTTAAAGAAGTCTGACTTTTATAAAACATGAAATGTAATGTTTTTAAAATACATTTTGGGTTAATAAATAACGCAGGTTGGATTTTGCTTTTGAAGTAACTTAATATGTAGACTGATTTGTTATTTAAAAAGAAAAACAGACTTAAATGCCTACATTCAGTATACATTGAGACGACTTTCATGTCAGTATTTGTGGAGTATTCAGTGTCAGATTAATTTATCTGCGGTGATAACGGAATGATACAACACGGCGCAATTTAAACAGGTCAGACTGCACTGACTTAAATCCCATTGATCAGCAGGGATGTCATTCTTATTTTGACCGAACTGCCCCTGAAACACCACATTGGCCGCGAGGGACGTCAGTGAAATCTTATTCCTGTTGTCATAGGGCAAACGCCTGTCCGGGTTTTATCCGTTAGACCCGCCTCCTCTGCCACTAATCTCGACATCCTATTGGCTAAACCGTCATCCATTGCTCTACGTGAGAAAAAGTCACATCATGATTGGTTGGCTTGAATTTCAATCACCGAGACAGCTCACTCTCATTAGTTGTTTTGACCGTCCTTCAACTCTCTATTGTCCGTGGATTGGTGCAGCAGCGCGGGCGGACTCCTCCATGGGCTCGGTCTTGAAGGCGAGCGGAGAGCGAATGTCGTCATGAGCGGTGGGTAGGAATTAAAACATTGGTGTTTATATTACTATCTACTTCGTAAAACATTTTATTTACTACGGCCAGAAACGCACTGCACATTATGTGTTAATATAAAGATATTTTAATACGACTCAGGCTATTGTGTGAACCAAAAAAAGCAACCCACTTCCGGAAAAGGGCTGCCTTTTTCTGTAACGTTATCAAAGAGTTTGACTTGCTAGCTACGCGTCAGCTAGCCAAATGTGCTAATATAAGCTGCCAATAATGTGTTAACTTTTCCATATCATTCAGTTTTTCCATCACTCGCTAGCCCCACGTAAGAAATAAAGTTATGTGGGCGTAACAAGTATCGCATTGTTTTTTCTGAGTGTGAACTAAGCTACACAAATCAGCTTAAGGTACCCGCTAGCTGCTCCAGTCTGCCCGGTTATTCAGGGTTGCTTTTAGCTAACCGCTAGCTGGTTGTCCACAAACCAAACCAACACTGTATGTTTGATGGCGGCGCTATTTTGAGGCCGCATTGCTTTTTTCCCCCTTATTTGTGCATTTCATGCACAGCTCAAATACATACCCCTGTAAGTGATTGTGCTGAAACAATGTTGAGTAATGTGGAGACTGATGCCAACATAACAACCTCAGCCAGCACAGATGAGGGGCTCAGTAGGATGAGGTGAAATTTAATTGACCCACAGCTGCATTTGTGAAACTGTCAATTAATGACAGCACCAGGGTAGTTCCTGTTTCTCACAACACTCGGTTCAAGTGTTTTGTGACAATGTAAGACTGATTGTGGACAAATGAGTAGCAGAATTAAGTAGTTCTTGGGCAAAGACACTTCATAATATAATTATCAGTTGGGTCATTACACACCAACACACTTAGGAGTTCATAAGTATTGCTATGCATTAGTTGGGGAAAAATCATGTAAAAACCTGTATTAAGTTTGTTGGACTTCTCAAAAGCTTAAAGTTTTACTCAAATCCTTTCCATAGCCTCAATTCTATGAAGTTTAAAGGGGACATATGCTCATTTTCCACGAGTTAATACAGTTCCCTGGTGTCTGTCTGTGACGTGCTTTGGTCTAAATACCACATTGATGAAGAAATACAGCAGCATTTTCAACCTGTCAAAATAGCCCTTTTCATTTTGTTAATAACATAGTTCTGTAGTATCTATTGATGTTTTTCCTCAGTAAAAATGTGTTACTATAGATCTTAAATAAACAGCCACTTTTCGATTACTTTAAAACGTTCTATAAGGGTATGCTAATATTATTGTATTTATACAAATATAAATTTGCAATACAACCTATACAAAAGTTTTTGAATGTTCAGTACATATTTCAGCTCAGTTTGGTGGGAAATTAGCAATTGCTGCAGCTCTGAATACACACAACAATAATGAAATGTATTTCTGTTGGGTGGGAAAAAAATAAACAGCAAAAATTTATGGGAGTAAAGCTTTTTAAATAATTTCCAGTCCAATAAACTTCATACAAGTTTTTACGTTAATTGTTTTGAGAAAATCCATGACATTAACTGCGAAACGTCCTCAGTGACTTGGCATGGAATGAACCTTTGGGCCTTGAATTACCCACAATAGAGCTCCAGTTTGCAGCAGTGTATCTGAAAAAGAAATGAGGGCCTTAATTTATAAACACAATATTTAACACTGTTCTGTAGGAGTTTCCATCTAAAGATATTTACTGTATAGTAAAACTATGCAAACCACATCCTAAGGAAAGAGTGATATTAATTTTCAACTATCTATACTAGCCAGTACGGTGTTGGCATATTATTTGAATGACATTCACATTTTCTCACATGTAGTCAGAAAGCGTAACTTTCATTTACATCTCAATGCAAAAAAATGTTGCTGATGTTGCTGAAAATGTTCCTTCTAAAGACTGATTTATTTAACAAACTGGGATAGATAGTATGCATGCGCTGGCTTTGCTTTTTTTAGTGCCTGTCTTTTCAGGCATGAAATCAGCATCTTTTGCTTGACTCGAGTAGTTCTTTCCCAGTAGCTTGTGCACTTCTCTCCACTTTTCCTGGTTGCTATGACACAGCTCTGTGGTTGTCATGTGTTTATGTGTCACCTGCTGTTTGGTTGTAAGTGGTTTGTTTACCAGTTAAGTATATTGAGCTGATGTATACAGATACTATCGACACCATGAATGTAGAGTTTTGTTCATGATAGGTGGTGGTAGACGCAGAGGCACAAGAGTGTCACACATGTTTTTCTGCTACACAAAAGCAGAAATAAAATCTGTCAGAGATAGGGTCCATATAGATTTCTAAAACAACAGTTTAGTTCATAGCTGATAGTGATGTTATATTTTTTTGTTTCGTTTTGCTATTATTTATTCACCCTTATATGCAATGAAAACACATCTTCATTGTTTAAATATCAAATGTTTCTAGTCTTTAACTCTATTGTTGAATATGCATTTGTAGCAAGTGCTATATAATTATGTAATGAGCAGTAATTAGTGTATAGCTTGGCTATAGGCTAGTTTGGCAATTCATGTAAATAAAACAGGAGATATTCAAGATTGACTATTGCATCTGATGTACAGAATTCAATGAAAACCAGCAGACGTGTAATGCAGGTAAAATAGTGGTACCATATATTTACAATATATACAGTCAGAATTTGACTAATGGGTTTGACCAATCAGTGAACCTATCACTTTCTTTTGCTCAATTAACTAAACATTCATAAATTCCTAACAAGTATGCCTTAAAGAGTTTAATTTTGATGGATTCCCCCCCCTGTTCTTCTCCACATGTTACAGTTGACTTAGATTCCCAACTCAATAAAAAAACAACGTCCAAAAATCAAAGAAAAAAGATAGTCCATCAGAGCCAAAGTCCAAGCTTAAATGAGGAAAAGGGAATTGGGCAGTGTGTATGTATGTGTGTAGGGCACAGTAGTAAGTGAGGGATTTGGTGTACTATTGACAGACGAATTCAGCAGATCCATGTACTTTTCTGTAGCTCACCATTGGATTTCCAAGCATTGAAAACAAAACCTGGCCAATTTGTACATTCTCTTTCCGTATCTGTCACTTCTTCTACCTCTTGCTGCTACTCCTGTTTATATCAGACATGCTCTGATTGGCACTCCTAATCTTGCAATGTAAATGACTGGCTGCTCAGTTAGTGCAGACACATATTAAAAAAATAATACAAATAACCACAATGACAATATTTATAGTTTCAGTTGCCTTATTGCATATTTAATTTTCTAAATTATATAACAATTTTCCAAATTGCAAATAGAAGACCTGTGTTACACATTCAAATACACAAATGTATGCAACAACCTTCAATAAAGCAGGAGAAATTACATATTATTTGCTTATTGGCTGTTTTTTATGTTTGCATTGATACATTTGTGCATCTGTTAGGGATGCTGCAGGTGGCATCACAAAAACAGATGCATCTGATCATTTTTCAGTGAAGTTGTTTGAGATATATGTTTATTAATATGTGGACAGATGTTAAAGTGTACCTCTTCAGTTGCAGCCAGTCTGGTAATAATAGTGTCATTGGTCTTAGCCATTAGGCAGCTGCTGCATTAGCTGTATTTTTGTTCGTAATCTATTGGGCACCCTGCCCTAAATGTACTTATGCTTCACATCCATATAGAAATATAAGGTTCACTATAAATTTAGTTGGGTTAATGTTTTTGATTGCAACCCAAAAGTGTATTTCTGTACTCACACAATGTTTTCCAGTGGCTTGATGTTTTGTTTGTGAAAGATGTGTGTATTTTTAACTTCTCAAGAGCCAGGCATTGTGTCCCAATAGGCAGTCAATGAACTTCATACAAACAGCTGCTTTAAAACTTTGCGTAAAGGCTGTCTGATGCTTCAGATACCTAGTTTGATGTCATACAGTTTTCCATTGATTGATTCACATAATTTTTTTGTGGTGCTGAAAACTTTGAAGGGATATTTTAGGCTCCACATAAGGCTTTAATTAGTTTGTTACTCAGTGGAAAGGAAATGCGTACATTAACTTAAGTGTCCAAATTACAAATATAATATTTTGTACAGGATATAAATAAATTACATGTATCTTGCAATAAATGTAATTTCTGACATCCATTAGTGGAGAAAGGGACTAAACATACAAACCTTGCTTTAAACCTTGTTACGGCAAATTATATAAATTTATTACCAAAAAAATTAATAAATGTTCAAGTAAGTGATTTTTCTGTTATACATTTGTTTATTGGTGATTATCTCAGAAATGTAGTGTGCCTGATGTTAGAGATCATACATATCTAAGCATTTATTTTATCCAATCAATAATTTGGTTGCAGACGAATGCCTTCACTATTGTTTAACCAGTCTTATTTTGTGTTTATTATTTTTCATGACACGCAAAAATGTACAGGATTTCCCTAAGACATAGTGCACATCTCATCAATGAGTATATTTCTTTATTTTTTTTTCCTTACTAATGTCAGAGTGTAATGTGAAAATCTACTACCAATGTGTGTTTTTCATAAATATTGAAATTATAAAAGTTCAATAATAAATATTCTATTCAAATGTAATTTTAGTCATATAAAGTCAACTCTTCACAAACTACGTGTTGACAGCATCCAAGCCTCTCAGAAACCTAGGGAGCCCCCAGGTTGTGTTGTGTTAAAGAAAATGGATACTGGGCTGACCCCCCACCCCCCCTGCCTTTTTATGTCTTTTAGAACAACAGGACAGTATGGCCACCACTGTTGCTGTCAGTCCCAGCGAATACCTTCAGCCCTCCACCGCCTCCACACAAGTGAGTGACAACCAGTTATGCTACCAGTTATATCATACAACCACTGAAATGTTGACCATACACTGGTTATTTGTGTCAGGATTGCACTGATTTACCATGGGATTGAAATATGATGGATACTATAACAGGTTGAGATGATGCAATATTTTTCTTTGTATTGTTTCTTTCTTTTTTTTCAATTATCTCTTTATTGATTTTTTTAAGTTTCAAAATTTCAAAACAAACAACCAGTTAAATGCAAGCATAGATTGAGATCATTCAGAGACAAAACAGAAAAAATAAAATAAAATAAAGAAAAGGGTGATAAAATAAAATAAGGCAAATCACAGGAGTATATAATAAGGTTAACAATAACAGAAAACATGGTACAATAAAGCAAATCAGACCATGGTCACAGTCCATTATTTGCAAATGATGTGTGGGCACCCAGACCCCAAACGTTTTAGTCAGAGGCCCACGAATGGTTCCCAAATTGTTTTAAAGTTATCCCCCTCTTTGTATTATTTCTAAAATAGATAGGAAATGCCACATAGGTGATTAACAAAGGCAAATACAAGAAGTGTCCTGCATAATATTAGTTCTTTTTCAAGAACATCATAATTTTTATGTTAACTGGGACAGAGTGGATAATGCAGTGATGAAGTAAATGTGCTTAATCTGAAAATCAACAAACCTCCCAAAACTATGTTATGTGATAAAGTACATTTTTGGATGTAGGAAAGTTGCTTTTGTTTGTGTCAATCTGTGTAAAATTTTACCAGCTAACCATGTGCTCATTAGCATCTTTGCAAAACACTCTATATTAGGGATTCGAATATTTGTGACATGCTCAAATATAGAATACTAATTTCGAATGCTGCATTACTTGTATTGCGTTTCACTTGGGGAGAATGCCATATTGACTTGCATTGTACAGTGGCTGACAGGGGCAAACGCACCGCATTGACAAAACACTGCAAACACAAGAAAGATGCACTACCAAAAAAAAAATACCCCCGTCTGGCAAAGTTGGCAAGCGTGTACCTCTCTTTGCCCACAACGTCTGCCATTGGTGCGCGTGTTTTCGACAGCCAGATTAATTGTGAATAGGCTGTGCACACGCCTCCAGCCCGAACATGTGGACATGTTTTTTTTTTTTTTTTTAAATAAAAACCTGGCATAGATTCATGTCATTATTGTTGTTAAATCGGTTAAACATTGTAGCTCAAATCAACAACAATGCGGACACAAGATAAAATAACACATGCTTCAGTATTTCCACATCATGATATTATATGTATTAATCTTACTGCAAACTCAAATTATTTTGTGCCTCAGTTGGATATTTGCAGTCTTAGTGGTGACAACTGTTCTCACAAATCTAGTAGACTGGCCTGTGTAATAGGTCGATAAACTTAAACTGTTAGTAAGGTTGCCATGGTGTATCAAATCACTGTGAATGCTTCTAGTGTTAGGTTCAGTCATTTTTATTCGACAGGGTGATTACTGTGTTAGATACAGTGATAAAGTCCAATATCTTGCTGTTCCTGAAAGACATGGGCTTCAGGCTCAAATGGCCTTCATTAATTTTCTTAGCTATATTTTCTGTGTAATAATTATGAAAATTTATCTATGTCTTCAATCTGCAACTGTTTGTTTAAATAGCCTTTATTCTATACACAGTGTATTCAAACAGCAGCTAAAGATGACATTTATGTAGAATGCTTCCTTGTCCTACAGCTTGAGGATCACACATGTGGACCACAGAGGGGCACTAAAGCTTTGCAGGTGGAAACTCCCAACTCCAACACCAGTTGATCGACACTGTTTATGACTCTTCACATATGGTTTAAGGATTTTCTCTGAGATATTTCTCCGGAGTCTGTTGGTTTATTCCAAACTTTAAAAACTGTCTTTCAAAATATGTCTCTGCAAACACTGAGCTGTTTTAAATTAGAGTAGTGTCTGTGCCAAAAGGTCAAGAGAACACTGTCAGTTTAAAATGAAATTTAATTAGCATCCCAGTGCCCCCCAATCTTTGTTTCCCAACACCTACGGGCACATTTTATCCTTTGCAATATTTAACAGTATTTTCCAAAGTTTCCATATTAACAGGTCAGGTCATACGCCCACCTCAGTACCCTCCCTAACACTCAGTGTTCATGATTTGGCTGTAAAGCTAAGCCTTAAACTGGAACTTATATCTACAATTGAGAGATATCTTCACTTTTGCACCTTTCATACAATTTAATTAAAAACTAGAATGTCAAAACTATTGTGTAACTTTTGACTGTTAATGCAAGTGTGTTTGTTGTGTTTCACTTTCTGTGTAGGACACCCAGCCCTCTCCTTTGGCCCTTCTGGCTGCCACTTGTAGTAAAATTGGCCCTCCTGCTGCTCAGGCTCCTGTCACTGCCCCTCCAGCACAGCCTCAGCCTCGCAGGCTTCTTCCAATAAAACCAGCCCCCATTGCCCCTGCTCCACCCAAAAACCTGGGTTTCCTTTCAGCCAAGGGCAATGTGATCCAGCTGCCTGCTGGTCTGGGCTCTACGGCTCCTGGCAGCCCTATAGTGCTCACCATCCAGCAGAGTCCTGCTCGCACTAACCCCTCTACACCTGCCAACATCCAGTATCAGGTGATGCCGCAGATCCAGGGTCCTCAGACTATCCAGGTGATGCCACAGGGAGGCCAAATCCAGCTCATACCTGGCACCAATCAGGCAATCATCACCACACCCATGACGGTCCCTGCCCCGGCAGCTGCTGCTACACCGGTCACTCCACAAAAAAGTGTTGCCATTAAGCCCTCCACGAAACCACGGAAGACAAACAGTGCCACCACAAACATGGTGCAGCTTCCTGGTGGGCTGACCCTGCCACTCAATGTGGCGACAGGAGAGGTGGGCGGGACTCCAATAGTTACAGAGACAGCAGCGGCCCCACCCACTCCTGGGAAGGGAAGACGAGGGAGGAAGAAGAAAGTCATAGCTACTCAGCCTCCTCCTCCTCCACCTGTGCAGGCTGCATCACCACCACCAGAGCAGATGGAGACCATCCTGATAGAAGCTGGAGACAACATTATACAGGTACATGTATCTGCAACTGAAGAGTAATACAACTTGAAAATAAATAGTACATGTAATGAACTGTACTAAAGTCCAAACTCACCTCAGAGACATGAATTCAGCCACCAGTTAAATATTCAAGCAATACATTGCTTATGTCTTTATTAAAAAAAATAAGATAAGAGACTTTATTGGCATTATATTCCTAAATTTGGGTGTACCTCCAAAAAAAGATTATTTTAAAACCATATATACACATAATACACACAAGGCACAATTAATTTAGTTGTCAGTCAGTTACAAGTTAGTGGAAAAAGATATGCAGATTTCAGTTAAGTAAATAAACAAAAATATATTGCATATTGTCATATTTTCACAGTCTGGGTTTTCAGTGCAGAGTTCGGTGTTGTTCTAAAATGGTTGTAATCTTCAGTGTAAAGCCATACTTGACAGACTCTGTTAGAATAGAAATTTCTTCTTTCCCAGGACAAAATTATATAATTTTGTTTTTGCAGCCCCAGTTTGGGAGCTCTTGCAAGTTGTTCTTGACAGACCATCGAGGGAGAACAGTTTTCTCTGGTGGTGTCCGAGAACTATTGCACAATCGGTTAGAATTTTGAAGTCGATGTGGAAAAGTAGAGGACCTCCTACGAGTTCGAGACTTGAGTTTCTTGACATGTCCTTGGCCAGAATAAATTTTGTTCTTGCTACCATGGGAAAATGGACAAATGTGTCTTATTCCATGACTTAAATCATAAGATGAACATAGTGAATGCACTTATTTCATCATTTCGTCACAAGACATAATCAGTAAAGACGGTGAACAGCCAGGATGTGACATTTCCTGAGAATACAATATATTCACTCCTTCATCACAGACTGGCACTGAACTATTGATTTGTTTTTGTGGCCCCACCACTTAAATGAAGCAGCTCAACACATCCATACACAGTCTCGATTAAACCAGGGCATTTAGTGAATAACTTCGCTGTCTGTGTTTGCAGGCAGGCAACAACCTGTTGATTGTTCAGAGTCCTGGACAGCCGGCTGTGGTGCAGCAGGTGCAGCTGGTCCAGTCTAAACAGGAGTCTCAGGTGGTTCAGATCCCACAGCAGGCCCTGAAGGTTGTCCAAGCTGCCTCGGCTACACTGCCACCAGTTCCACAGAGACAGACACCACCCTCGAACTTGCAGGTCACCCCGACGGAGCCTTCACCTACACAGGTAGGCATTCATTTAAAAACAGTATAAAAAAAACAGTCAGCTTCACTAATATTGTGAAATGGAGAGAGTATAAAACCAAAAATGGATTTATGCAGATGCCAATACCTTGGATCCTAAAAATGACTTCTTGGTAATGATCATTGTATTTTTTTTTTCACTGAAATGGTGCACAAAAAAAGGGAAGATTACTTTAATTTGTAAACCCTTTTTGATTGGTCTTTGACTTCGAGTCATGTTTTTACATGTATATTGCTGAGAAAACTTACTGCAATAATTATATCTGTTGGAGTCACTTTCATACAAAAAGTAGACTGCAACACTTTCCTAAAAAAAAACCTAGAGGTGCTGTAAGTGAGAACACGAATGTCAGAATCAAGTTAACCTGACTACGTATGTAGACTTAACGCCAGGGGTCAACAACCTTAAAAACTCAAAGGGCCACTTGAACACTGGGAGACACAAGCTCTTTTGACAACTAAAATGTCTAATTTTTCACCTTATTGCTATGTATCACCTGCACTGGGTTTGGTACCCGCAAAAACATGTGGAGACAGGTTAAAAAAAACAGAAAGGCACAGGTAAAATTAAACAAAATGCAGGTGGGGAGCAGGCAAAAAATTGAAAAAAAAAATCTATGGATAAAAATAGTTTGCAGGACATTTAATGATGATGAACATCCCATTTTGCCGTGATTGATCCACAGCCGGTTTGTTTTACTTTGACGTCTGTTAACATTTAGCAAAAACTGTCTTTGAGTAGCATATATTAGAGATGTATTGTTGGTGTGTGGTTTTGTCCAAAAATAAATCCCTTAAAAGTGAGTTACTGTGTGGACATTGTTTTTAATCAGGTTAATCAGGTTGGGTCAGATTACAAGTCTACTTTACACAGATAGGGGTGGGTGCAGATTGGACATGGAAAATAAAAATGCCAGTAGCAGGTCGGGTTTGGAAAAGTGGGCCTCTGCAGGATTTCTATCTATGTGTCTGTCTGTCTACCTACCTACACACACACACACACACATTCATGCTATATTGCCCTACAAAGGCAAAGTATTGAATCTGAGAAAAATGGCTTCAAAGTTTTCATACTGGTCAGCTAAACATATTGCAGGCAAATTTGACGCATGGTAAATAGTTGGAACAAAAGTTTTTGTCACAAGACAGAGGAGGTGTTATGTTCATGACCCACACATCACTACTCAGAATACAGGCTTTAACCTTGTCCTAACAAATGGAAGTGATGGTTTAAATCTTTTAACTTTTGTTTTATTGAGCGACAAAAAAATGAAAAACATTTTATTTTAATGTACAAGGTAATCTTCAAATTTAGATTTACATAAAAAAAAACAACAAACTAAAATAAAATAAATTTAAATAAACTGCTCATCATTCATGTTCCCAGAGCTGCAGGGAGCTGCAGCACAGGGAGTCAGGAGCCACATACGGCTCCGGAGCTGTGAGTTGCTGACCCATGCTTTATAGCCAGAGTGTGTAATGTCTGAATGAGTCCATGTATAAATAGAGCAGGGCACTGTCCTAAGAACAAGTGTGTTAATGAGGTTTTTTAATTTTATTATCATGTGACTGGTATGAAGGACGTATCTAAAGTTGAAGACCAACCAAAGCACTCAAGAGAAATGACATAAATGCAAACATCTGTTTGTTGCAGGCACTAAAGTCATGATCACTTCTCTATGCTTTTTTTTTTTTTTTTTTTTTAGATAAAAAATGTTGTAAAAACAGGTACTTTCTTTCCACAGATTTTTTTCAAAACCCCATCAGGTGAGTGGCAGACTGTCCAGCTCCAGGAAACGGTCTCCTCAACAGCTCCCCCCACGCCTTCAGTAACAACCACCACCACCGTAGCCTCCTCACCTGCAGCTAGTACCAAAAAGACACTAGCTGGGGGACGGAAGGAGCGGACCCTGGCCAAAATTGCCCCTGCAGGGGGAATGATTGCTCTGAATACGTCACAGATGTCCTCAGCAGCACAGGCAGTCCAGACGATCAGCATCAACGGGGTCCAAGTTCAGGGGGTTCCTGTCACCATCACCAACGCTGGGGGTGAGTGGATCTGGATAGAGTTTATTGTGGGAACTATATGAAAAAATTTGTTTTGGATAATAATACTACATATTACTGCATTCAATTTCTGGTGACTTTCACTTCTTCAGTGTATTGGTTTGTTTTCCAGGCCAACAGCACCTAACAGTGCAAACCATGCAGGGCGGAGGGCTCCAACTCGCAACGCTACAGGGCCAACCAGCCGTCCAGGTAGACCAGACCCTTACGCTCGAGCTGCCTGGCCAGCCAGGAGAGAAGAAGAGGCGCATGGCTTGCACCTGCCCCAACTGTAAAGACGCTGATAAGAGGTGAGTGTGTTACTGTTGAAACTCAGCTCTGCTCTGCAGGCTGTCTGTCATAATGCATGTGTCACACTCTGCAGGCCTGGGGAGGTGGGGAAGAGGAAGCACATCTGCCACGTCCCCGGCTGTGAGAAGACCTTCAGGAAAACATCACTGCTCAGAGCTCATGTCCGACTGCACACTGGTGAGAGGCCCTTCGCCTGCAGCTGGGTCTTCTGTGGGAAACGCTTCACACGCAGTGACGAGCTGCAGCGGCACGCCAGGACGCACACGGGTATGTCTGTGGCAGACTCAGAGAAACACACACATCAATAACTAATAATAATTAATAATAACTAATAATAACTAATAATTACTTTTAATGTTTAATCAATATTACCAGTTTTGTTTAAAAGTTAAACAAGATGATTGAAATTTGCTAAATTATGTTTGAACCAGACAGTAGAACAGCCTTTTCTAAAAGTCAGGACAGTGTGTCTGTAGTGCACCAGGATTTTATAACAGCAAAATGCAAAGACCTTTAAATGTAGATCATATGGTGGACATTGAATGTACCTTGTATGCATTAATGTACACTTGAAAGGTCCTTAAGCTTGATTTTAACATTACTATTTTCTGTAGCCTTATGCTTTGGATCCATTAGATCTCATAGAATACATTAATTTTTAACCTTTACTTTACCAGTTAGATCAATTGAGATCCAATTCTCATTTACAATGTTTACCTATATATGCATAGAATATGGTGGATTGTTGTAAATGAAACTACAACAGTATATCAAATAGTTCCGATGAGCTCAACCTGAAACCTGTACAACAGTGAAAGATGCTGTTAAATAGATCAAAAACATCAAATGAAATTATAACACGTTCAGGGACTATTTTATAGCACTTATACTGGACTCTCAGTACATTTTGTTCATAACACTACCATAGTTGTGTGAAAAATGTTGATACTTATTATATACTAAAATGTTACAGGAAAACACATTAGCTCTTTAAGGAGGTATGTGTGGACTGGAAGCTCTATAAGGGGCAGTGTGAACTTTAGTGTAAGTTGACGACAGACTAGAAATAGATAGCTTAAGTGAGGGGGAAACATCAATATAAGCACAAACTTAAGAGCAGGAAACTCAAGTACCTGACATGACTCACCCCCTGCTGTCTTTGTTTTGTTATCCCATGCCTTTTTCCTCACTTTATGATGTAAAGTGTGTTGTTTCTCCCACAGGAGACAAACGCTTCGAGTGCAGCCAGTGTCAAAAACGTTTCATGCGGAGCGACCACCTGACGAAGCATTACAAGACTCACATAAACACCAAGAACCTGTGAGCAGACTGTACTGACTGTATACGCAGAAAAACTCTCATGAACTGTGTTTGAGGAAGAAGAGCAGAGGAAGGGAGTGTCTGACTTGTCCCATAATGGGAAATACTCCAAAAAAAGGCCTTGTGTCCCCTCTCACTCCTCTAGGACACTGTGTAGCGTCATGTACAAAGAAAACCTTCCTGACCAGCTTCAAATTGATCCAGCAAATGTATTAATAATAGTTTATTTTTTGTTTTTATCTGGTGTGAGCAGGGGCTATCGCCAGCTCCAACGGAACGAATAAGATAATGAGTTGGCGAGGCTTCAGACGCTTGACTTGGTTTGCTTATTTATGGCTTTCTCTTGGGAAGAAACATTCAGAATAGTTCAGACACCAACACCTAATACTGAAGGACTACAGTCACATGTTGCTCTTTTTGTTTTTGGCTTTTTTTCCCCTCCCAATTCCTGATTTGTTTTACTTGCACATCATTTTATTCTTTGTTATGGAACAGGAGCTCCCAGAAATAGACCATCAAAAATCCCCTGTAAGGGGAAAAAATAAGGGGGAAAAAATAACAGGTATTTTTTTTTTAAGGATTTTGAGTTTTTAGTGAAATGGAAATTTTGTTTGTGTTTCCTATGGACCCTGCTGTTGTAAAGTCTGTTTACCCAAAAAAGATGGGGACCATTACACAAACCACCCTTTGCAAAACTGTAGAAGTTTACAGCTCTTTTAAAACGGTGTATATGCTTCGGATTATAGTTATTAATAAAAAATAAATTATAATAATTTTTCATATAATTAATACAAAAGTGGAATTTTTAGATTTACAGTACAGATTCAGAGAGGGTACAAAATATCTGCAGCAACAAAAATTCTTAAAATAACCAGGTTGCCTGCAGAACCATAAAGTGATATATTTGAGGCCAGAACTTACTAAACCTTAAAGCCTCTTGTCAGTTTCCATAAAATGTCTAACAGGACACAAGACTTCTGCTTTTCCTCTAGACTCTTTGCAGGCTGTTGGAAATCTACTCTCCTTGAATTTGTCAAGTCTCATATGCATTCAGAGAAAGAAGTTAAATATGAGGTTGAGAGCTTTTATTACTGTCAGACATGACACTGTTGCTCTCACTTTAGTGATGTGAAATGGCTTTAGGGTGAATTCAACTGTACAGAGAGCTGCAGAAGAAAGGTTTGCATTTACACATTCTGTCCCCCCCCCATTCTTCTCTTTTTTTATTCCAACAACTTTAAATTTGAGCCTTTTGTACAGTGATCTGAACACTGCAAAATGTAGTCAAATGTAAACATACCTTTTCTTAGACATACTGTAGGGAACAAAATTGAAAAAAAAAAAGTAAATCTAAATCCAGTTACACTCAAACAGGATCTCAAATTCTCTAATATATAAAGTTTAATAGCAAGAGAGTATTAGAGAGCACACCGTTAAGTAAAAATGCGCAAGGAACAATTAACCAAATATAAGAGCGGTCCCAAGGATGAACCTTGTGGGATGCCAGGAGCAACTTGGTCAAAAATTGAGAAAATGTAAGTTTGTGAATAATATTAATCATACAGGTTTGTCAGCATTACACCCAGTGTGAGCAGACATATTACAATGAGTGTTTACTTTATGGATAAAACCTATTTTTTTTCTGTTGCCAGGAGTGAAACAATTGCATTATTATCCATCTTAGGATAAAATGCAATGAAATATCTGTAAAAAGAGGTGTTGAGCACCTTATTCATAAATCATCCCATGACTCCTGCAGAATTTATTCTTCTTGGATACTATGACAGGTACGATGACCAGACCAGATCTTTGGTACTGAAAAGTGACATTGAGTATAAAATTCAATTGGGGTTAGTTTGGAATGTTTGATCAAGACTGAAATGGCAAATTAGTTTTGAGAAGTTTTTCTTTCACCTCAAATCTGTGGAAAGTGTTTTGGAAGTGGTGTTTTCAAGTCCAAGCATTTCAGAAAATAACCAACCCTATTAATATTTTGATAATGAAGAGACGAGATGTATTTCCAGGTTAACTGTTATACTTTAGAGTTTTGATTTGGTGTTTTACAGCCTATGCACTGGTGTATATATAACTGATTAGTAAGTTTTGGCCTGACTTGACAATCAATGTCATGAGATGCAAAAAAGAGCTTTCTCTGGCCTTTTTTTTGGTTACATTTAACATTCATCCTTCCAGCTCTGTGATGGCTTTAATTTCAATTAAACACCTTTGGTTTTCTTGCTAAACAGATGACTAGCATTAGGCTTGTTGTACAGATGATGCTTATAGTATCATCATATTGAAGATGTACACTGATTTATTTGGTCAAATTTCCGAGATGTCACTTTGAAGACTTTTACTGTGGCATTTTTTTTTAAAAAAAAAAAGGTTTTTAAAATTCTTTAACGGCTAGTGAGAGAGCATTGTTATAAGCACTTTGAGGTTGTTTTCCTCACAGTGCTTCACAGGAGGGACAAATGACGTTTATTTTAGGTGGCCAATATTTGGTGTATTTTTCAAGAACTTGTCTACGGACGTACAATGCCATTGGGGTGAACTGAAAGAACCTGCTCATATTTATGTTTGTATTTCATGTCTGAAAATGTACATACCGTGTGTGTCTGGTAGACACAGTAAATGTAGGATATTAAAAAAAGTTAAGCTGCCTAGTGCTGTGGTTGGCCTCGCCAGCCCTGAAGGAAATGGACTCTGTACAGTGTGTAAGTAATAAAATATAATGTGACATTGTATAGCTTCACTCTTGCTTTGTATAAGACTTCTAGATCTTTTTTCTATTGAATTAAAGATGCCTTAGACAGCTACACCCAGTATTTAAAGATGTTTTTTTTCTGTCTAATTCCAGGTAACATTTGTAAAATTAATTTTGTGTTTTAACTTATGTTACATGCTAATGTCATGTGCACTGATGAAGCTCCCAGGTTCAAAATTTGTAAATTTTATCTTCATGGTAATGAAATATTATGAGCCTTTCTGAAATAGCACTCCTCTATTACTTGGTTTCTGTGAATTTAATGCTACGCCTTCTCCAAAACTCAGATGTCATTTAATGTTCTGCACCTAGTTATTGTATTTATCAGGAGAACCCACAGAACCAGCAATTAATTTTATAACTTGTATGAAGGTGCTAAAAGATAGTTTGCTCCTTTTCTACAGTCTCCCCCCCTCAATAAAGAAGTCAAACCATTTTGAATGTGTATTTCATTTTTAACTGCTTGTATTTTCGATTAATTTTTAATAAATCTTTTAATAATACAAATTTTAGTTTTTTTATTATTATTTTTCTGTAACCCAACAAAACATTATATCCATATACAGTATATTTATTTTAGGAAAATATGTTTAAAGGTTGAAAATACTAAAGTTAATTAGTAAAAAAAAGTGCTATAATGAATCATATTATTTTGAATTAATTAAATGCAGCCATTAAAGCATCAAAGCAATAAGAATTGAGGCAAAAGTGCAGATCTTTAAGTGACCCCCCACCCCTTTAACCTATGAAATCCTTTTGTGTTAGAAATTGAAATGAGGTTGCTGTGTTGCCTTATTAGTTTTGAGTGTCTCTTTGTTTTCTTTTGTTTTTGTTTTATATGTATATATATATATATATATATATATATATATATATATATATATATATATATGTATATATATATATATATATATATATATATATATATATATATGTATATATATATATATATATCTATATATATATATATATATATATATATATATATATATATATATATATATATATGGTTTTCTTTCTTTCTTTCTTTCTTTCTTTCTTTCTTTCTTTCTTTCTTTCTTTCTTTCTTTCTTTCTTTCTTTCTTTCTTTCTTTCTTTCTTTCTTTCTTTCTTTCTTTCTTTCTTTCTGTTGAATGAAAATTAATTATTTTACTGGCATGGATGACAAAAATGTGGAAGGGCACCGCGGTTCCATGTAACCCTCTCTCTGGTCAAATGATAAATAAAATCGAGCCAGTTTCATCTTCCTGATAATATACAGTATTTATAACGTGCCTTTATGTTTTCATGGGTATCTCTATGTTTGGACTTTTATTTTGAAAGTCTTGTGCGTCATCAAAGCTCGACAGTTTTGTCTCTTCTTTGCTACATTAAACCGGTACGTTTTGGAGATGTTTTTCTCAATTTCACAATTTTAAAAAATGTTATTTCGATACAGCTGACATTGAGCATCTCAGAGTTATTTTAAGGTTTCAAAGTTTGTCTTTTCAGGACTGTCGCAACATAAACTAGTTAGCTAGCTAGGTTTGTTTACATAGTTTTAGTCATGTCTGACGTTACACAGGGCTGTTTTTAGTCAGTTTAGTGACAGAAGTTAACAACACAGCCTTGAATGTTGGTATCAACAAACCGTATATTCTTAGGTTGTTGTTCAAGTTGGTAACCCTGTGTATTTGAGCTTTTATTAAGCACCTGGGTATGCCAGAAGTTAAGCACCTTACACAGGGAAAATAAAAGAAATATTATATGACAAAAAGAGAAACAAATAAGCCATTCACCTTCCATCCAGATTGTAAAATAAAGAAATAAATGACAGCAAAATATTAAATATAGCGGTGAAACAGCAATTAAATTAAATTGCTTAGTGCTCATCTTGAGTTGAGGGCATTAAAACTAATGCATTTGTTGAGAAATCTGCTTTTCCTGTCAACACCACTGGAAATTAAAAATACCAGACAAAATAGATGGACACAATGAGATCCAATAAACCTGTTTGCGATTTCTTTTTTGTAGAAGGATGGCAGTGAAATAGGTGGAGAGATGAGGGACTTTGGGCCAGAAGAGCTGGTCACTGGCCTCTGTCACACAGATGAGTTGGACCCTTTTCCTGTGTGGCAGAATGGACTGTTTAGCCCCTGTTTCAACCAGCTGGTACTTGGAGCACTGCCACATGCTGGAATGGCTGTTTTCAGTGCCTGCTACCTCGGCATGGCAAGGTAGGTCACAGAGTTTAAAGGGGTCATATTTTGCTAAACCACTTTTACTTTTACAATATCTGTGTATTTGGACCCTAACATTTTAAAAAGTTTGAATTTGAACCATTCAGGTGCTGCAACGCTATCCCTATATTCATTACAGGAAAAACAATTGGTGCCTGGTGTAAATGCATTGTTCCTGTTTTTAACTTAATTTCCCATCATGCAGCATGGTACCACAGTTCAACCAAACAATCTAATAGTAAGGCTATTGTATTCCAAAATCACAAATGTCTCCTAAAATACTGGTTCTATCAGTTTGCCGAGATGCTTAATGTGCTGATGGGACTATTCCTCAACAATAGGTACCAAAGTGGCCAGTTAAAAATGTCCAAATTTCTCAAAACTGTACACACACACACACACTGAGCCTTTCCAATATTATGATATAGATTTGTCACCTCTGAAGGAAAATAATTTTTTCACCCCTGGTCTAAACTTAACATCTTGTTTTTTTTTGTTTTTTTTTTGTCATGCTATTATCATACTCTTACCACTTTCCAGGCTGCAGCTGCTCATTGTTTCTCTTCTGCAGGTTCAGTCACTTCCACTCGTCTCCTCCCTGTGGTTGGACGCTCCGGCTGGTGTCGGCTCTGCTGGTGGCGTTGTTCTTCACTGTAGACGTCATCGTGGTGAGCCTCCTCCAGCAGGCTGACATGTACCTGGATGTCCTGGCTGACAGCTGTGCTATTTTGGCCTGGATAGTTCACTTTAGTGCCATCGCTGTATTGCAGAGAACAGCATTCAGGAGGACCAGAGGACCTCTGCTGCTGCTGCTGGTGGTTCTCTTGTCTGTCCCAAACCTGGTCAACACCATGATGGTTTACTGTAACATTGAAGGATATTTGGACCTTACAGAGCCTCTCAAAGTCACACGGTTTGCACTCATCTCTGCCAGGACCCTTGCTCTTCTAGTATATGTTTTTGCATTTATATTTCCGTGTATCAGTGATGCTGGGTACACCTTGTATGTAAATGCTGTGGATGGATCCTCACTCATTCCAGGGGGCTCACAGCCTGATACAGGTGAGCAAAGTTCTGCATTTTTATTTATATGTTTTATTTTCAAATACAGTCCAGATTTAGTTCATTGAAAAGAAAAAAAGCTTTTCTTCACCAAGGCACTCCAAAATATATTTTGTAGAGTCTTGGTGAAGAAAAGCTTTTCTCTTTTCAACTAACTGGACAATATTTACCTTGAACTAAAGACCACCCACCAGAAAATCTTTTTCATCGATTCTAAACGAACTGAGAATGCCTCTGACAGTCCAAATTTTACTTAACTTTTGAAAATTGTTTGATACTCAAGTTTTTATTTGTTTAATTAGTTTTTGTTTAATTTTTATTTGTTTACATGGTTCACACAAAAACAACAGCATGTGCAGATACTAATCTAGATGTAGTTACACATACTATAGTGAACATTTGACACCAGATTTTGGCTGTTTATTCTCAGTTCCCTGGAACAATGTCAGCTGGGTTAGCCAAGCATAGACTTGATTTTTCTACTCATGTTCTACAAATTACTGTCATATTAAAAGTAATGACACTCCTGACTTGATTCCACACATTAACAGACTGAAGACAGTGACATTAAATGCTGGCACCTGCAGTATCAATTTGGCTTGACACAATGCAGTTTCAGTTTGGCAGAAGTTGTCTCTTAATGTGTTTAAGTCCACATCTCTTCTCCCTTCATTTACCTGTTGGCAAATGGTAGATTACTGTTAGTCCTTCCAATAACTCTATTCATATATTAAACATACCTCACACATAACACAGCCTGCAATAAAAGAGCCCCCACCTGTGTCTAACTAGATACATAACAGCTTTCCATTGGATTATTACTGCAGTAATATGTTTCAGCTATAGCAAGTTCGTTAACCCTTTAATTGACCAATTTCTTAAGCATATAGTTTGATAGAAGCATAAAGATTGAATTCCAGAGTCTATCACAATGATAAAGAAAGTGGATGAAGTGATTACCCATCATGCCTACTGTCTGCAGCACAAGCCTATGGAGGCTATATTATGATCTGGGGTACATTCAGTTGGTCAGTTGGTCAACAACATTATGTGTCCAAAAATGGCACAGATAAATTCTGTGACATTGCATAAGATTCAGACAAAAGGTAATTCGTGATGCACAACATTATCAAAGGTAAAGGTGGTTCAGTAATGGCCAGGTGGTTATAGGAATGAAAAAGATTTTTCCAAGAAGTTGTTCATATATATTTTTTCACACATCTTAGAAAGTATGATACTTGTGTATAACTTGATTCATTTATTGAAAATAAAGATGATATTTAAAATAAAATAAAAAAATATAGATATATTTAATTTTTTCTTATTTTTTTTGTCCACTGATAATCATGTTGCAGGTGAGATGGTGGCTGAAGACGGCAGCAGCTGCTTTTCTCGTCTTTTCTACCTGTGGTTGACTCCTCTGCTCAGACGAGGGCAGCGAGGAGAGCTTGACAAACCAGGTGATGTTTATCATCTTCCATGGAAGCTGCGCACCAGCGTTGTCTGCCGGTACTTCAGCCAGTGCTGGGAATCATGTCGAGGTGGACCAGGAGTCAGAACTGAGGAGGATCAGTGGCCCAGGCCTGTCAGTCGAAACCTCTTGAATGGCACGTGGAGCTCACACTATCAGGAGGACACACTGGAGCTGGAGGGTGACGTGGGTCTGCTGAGGGTCCTGCACAAGGCCTTTGGGTTGTGGTATTTTATGCTCGGACTGTTGAAGGTTTTGGTTAACCTGTTGAGCTTTACGGGTCCACTCCTACTCAGCAGTCTGGTGAACTTTATGGAGCAGGAGGGGGCTCCTGTCAGCTGGGGGGCATGGTGCGCCTTTGGACTGTTCGCCACCACCCTTCTCACATCTGTCCTTAGGAACATCTTCGTTTTCCAGGTAAAACTGTGATACAGGGATTAAAACTAGATATAAGGGAAAAATCAAGAAGTTCTTGATTTTCAAAGGTAATAATAATAATAATAATAATTAAAAAATAAATATATATATATATATATATATATGTGTATGTATATATAAATAAATATTTTTTGTAAATAGACAAGTGCCCTCGGATTCTAAACACTTTTGCAATATTTCTTCTTTGCAGAATTGCTGGGACTGTCTTTAGTATTTGTTTAGTTAGTTACAGGACAGTGTGTATTGGCATTCGTTACAAAGAAGAAGATGAATGCACCAGGTTTAGCAGAGGAGGTAGCTGTCATGATGCGATGGTTGTCTTGAGCATTTGTCTGACAACTTTTTGACTTTCCCTCATATAGTCTGTCTATTTTGAATAAAAGATTTAAAAAAAGTTATCTTTATTTAAAACAAAGGTTATCAACTCTTTTCAACTAAGAATAATTTTTAGGCGAGTACACTAACTATTAGTCAATCACAGCAGTTTGTCACACAATTTTTACTCTTAGATGTTATTGGAACAATTTATATTACAAAACTTTGCAACCTAAATACTTAAAGCCTGTTTTTTTTTAGTTCAATCTGAATCATGTTAACGCCACTTTGAAGTTTAAAAGAGGGTGATTTTGACGTTCCATTTGTATTTAATTTTTCAACAAGGTAGAATTTATACGTAATAATTGATTTTAACAGCTTTAAGAAACAAGACTGGCCCAGTCCTTATTCATCCATAACTTCCAAAGTGACCAGTCTGAATCTGTATTTCAGTCAGTGGTTTAGCTTTGAAATAATTGACTGATTGTCCCATCTAATCACTGAGCCTGTTTACATCCACACTAATAATCTAATCATCATCCAATTTCTGCAAACATCACAATATTCACGTGATCATGTAAACAGCATAATCTGATCTGTTTTATCAGATAGCAGCAGTAACCTGATTATGAGAAATCAAATTAACACAATTGGATGTCTCCCCAATACTCCAATGTCTTCATGCATGTATACAGGTTAATCTGATTTATCTTGTTATTTTATATCATAGCATGTGTATAAACAAATCACAGAAAACGGAGGAAATAATAGAAAATTTGAGTCTCCCATCACTATGTTACGACAATGGACTGAACCATCAGTAACAGTTTATTAATTACCAGATTTCTGAAGTGCATGTAACGTATCAGAACTAATTATTATAATTATCTGTATATTACTTTAAATTATTGTATTTTTATGGTCCTATAAACACACTCATTGGCAGAAACTAATCAAATTGTAACAGAAGATATTGGTTCAAAGAAATAGTGGGCGCAACATTCTTGATTCATTGATTCACTCTTATCTTATTTTATCTTGTCTTGCCACAAATTTAAATACAAAAGTATAATTAAATAAGTGCAAAAACGTGATGTAACTGTCAGACACAAATCTTTGCATGTTCCTTAACATAATATTGTATTATAAACATATGTCACCCCTCTTCTCCCAGGTGTCCAAGGTGTCACTGTCAGCGCGATCTGCTCTCATCTCCGCCATCTACAGTAAAGCGCTGCGGGTCAGCGGCTGCAGCCTGTCCAGCTGCACTCTGGGAGAAGTGGTGAACCTGATGAGCACAGACACTGATCGTGTGGTCAACTTCTTCAACAGTTTCCATGAGCTGTGGAGCCTGCCCTTCAGCTTTTCTGTCACCCTTTACTTACTTTACCTGCAGGTGGGCGTGGCTTTCCTGGGAGGGCTGGGTGTGGCGCTGCTGCTGGTGCCATTCAATAAGTTCCTCGCCTCCCGTATCCTTAGCAACAACAAGCTGATGCTAATGCACAAGGACAGCCGTGTAAAGGTGAGACCTGTATGAATCTGTGGTAGATAATAGGATTCAAGTTATATTTATTTATTATATTTAATATACCAATTATTTTCTGACGGGAACATTTTTTTTTATTTATTTATTTTTTTCATTTACTCCAAAAGGTTTTTCAGTCACTGACATGTTTTAGAAGCAAATGTGAGACATTTTCCTTTGGTTAATTGTTTATTTTCTGTATTGCAAGAAGTGCATACATTTCAGAGATAATTGTGATCCATTTTTGAAATTTAAAGTATATTTACTGATGTTATATGTTTTTCATATACTTACTGTACTTATTTTATTTAGAAAGTGAAGTGTTCAGAATTTAGTTAGAATTTTCCTCCTGTGGTTTTTACCTTAACTTGAGCTTTTTTTTCCTAATTTTATTGTCCTTTCTACAAAGTGTTTGTAGTTATCACTTTGGGAGGAGAAAAAACAAAAACTTTTGTTGTCCTTTGGATATTTTGATATTCATTTTTTCGACGGATGGATGGGTGGATGTTATTGTAGTAACTGAAATGTTTCTTTCCTTGGCAGAATGTTGAATGAAAACAACACAGACTGAATATACCTTTTTTATATGAACTGACATCTTCCAAGTAATAAGTGCACATGTAAAAGACTGCTGCAAAGCCAGTTGTTCAGATTCAGACGGCCTCTGTATCTCTTGTCTCACAGCTCATGACAGAGATCCTCTTTGGCATCCGTGTCATCAAATTCTATAACTGGGAGTCTCACTTCAGTCAGAAAGTCACCGACTGCCGAAAAAAAGAGCTGTCCCACCTCAAAGCCATCAAATACCTGGATGCCCTGTGTGTGTACACCTGGGCAGCTCTTCCTGTGGTCATTTCCATCCTCACCTTCGTTACATATGTGCTGCTGGGACATCAGCTGACTGCAGCCAAGGTAGCAGTTTCATCTGAACAGTGCTGGAGCTCTCCTAAAAACAACTGATGGATTTGTTTTCATAATACATGTCATTCGTCACTTATGTTCATTCTTCTCCTCTGCAGGTTTTTACTACACTGGCTCTAGTAGGAATGTTGATTGTCCCACTTAATGCTTTCCCTTGGGTCCTCAATGGCATCCTGGAGGCTAAAGTGTCTCTGGAACGAATCCAACGCTTCTTCAAACTGAGCAACCAAGATCTGCAGACGTACTACGCCCTGGGTAGGCTGACAGTTGGATGATTTGCTACACATGTTAAGTTGAGAACTGAAGACAAGACAACATGATGTGTAACGGTGCTAGTTTACAAATGTGTGCAAACATATTGTCTTGGGTTTTTATAAAACTTTTTATCAGAATGAGTTAGGTTGGTATTCATTTTATGACAAACAGGAATAAAATCTAAAGGTGAACAAAAGGCAAAAGAATGTACAAGTTTAAATAGAACACTCCAGAATATTAAAGATAATTAGTTAACAAAAAAGAAAAACATTGTCACACAGCGTACAATTATTTTATTGTGGCTCTTTAAAACAGTTTATATCTCAAATTAAATAGGAAGAAGCTGAGTTTATATTGTCCTACCTCAAGTTTATATGACTAATGTATACAGTCCATGAAAAACAATAGGCTAGTTATTAAATTATTGAAAAAACAAATAACGTTATTGTTGGACATCTGTTCACTATTATTGTATCTGTGGAAAATAAGGTTTTTATAAAGTATCTTAAATTATGTGATGTTTTCAGTGTTTGATATTGACTTTTATTCTGTACCACAAAACTACTCCATAATATGAAATGCACATCTTTTCAGATTTGTTCTAGTGAAATTTTGTTTCATATTTAGTTTCTGTCTGTGCTCATAACTACCTTCTCTATTATCTAATAATTTCAGTATGTTACTTGGAAATAGTGCATTTGCATTTACTCTTTGTATAATATTTGTTCAGTTTTAAATCCACCAGATCTCTAGATTTCAGTTTCTGTGAGATTTATGTTCCAGGTATAACAATATATTGTTTATTATCCTAATAGCTCTCTTTTTAAATGTGCATAATAGACTCTTTTGGGAATAAGGGAATAGTTATGAATTACTGGATGACTACTTTCCAATAAAATAACGAACTGAGTAGAAACTTACAATATAATGAAATGTTTTAAATGTTCACACTTAAACTGTTAAAAACAGACTCTTTCTCCATTCAAGTGAAGAGGGATATTTACATCTTATTTGCTTCATAGAACTGATCCTTGAACTCCATCCACAGTGTCTCCTGATGACAGTCAAACATCCATCCTTTTGAGCCAGGGAACGTTTTCTTGGCAGACACCTGACCAATGCAAAGACAGAGAAACTGAAAGAGGAGAGACCAAAGGAAGTCTGCTCATCCACAGTCTGAATCTACACATAACAAAGGTAGAAACCTGGATATTTATTATCGTTACATTATTTCTTACTACTTTTGTTATTTATTATTTCTTCTAGTACGCTCCACTATGCAATCACCACTTTTTATCTACTGTTTTTATAGTTATTAGGAACTTTAAAAAAAAAAAAAAAAAATCTTATATGTGTACATTGGTGTTACTAGAACCTTCATTTTCCGAAGGCTTTTGCCCAAGGGATCTAATTATCAACGATTGCAATTTACATAAAGACTGAGATCAGAACATTTACAGTTTAATTATTATATACAGACATGTCACATATGTACTTTACTAATTTAGATTTATGTGGATATATGAATAAAGTGTTAACATGTAGTTAATAAAACACTTTTTGAAAATACAGTAAATGTCTAAATATTCCATTTTGAGATAGCTTTTACTAATTACCTTAAGGACATTTAAGTAGCTACTGAACATTTACGGTATTTATCAGTACATTATGATGTAATGAAGTAAAGCATGGACATATTTGTAACTCTAACTGAAAACATGGAGGTAAATCTGGATTTGGGGTTTGAACAGGGCTCCCTGGTTGTCATAGTGGGGAAGGTTGGCTGTGGAAAGAGCTCTTTACTGGCTGCTCTCACCGGAGAACTCAACAGGTACTACACCTCAGTGACAAAACAAATACTGTGATTAACGTAAAATATTTTTTTCATGTGTTTCTGTGTTTCATGTTAGTGTTTCTATTTTATCTTTTTTAGCACTTTCTTCAAACAACTTCTCTGATGGATTCATTTCACATTTTATATGTAGTTTCACAGTTTTGAGAAAATAAATGTTTTTAATATCTGGAAATTTTTTGAAATATAAAAATTTACCTTTATGTACCTATATACCTATATTAGAGGTATCATTATAGTTACTAGTGAGTACTGATAGAAAGTCATATATGGACTTGAATTTAATTAGTTGAGTTCTCCTCCAGTAAAAGTACCATCCACTTCTGTTAGAAGATTGATCTCCTGTATCTAGACTACAGGACTCTTAACATAGTGGCAGAGCCAGACAACCTCACAAATTCAACGTATTGATTCTTCATAAAACATGTCGGTGAGATACAGGAACACTGGTCCTATTTTTAATGGAAGTCATGAACATTCAAAAGGATGATTTGTGTTTTATCTCAGTATCCTGACAGTCACATAAACACTAATTGTAATTTCTCCTGATCCTTTGCAGACAAAGTGGGCTTGTGTACATTACAGACAGAGAAGCCGGTTTTGGTTTGGCCTCTCAGGAGCCGTGGATCCAACATGCCTCAGTCCGGGACAACATCCTGTTTGGCAAAGACTACGATCCCATCTTCTACCAGGCTGTAATCGAAGCCTGTGCACTAGTAGATGATCTAAATGTAAGTTTTTCACAACCTTTACGTCTGAGTCGTGTCTTTCGCTGTCCCTTTATCTCAGATGGACATATTTAGATAAAAAAATTCCAGGTTTATGAAATAACCTACATTTCATATTGTTCTCGGTGTGGTGTGGGTACTTGAACAAATGTTCTCCTTGGCTGATCTCGGGATGATTAAAATGTTAAATTAGCACAACAGAAAATTTTATTAATAGCAGAGCAATATGTGTTGTGTACAGTGTATCTAATGAATTTTTTTAATACATCTGCAGGTTTTACCAAATGGTGATAAGACGGAAGTGGGAGAAAATGGAGTGACTCTGAGTGGAGGTCAGAAGGCTCGGCTCAGTCTGGCCAGAGCTGTTTACATGGTGAGTACTCTATCTGCAACATCAGCAGATAAATGTGGATCAGAGTTTCTCAGACTTTGAGACCAATGTGCAGACAAATCTTTTTCTTTTTATACACTTTTGTTCACATGGACTGGCACAAATGGTGAGATATTAAAGAAATAAAGATCATAGTGTCTTATGCTGTCTTCACATGCTATTGGGAAGATGATCCTTTCCAGGAGTGAATTAAAAACTATGAGTGCATTGTGTTCAGTGCTTTTTTTGTATATAAATGGAAATGGAAATTGTTGACACACAATTTATTGAGACACACTATTTAGGTAAAAGAGTTTTGAGGTTGTAACTAGTATTCATCATATATAATTCCCATAGCATGTGAAGGCAACAGAAGTGTTGGTCCACCACATGCCTAGAGAATAACTTCAGTTAATCATTTGTACGGGAAACTCATTGCACTGCAACAAATCTAAGAAAACATTATCATGTGACAAAATGTGCTACAAAAACTCACAACATGGACAAGTAGGTGTGTGTTGCAACATAGATTTTTGACATAGTGATTCAATTTTGCTTTCTAATCTGACATGTCCATTTTATTCCCTACAAACTAAATCAACTCAGGACAAAGACATCTATCTCCTTGATGATCCACTGGCAGCTGTTGATACTGACGTGGCTGAACACCTCATGCAGAAATGCATTATGGAACTTCTCAAGGAAAAGACCAGAATCCTTTGCACACATCGCATAGAGTTTGTGAACAAAGCGGACATGGTTGTGCTCATGGAGAACGGGACAATCATCAAAACAGGTAGACATTTCCTGGACTGTAAGCCGCACCTGTGTATAAGCCACATCCTCTGTATTTTTAAAAATATAATACAAAAAATAATATACAAGCCGCACCAGGTTATAAGCCACAGATATCTATGTTGAAAAATCAGATATTTACTGCATGTACAGAAGGATTTTGAACTGTACATGTATGTACCTGAACAGATTTTTTCCTAACAGTGCCTTTTAACACGGCAGCAACTTTGCTAATTAAAACAGAGCAGAACCAAGAGAAAATTAACCAGTATTTATTGTATTTATCTTCATTTGTCTCTTGTTTTAAATCACAAATCAGAGTTGAACAACCTTAGAATCGCTTCGTCACATCTGTTTCCATGATGAAGGGGTGAGGATTTGAAAAATAATTAACAGTTGCTAATTTGTCGTTCGTGTTCTATCTGCTAAAAAAAAAGTAGGTATTCTTTGTATAAGCATCATGGTTCAAAACATATGAAAAAAGTAGAAGGTTATAGTCCAGAAAATACGGTACTATGATGTGAAATCTCTGAATACTACTTCAGGTGTTATTTATATGATCATCTCATCAGAGGGTACATTTTTAAACATAGATACCACATTCATCTGCATCAGGGGTCCCCAAACCTTTTCCTGTGAGGGCCATATAACTTTTCCCTTCTCTGATGAGGGGCCGGGGTCAGTTTGTAACAGAAAAAGTGTGACGATTGCAGGAGTGCCTAAATGTAAAAATGTATTGTTTTTCAGAAAGCCACAATCAAATAACCCTCTCTGGGTTCGTCACAGAAAAAAAGTCCATTGAACATTAACTTCTTGGTCTTAACAGCTCCAAGTTCAGCTTCGTTGACTTCTCTGACTTAAATGACTCATATGAGCAGTCTCTCAAAGTTCTTGTGTTAAACTAGTCACTAACTAATAGTTAATAATGAAAATAGCTCAAAACTGAGGAAAATTTTATTGCATAAGTCCAACGTTATTATCAAATACAAATACACTTATATGAAAAAAAACCCCAAAATGCTCTCTGGTATTGTTCAGGGGGCCGGACCAAATGTGGAGGCGAGCCGCATCCGGCCCGCGGGCCTTAGTTTGGGGACCACTGATCTGCACAAACAATAATACAGAACTTATAGGAACTCACATACTTACACAATGTTTCTGAAATTAAATGATGGGCTTTAAATTCACAGTGAATGAAGTTTTGTCCAATGTTTCTATATACTTGTACGGTAACTGTGCTGTTATTCTATTGTCAACAGGCACACCAACAGAAATCCTTCCTTTGGTAGAAGTATCACCAAAGAAACGGAAGAATGACGATAACCGGAGAGAGAAAGGTGAAGACTCTCTGGATTTAACCATAAAGTATTAATATTCCAAACTGTCAATATCAGTGGAAATTATGGTTCCAGAACACACTTTGGACTACCAAAATAAACAGATAAATATTCTGTATCAGTGACTGAATGAAGGATAAAGCACATTGTTTACATACATTTGTACTATGGTATCAAGTTTTACTCTTCAAACTAAAATTCAGACAAGCTTATTTTAACACATGGTCTAAATATAGCATTTAAAATGTTCAAATTCAAAGTTTATGAACTATTAGGGTCCAAATACACAAATATCAAAGACTAATAAAAGTGGGTTTAGCAAAATATGACCCCTTTAAAGTGTAAACATTTTGTTATTTTTGAACAGATGGTGTGGAGCTGGAGGAAGTGGCTGAACAAGGATCACTGACTGATCTTTGTGTGAATGACAATGGTGACCCTTCAGGGGTGGAGCAGAAGCAGGTGGGCGGCTTGGCGTGGAGAGTTTACCAGACCTACTGGGTTTCTGTGGGTCAAGTGCTGACTGCTTCCATCCTGATGTCTCTGCTCCTCATGCAAGGTTTGGTTCGACCACTGACGATACGGGTTCTAATCCAGATAATCAAGGCTTTGTTCACATTGAAAGAAAATATACAGATTGTCATGTGTAACAGTATAAAGAGCAGACCTCCACGAAGCAGCACAAGTCTGCCGAGGTTTGGACCTGGATTTTCGTAACTTATTTGTAAAATAGTGTTCTGTGTTCACTGATGATTTATTTTATTGGACATTAACAATCTCTTAGAGGGTTTAAATTCTCTGAAATCCTCGGTCCCATTTTTGAGATATTTGAGCACATATGACATTACTCTGACTTTATGCAAGATCGCACATCAACCAAATTTCACACGTTACATCTAATGTCAAATATGAAGCACAAGATATTGTCAGATTTAACAAAATATGTCAATAACCCTGCTTTAACCCTTGTGCGGTCCTCTGGGTCAAAGTGACCCAGTGGCCCACAAATGTGCCTTTTCATACATACTGTATGGTGTTATTGTTTACTCCTGAAAACAGTAAAATATCCTTGGGGTGGGGTGATGTGTCTTTGGAACTGAACTTTGGAATCTGGGTTTTTAAGACCTGATTGTAGGACACAGCCTGTGCACCTTTTTTACGGAGGACCGCACAAGGGTTAAGGTAAACATAATACATTTTGTAAATATACCATTTACTCGACGTCATATGACATTAAAACCTGATCATCGAACCTATCTCATCTGATGTCCGAAGGTTAGACAAAGTGAATGCAAAACAACATGTGATACTATCTGGTCTGGATTCTGATGTATCACCACTTACAGTGAGAGTAAAAAGTATTTGATCCCTTGCTGATTTTGTTGGTTTGCCCACTAATAAAGACATGATCAATCTATACTTTTATGTATATATACATATATATATATATATATATATATATATATATATATATATATATATATATATATATATACATGTATATGTATATACATGTATATGTATATATATGTATATGTATATATAGCGGGGGAAGAAAATTGTCAGAAAAAGTCAGAAAAGTGGTCCGTCATTATTATTATGATTTTTTTACATATTATATTTATGCAGTGTATATATGTATTTTATTTTCATTAGCCTCTAAGAACCTATCCGACTGGTGGCTGTCCCACTGGATTTCAGAGCTTAAAAACAACGGATCCTCTATCACCAACTGTTCCTCTTCAGGTGTCTTCAGTTCACCTCACCTGCTTCTCTTCTCACCTGGAGGACTGATGTGAGTGGAAGAATCAGTGAAATGTATTGTTGAGGCATAACAAGGTACATTCAGGCTGACGGCTTCAAAAAGTCAGCAGGACATTTTCATAATACAAGTAAACAACACAGTATAATTGTACCGAATATGTTTGACTGATTCTGATGGCAATGAAAGACAAAGACTTGAATTAAACTTTATTATTAACTTTATTTATTATATTAGAGTATACACGCTACATAGAGTACAAATAATAAATGCAATACCAGAAACAAAACATAAGCATATAAATTGGTATTAAATTATTATGTGACGTGATATTGGTTGTTGCACTTGATCTACATCAAGTAGACATCACTGGTAGTCTGATGGCATAGTTATACTGTAGTTGAAGATTGTAAGCTTCTTTTTCTGTCATTTGGAGGTGAAGTATAGAGTAATGTTATTGTTATTAGTGACATCACTCATCTGTACATGAGTTTGTTGTATGCAATCTAATCTAATCTAATCTTAAAAGAACATTTTGGGTCATGCTGTCTACTATAAGTTATAAAGCTTTCTTTTTCTTTTGTGTTGCACAGGTGGGTCAGGTAAAAGAATGACATTTTTTGATCTGTCAGACAAAGAAGAATTAGTTCTAATATAATTTTGCACTGTCTAGAGTGTGTTCTGCAATAACATGTCCAGAATTTTTTATTCAGATATATATATATATATATATATATATATATATATATATATATATATATATATATATATACACTTCTCTACACAGCTACACACACAATTAAGTAAATATATGTGATGTATGTTGTGTAGAGAAGCCCCAGAGATAGTCCAGCACATCATAGCAGGGTGATATAACAGCAGGTAGCAGGCATAGTGTACAGGAACATCTATACAGAATATGGACTGGAGGTCCCAGGGCCAAGGTGGGAGACCCCCCCCCCAAAAAAGGTGACAGAGAACAAACAGGCCAAGATCCTGTGGGACTTCCAGATCCAGACCAACAAGATGGTGATGGCCAATCAGCCTGACATAGTGGTGGTGGATAAACATGAGAAGACAGTGGTGGTGATAGATGTAGCAGCCCCCAGTGATAGCAACATCAGAAAAAAAGAACATGAGAAGCTTGAGAAATACCAAGGACTGAAAGAGGAGTTAGAGAAAATGTGGAGTGTGAAGGCAACAGTGGTACCAGTTGTGATCGGGGGACTCGGGGCAGTGACCCCCAAGCTGGGAGAATGGCTCCAGCAGATACCAGGAACAACATCAGAGATCTCTGTACAAAAGAGTGCATTGCTAGGAACAGCTAAGATCCTGCGCAGAACCCTCAGGCTCCCAGGCCTCTGGTAGAGGACCCGAGTCTGAAGGAGACAACGCCCCGGGTGGCAAGAGAAATATATATTTAAATGCCAGATTAAAAAACTGAAATATTTATGTAATCTATTGCTAGAAATTCCAGGTGATCCCATTTGGAGCCCCAACCCCCATGGTTGAAAAACACTAACAGTCTGGGAAGTAATTTATTTAAAAAATTTCAATCACAAAAAGAAAAAAGGCAGAAACTCTCATTGTGTGTCGGACTAGTTGCTCTACAAATTGTTGCACACTATTAATTTGATTGGTTAGGACATGAATTTCACGTCATCTCTATTAATTAATTGAATAAATGTGAATGAATTCAGTTGAAACACAATGTATAATTTCGAGTCTGTTATGGAAATGAAGTACATCAAAGCAGATACAAGTACTTTAACCTTGATATTTTAATTCTTTTTATAATGTTAATTAAACTTTCTGTCCAGGTCTCCTCTGTCCTCTCTGCAAACGTCTCCATTAAACAACATGAGCTCCGATGTCAGGTTTTACCTGATGGTGTATGGCCTCATCGCTGCTGCCAACACCATCTTCACTGCACTCCGAGCCTTCCTCTTCGCCTACGGGACCATCTGCGCTGCAACTGCCATCCATAGCAGACTTCTGGACCGAGTCTTCAAGGTGCGTCATCTGAGTTCTGAAACAACTGTGGGTTCTTTAGACCAGCTGTCAGATCTGTACTGAGCTGAACTGAGTATTTGTTTGGCCGCAGCTGAAGGTTTAGAGAAGCAGACTGATGTCAGAAAGACTAATGACTCATCTCAGCATCAAAAGATATTATCATTCAATGTGAACAAAACTTTTTTTTTTATTGATGGTTAGATTTTAAACCATTTTAAAAGTGCAGTACCAAGATATTTAGTGCTCAAACCACTTGATGACTTTGGCGCCTAAAAAAACAAACATCCTGCCACCTTTAAAATCCTGATGGACACCTGACCACTGACATTCTAAACAGTGTTGTAAAGGATAGAAGTGTCATCAGCAATTGGTTTTACTATCCATTACTGTAGCGTTGGCTTCAATCATTACTCTGCCAAGGAATGGTGGAGTTCTGTTTTTGCTGGCATTTATCTGTTTGTCTTTGTGCAGCACAACTCAAAAAGTTATGAATGGATTTGGCTGAACATTTCAGGGAATGCTAATATAGGAACAAGAAATAAATGATTACATTTTGGTGGTGATCATTGGAGGTATATGGGGGGGGGTCTGCACCCTCTGAGTGCTTTTCTAGTTAATTATTAATCAATGATTTCACACACGTTCTTTACATATACCTCAATTTCAGCTTAAAAAAAAACCTTTTCCCTCCCAAATTTTTGAAAAGGTTTTGAAAAAATTGCAAGTTAAGACTGAACATTAATCTCTGCGTAGGCAGGGTAATAATGAGCAGGAGGGGCAAAGTGTTGTGCAACTGTATGGAGTAAGGTCTTTATCACTGTCTAACTTTTGATTGTATCTCTAATATCAAAAGAAAAGATATGATGTTAAAGATGTGATAACAGCCCAATTATAGATCATTTATTTTTGCTTTTTATATGAAGCTATGTCATACCAAGACCTATTTATACAGTTAAATGGACATCTAAAAATTTTGAAATATATACTGCAGATCAAAATTCAGCCTAAAAAGAGATCATGTTTGGTCCACATTGCCCTAGAGCAGGGGTGTCCAAATCCAGTCCTCAAGGGCCAGAGTCCTACATGTTTTAGATATTTCCCTCTTCCACATGATTCAGTTTAACCCTTTAACTCCTGAAACTTTAGCAGTTCCACAGTAAAAAATTTGTAAAATAAGCAACAAAATGAACAAAAATGGCCAAATTCATCAATAAACTGAACAAAAATGAATACTGAATACTACTATTTTATTCTTTTTTCTTTCATTTTGTTGCATTTGTGCTTATTTTAATTCTTTTTTACTGTGGAACTGGTAAAGTTTCAGGAGTTAAAGGGTTAACACTGCTTCTTTCTGCTGAATCCTTTAGGGATCACCACATCAAATAATTTGCTTCTGTCTGATCATGTCCCTTACATTTTCTTCTTTCACATAAATTTAAATAAAAACTACATTAATAATAATAAAGTCAGTCATTCTTTTTCTGTTTACTCCCTAGGCCACAGTGACTTTCTTTGACACCACGCCACTGGGTCGGATCCTCAACCGTTTTTCCTCAGACCTGTACAGTGTGGACGACAGCCTGCCGTTCATCCTGAACATCCTGCTGGCCAACATTTTTGGCCTCCTGGGAATGCTGGTTGTGATCAGTTATGGCTTGCCCTGGGTCCTAGTGCCCCTACTGCCTCTGGCTCTACTCTATTACAGGATTCAGCACTTCTACCGACACACCTCCAGGGAACTGAAGCGCTTGTGCAGCCTCACCCTGTCTCCAGTTTACTCGCACTTCTCTGAAACACTGACTGGACTGGGAACCATCCGGGCCAGTGGCAGCTCCACCAGGTGACATATCTTTATTATGTGTGCAGGAAGTGATTATTATCAATCAATCAAATATTATTTATATAGCACCAAATAATAACAAAAGTTATGTCATGGTTGAAAACCAGACTTTCCATTTTTTCTACTTGCTGAATTCAGTCAATTCCAGTACTTTTGTCCATAAATACAAGATTACCAACATGATTTTCTAAAAGCCTGAGTGGGGTGTTCACATTGCTTACAAAAAATAAATAAATAAATAAAAAAGAATAATAATAAATATATATATATATATATATATATATATATATATATATATATATATATATTTCAGTTAAAATCTTTTTTTTCAGCAAATCTTAAAAAAGCAATCACACCAGGTTTTAGGGATATTCTCCTATTACCACTCCTATAAAAATTAAGATGGTAAATACTGATAACAAAAGAAAGAAAAAGACAAAGAAACATGTAGAAATTAAACAAAAATCTGTTTCTTACTATAGAATGGTATAAATTGATATATTTATGATTTTAGAATTTTAAAAAAGCGCTGAAATTATTGTTTATTAAATTACAGTCCTGTTGATCTCATTAGCTTCACTAGAGAAAAGTAACACATGTTTTCTTCTCACTTTTAGGTTTAAGGAGGAGAGCGCCTTGCGACTGGAGCAGAATCAGCGCTGCCTGTTTCTTAGTAATGCTGCCGGTCAATGGCTGGATATTCGCCTTCAGATGATTGGTGTTGCCGTAGTGACAGGCCTCGGGGTGATCGCTGTCATCCAGCACCAGTTTAACTCTGTCGATCCCGGTGCGTATGTTGGTTTTAGGTCCATCTTGAGCTGTTTTACTGTCCGTAGTAGCTGTGAAGGGAATTTTACCTTCAGTCTGTGTCTCACTGTCTCACTGATACTGTAATGTCTCACTGATACTGATACTGATACTGATACGTAAACATTCCATTCATACATCCCTGAGAGGAAGGTTGTCTCCAGAGACATGGTGTGGTTACAGTGGTATGAGAAGGACAGTGTTGGTCCCTCTCATACCACCCTCGGAATGTTTAGAAGAGTATAAAAGAGTTGTAGTTTAAATGGAGCATCAGAACATCTGACGACAGCTCGTTCTGTTCATGTTCTCACTTGCATGCAAGTTCCAAATGAAGTTGTTCATTTCTTCAATAAATAATTGTTTCTGATTTGAACAGTTTTCTCTCCCTGTGTGATACAAAACTTCCACAACATAGCTCAACTCAACTTTATTCATAAAGCACGGTCAACCCAAGTGTCCTATACAAATATAAGAGCAAATAAAATGCATAAAAGAATTAATAAAGTCCATAAAAGTAATGAAACTTTAAATTTATGAAAGCCAACCTCTTAAACTGAGTTAAAAGAAGAAATATGTTTTAAAAGAAGATTCAAAAACAGACAGTCTCAGTCTGTCTGATGTGCAAATGTGTTTCATTCCACAGTTTGGGGGCAACAACCGAAAAGGCCTGACTACTGCTCAGCATCGTCTTTCTGTTGGAGATGAATAACACTGAGTGACCTATAGTTTATATCTGCAGCAGGTCAGTCAGGTACTGCAGGACAAGGCCATTGAGGCATTTATTGTAAAAGAATAAAAAAAATAATTTCAGAAATCAACCTAGTGCTAATGAATTGACACTGAATTTAGGACGATGCGGTCTTGTTTTCTGCCACCAGTTAAAGGTCAAGCTGGAGCATTTTGAAACAGCCAAGATCAAGTAAGAGATGTGTGGCTATGCCCAACATAAAACACATCACAGTAGTCGAAACCAGTTGAGATGAATGTATAGTTTAAAATCTCAAAAGGGTACAGAGAAAGAAATGGCCGCTCTCTTATTTGAAAAAAGCTGAACTTCACCCATGACTTAAAGGTAGGGTAGGAGATCTTGGAAAACAGTTCCTACAGCTATATTTTAAAAGTATACACACCCATGCCTCTTCATCATCCCACTCCTCAAAACCACACCTTCAAAAATACATCAACGTGCTGCTGTCTGGAGCGATCACTGAGGTTCACGAGCATCCAACCTCACACCCAGATTTGTCACTGTATGTGAGTTTGTAGATATTAAATGATAGTTTGTCTTTGTCATCCTTGTCAGGTCTGGTGGGTTTATCCCTGTCGTACGCTCTGTCCATCACTATGCTGCTGTCTGGTCTCATATTCAGCTTCACACAGACAGAGATGCAGCTTGTGAGTGTGGAGCGAACTGAGGAGTACTCGACAGATCTGCCCACTGAGCCTCAGCACCACAACGTACAGGTCAGACCAGCTACAGACTGATCTGCACAGACTCAAAACTATCACTGCCTCGACCTGTCTGTTGGGTTTAGCATTTATATTTGAATGGAAACTGATTCTTGATTCTGAAAACCTGATCTTCCATTAACTAATATATAATTGAAAGAGATTACATTAGTATTTGATTAATTTATATGTACATTTTAGTGCTTCACATTAGTGACTCAGCATTATTATTGTGATGTTTATTCAACACCCACATCACAGGAAGTGTGTCGAGTAAAAAACACAATGCTACAACTTTTTTCTCATACACAGTTCATACATTTGTATAATTTAACATCTTACCACCTTTTTCACTTGATGCTCTCGCCTCTAAAACCAACTTAATCATTCTATTAATATATATGGATTCTAAATAGAGTTGTTAAATTAACAGATAAAAATCCTTGTACAGTGAGCACAAAAAGATGCCTTTTTACATTTTAATGTTGTTGCACAATATATTAAATTGGACACAGTTTATTTTATTGATGAGTAAGGTACAGATTACTGTCCGTTAGACCATGATGGTGGTGTCTGTCATTCAGGGACATTCACGTGGACATGGTGGGAGCCAGTTGAAACAAATCACAACTCTGTATCTTGCGTGTCCACCACTGGCTTCCCGTAGAACAAGTCATCATTTTCTCATCAAGTTAACAATATTGTTAGTTATGGCCAGTGCAATGTTATTCCACTCCTCTTTGATGCCTACGCAGAGCTATGGGATGTTATCTGGAACCATTCCCACTTGATTTGTGAGATCTGTGGCATGGTGACAGTTGAGGAAATGTGGCATTTTGAGGTGTCCTTTCATTATTTCCTGTATAAGAAGTGCCTGAATACTGTTAATGCTGTTTGAGCAGCAGCTGGACAGGCCACAGCTGTGTTGTGGGTGGAATCACTGGATCACTGAGCAAGTGTTCACTCACAGAAATGGACACAAAATATGATTTAGAAAGCAAGAGAATTAACCATGTTTTACAATTATCAGACCTCATAAGGCTGCACATCTTGTGTTAAACAAATATTGTACATAGTGAGTTTATGGTTTTGCTCAGTCTATTTTAAGGCAGAAGGGGAAAAAAAATCAGTCTCAGTTTATTCAGTATAAATAACATGTACAACACCCAAAACATTTTTGTTAGGGTAAAATCCTCCAGCCAGGTGGTTCTGACCATTAGCCTGGCTCTACAGCTGGAGACGGGTCCCCGGGCGCTGCGCATGGCTGCCCACTGCTCCTAGGTTACCCCAATGGTATCATGGATGGGTTACTGTACAGTGTATAATGACAAATAAAGTACTTTACCTTTACCTTATAATGGAGCCCTAATACAAAGGTTAGAAATTCCAATTCCTGAAAATTGTAAAAATAAATAAAAATGTAAAACTACTTTTTCAGACATTTTTTTAGTTACGTCATTTTGTTAACATTTACATATTTTTTTCTGTGCTTACGTATTTCCATCTTCCTTTCCTTTCCATCTTCTGTTTTGGTATCAGCTGTCCTCTGTGTGGCCTGAACAAGGCTGGTTGGAGTTCAGAGATGTGGTTTTGGCATACAGGGCTGGTCTCCCTAATGCCCTGGACGGAGTGAGTCTGGTGGTGCGGCCCGGGGAGAAAGTAGGCATCGTGGGACGCACAGGCTCTGGGAAGTCCACACTGTTTCTGGCCTTGTTCCGTATGGTGGAGCTGAACCAGGGTCAGATTCTCCTGGATGGGTTGGATGTCAGCAGCGTGGGCCTGGCTCAGCTCCGGTAGGGGTCAGATGTTCAGAGCACGGATTCTGAACTGACACAATTAAACAACCACAGTTTAAGAGTTACAGTTTTTGATGTTTTAATTAATTCTGCAACAAAACATGTTCATCTTGTATCTATATTTATTTTATTCTTCTGTCATTAAGCTACAGAAGAGGATAATATTTTCTTTATTCACATTTCTCTTCACAGTTTAGATTTTTTTCCATCCTTTAAAGCTTTCTGGTTAATTTGGTAGCATATTGTGGATTTAGTTATAATAAGAAAATGCTGAAAAAGGCTTAAAGAAATATTTTATTGTTATTTTATCTGCAACAGAATCAAAAAACACATAAATATTAGTTTATAGTATACAAACATGAGGAGTTTGACATAAAATGTAAACAAAAAAAAAGATAAATTCTGGTCTGATAAAGTGAAGACATTGAAAATATGTTGTTAATATGCATTATGAGCAAAGCTATTTTAAGCAGCTCCTAAAGATACATGATAGAACAGTAAAGAGCATCAAGGCTGATGGACATTTCCAGGATATCATGGTTACAGCAGATCTTCTGTGGATTTTGGTAAAATAATTTATATATATATATATATATATATATATATATATATATATATATATATATATATATTGTACCAGCTTTCAAAACAATAATGAACACCATCAGACAAATTGACAAAACAAAAGCAACTGTAAAACTGTAGGTCTTTGGATTTAAAAGTGATCAGTACTGAATAAAGTCTTGGTTCTTGTGGCAATTTGTTTTACATTTGAGTAACAACTCAGAAATGAAAATGGAAACTATTAGCCTCTTAACAAAACTCACAGTGCTTTAAAAAAGTAGTCAAATTAGTAACTACCTGTCACTAATATACCTGTACTGATGGTGCCCTCTGCAGGTCTAGGTTGGCAATTATTCCTCAGGACCCTTTCCTGTTCAGTGGGACCATCAGGGAGAATCTGGACCCCTGTGGACGACACCAAGACCAGGAGCTGCTGGAAGTCCTGGACCAGTGCCATCTGCAGACAGTGGTCAACAGAATGGGTGAGAAACCAAGGGGGAGGGATATGTCTCATCCATGTTAGATACATGTAGCAATAAATGTGTAAATATCACTTGTAATAAACTTGAGGGAATGAATTGAGGTTAACAACCTAGCATAATTTCGGAGCACCACCTCACGGTTATAATTCTTTAATTTCTCTCAGTGCGTGAGGAACCTGAGTTTACTTCAGTTTAAGTAAATTACTATAAATCAGTTTTATTAGTCTGAAGGCGCTACACTTTAGATCACTTGTGAATAAGTTTGGAAGTTCAGAGGTCTGTCATGTGTCAAAGGAGATAATCAAAGGAATCAGACGTCTACACACAAGCTACTTTATTTACTAGACTAATATGAACAGAACACACAAAGGAACATTTACGGAAAGGAAAACATTGTGAAGGAGAGAGAGAGAACAAAGGGCTAAAGATAGCTTACGGCTAAATGCTGCTAAAAGCTGAGTTCAGTGGCATTAAAATCAGTCTGACTCCAAGTCTATAAAATGCAGGTTTAGTTTACTGACAGAGTCTGCCAGAGGTTGAAGGATTCACTGGCCATCGTGGCTTTAGGCCCAGGATGTGAGCTTGGAGCGTGTGGAGACATGAAGAGTTCAGGCTGGGAGTGCACAGGAAGTGAGAGCCAAGCTCGGAGAACCCAGAAAGGAGGGAGAGCTGAGGGCAAAAGGGCTGTAAGGCCTCTTTTTAAAATGGAGGCAGGGTCTATTTTGTGAGACCTAATTGATTACATAGAGGAGGATGAGAGTGTAATGACTCCGCCTACCAGGTGAGGTAAGCCAGCCTCTTTGCATGTGATCTATGTGTGACTCATAACTTTATCATAAAGCAATTGCTTAATGCAGAAAGGAGGAAAAGGAGCTAGGCATAGATTAATATGAAATTATACTTATGCACACACGCTTGTAATTTATCATAAACGCCAACAATATAAACACCATCATAGTTTCCGTCTGGTTAGTTGTGTGTGTGTGCTGGGGGGTTCACACTTCAGAGGACAAATGTCCTTTTGTGTTGGGTTCTTGGAGACAGTTTGTCTAGGATCCATGACACATGTAAGTAACGTTACATACATGATCTGCACCTGGAGAACAACATTGACAATAATGATGAGAAAAAGAAGACTTTTAGCATTTTCACCCTCAAAATGCAATTATATGGTCCTGTGCAAAAGTCTTAGTCCATCATTCTGTTTATTAGTTTATTAAAGTTATAGTGTCAACACATATACCTTTCTCAGCCTTTATATTTAGATTCAGTCTGGATTTATGTAGGTATGTGATTATATGCAGCAGGAAGAACTAAAGTTTGAGCGGAAAAACAGTTTCTATAAACCACAGCGGTCATATTTAGCGTGACTTTCCTTTGCATTTAACATGGCTTTAATGCTTTTGTTCAAACAATATGACAATATTTTATACCAGGTGCCCTTCAACATATATCAGACGTATCTAATTGTTTATGCTTTTTCTTGTCATGGGGTCAGAGGTCACACTAAATAGTGACTTTAACCTTTAGAACCCATTTAGTTCATAGTTTGTATATGTCTTTTAATACTTTCCATGTATTCCTTATATGTATTTGTTGTAGCTGAAGAAAAGGCAATGATATATATATATATATATATATATATATATATATATATATGAAGATTTCAACCCTGAAATAACCAACAAAGCTTACAGTGGCCTAAGACTTTTGCACAGTACTGTATGTACACAGATGAGGCTCCATTTGTTCAGATTTCACAGGCTCATCACCACACAGATCCACAAATGCATGCCGCATTTAAGTAGTGGTGAAAAATTGGGACGTGTGTTCTTTCAGTGGATTAATTTCTGATCTCAAAGTGGCGCAAGACATTTTTCTAAACAGACAGAAAAGTTTATTCCTTGATTATAGGACATATATTAACCAACAACCATTTTTTTTAGGAATATCACACTGATGCTAAGTCACAACTGCTGATGTGCACATTTAAATGATTGTATAGGTGTGCAGGTAGATTGGAACAGAAGAAGAAAACACAACAATTATGTTGTTTTGTGTTTCATGTAATGTACATTTGTGATCATTATGTGTATTTTTATCCCAAGAAAGAGATGTTGAAAATCTGTAATGAATTGGTCATTAGTGACATTGTCAGATGTGATGGTTGAGGACTGAGGCTTTTGAAGTTGAGGTGTGTCTATTTGAACTCAACCACTTGACACTGTTTATGCAACTTGACTCCACCCTTCACTGGTCACGATATTAGTAAAGGTTACACAATATTTCGATTAGTCTGATGCCTGAAATGAAAGTGATCAGATCTATCTGATGTTTTCATTTATCTAAAGCAGAGGTGGAAAAACAGTTTTCTTGGTGATTCAATCTAAAGCAAAGCATCATATATATGTATATATATAAAAAAAGTGTTTTTATGAAATAAAAGTAAGGTAAAATATTTCATGCTTCAATGATGAAATCCAATAAAGTATTTTATAGTGAGACAATTCTGTGAAGCAAAGAAGAGAATAAAAAAGAAAAAAAACATGCTTGTAGTTTCATTCTCTGAGAACAGCATACTTCTAAAAAGTCAACCTTGAGTTAAAAAAAGTCAGTTTGTAGGTTTATGACTGTTTTTCACAAAATTGGAGAGTTTATTTAAATTTATGTATTTTTATTGTATAAAACTTCCCTTTCACTCCAGATTTTTGTGGGTTTTATTTTGTAAGTTCATGCAGAGTTTGATCTTTATTTTTCATATAAAATATTTTTTTTTAGGTGTACACTTAAAAACAGGAATTACAACATCATAAATATTTCAGCACCAATTGTGAGTGTGGAAAAATTTGCTCAGGCACATCAAACTATCTGTAGGGGGGGGTCCAGGCACATGTAGCACAGTTGTCCAAAACAAATTTCTCATATGCGCCAATAAAGTTTATCTTGATTGAATCCTGATATTGATGACAAGACCATACAGGAGAATTTACTGAACCGAAGAATTAAAAATGTAATCCCTTCATTTATCACAAAATCAATGTGTAAAACTTTTCAGACAAATGTAGTGACTTTAAAAAATGCATTATTTGGAAAATTGAGATTAGTAAACTACTAAGTGGCTGAAATTTGTATGTTTACAATAAAAGTACTTAGTTCCATTCTGCCAGCTTTAAATCAGATGGATTTGCTCTTGGTGCTGAATTGTCTCTCAACAAACACTGGACAAGATGAAGGATTGACCACAGACATACAGGCATAGATGCTGCATTTGCCACTGGTTCATACTGTTAATATATTTGTGGTAAAAGTCTGTTCTATGAGGACAAATAAATAAATGTGTGAGCTGATATTTTTAGCTCAGTGTCCAGTGAGGTGTTGTGAAGGCGCTGTATCTGGTACTGTCTTCATTAGCAATTTCTTCAACGATCTTTAACAAAACCGATGGGTGGATTAATTTCAAGCGTTATATAATGTCTTCAAAATTTAGAGAAATTTAGATTTTTACATTTGTGATCAGTTTTTGAAATATTAAAACATTTGCCTTTCTTTATAATAATCCATATTTTGATGGTTTATAACATGGAAATGGTTAGAGATATGAATATACCGTCGTTACTGTTAAGCACTAATAATACGTCATATGTGGACTTTAACTTAATTAGTTGAGGTCTCCTCAAGTAAAAGTACCACCCACTTCTATTGAGAGATTGATCTCCTGCATCAAGACCACAGGACTCTAACAGCAGAAGAACCAACAACTTCCCACATTCATTGTTGATAGAACATTCTGGTGAGATCCAAGGACACTAGTCTTATTTTTTCTGGGTAAAAAACACTAGGCATCTTCATCCCAGAAACAGTGATTAGGTGTTTTATTTTTTATTTTTTTAATTCTGTGCCTGTGACACCTTCAGTATGCTCGTGTGTGTTTGTGTGTCAGGTGGTCTGGACGCTGAAGTGGGAGAGAGAGGAAAAGCCTTCTCCATGGGTCAGAGACAGCTGCTCTGTTTGGCCAGAGCTCTGCTGACTCAAGCTAAGGTAAGACTATCAAACCAGTACTGAGGTCTCTGTCCTTTATCTGTTTCAGAAAGAAAAAGTAAAACATGTAGAGGAAGAGCTGAAAATACAAACTCTGAATCTGACCAGTCTGGTTTTGTAGTATTTTGTTGTTGTGCTTTTTAATTTTAATAATAATAATAATAATAATTATTATTATTATTATTATTTCTACTTAATGTATTTATTATTACCACTGTTATTTATTATAGTCTATTTTGATTTATTAACTTTTTATGGGTTATCGAATATTTTTGTTTAAGGTTAATATTAAGTCACTCACAATTCTTTGTGTTACAATTTGTCCATGTTTGGAAAATTAAAAACAGAGCAAAGAAACCAAACATAAACAAAAAGAACATTAAAAAGCATATATTTTAACAACTCACAGCCTGCCCTCCAACTCTTTCCCAGGATTTACAACTTGTAACAGCAAGGGAGCCCACATAAGTTGTACCACTATTCAGGTGGAGTTACTTAATAGTAGAAAACAGGGCTCTCAGGTCTCACGCATTGGGCGTCAGACACGTATTTCAACCCATTCACACACCACACCTTGTATTTGTCATACAGAGAAATTACCAGGATAAAAGCCAACAAGTTGCGTTGCTATTTTTCATAACATTGGAACAGGTAGAATCAAGCAGGTTCCCATAGAGTTCAGAAGGCCCATACATGCACCAGTTAATCAAAGAAAAAGTATATGTTTTCTGGACAGCCAATCAAAAACATTGCTGCATCTGAGTAAGATTTAGATATTTCCCTCTACAACAACATTACAATGTCACATTGATCTTGCACACACATGAAATATCCTAGCTGAAGTTATTATGTACTGGTTTTCTGGTTACCCCGCCCCCCAAAATGGGAGAAGGGTATTGTTTTTGTGTTGGTTTGTTTGTTTGTTGTAAGCAGCTTTACACAAAAACTACTGGACCAATTTCTATGAAATTTTCAATAAAGGTGCAGGGTTGTCCAGAATAGATCCCATTAAATTTTGGTGAACATAGGCCAATGGTCACAGTTACCAAAAATGTGTTTTAGCAATATTAAGGGACCACTTGTTAAATTTTAATTCGCTTTAAATTCACTTTTTCACTTTTCAGTAGGGTTTGAACACTTTCACTGTGTACTTTATGGCATGTTATTTTTTATCTATGCAGTGTCTGAATTGCATCATTTTGTTTATAAAACACGACTGTATATTGATAACATTTGAATGTGACACCTTATTTTTTAATACTTACTCTGATGATTTTCAAACCTTGTATAATGGTGAATAATTAAAACACTAACACAAGCCTAATAATAACCTTCATAAGCACCATAAAAACTCATGATTGTGATTAGACTGATTTGTTAAAAATTAGTGCTATATATGTTTCTGTGCCCTGGATTTGTTCATAATACTAAAAGTGTTTGTATTTGGTCATCTGAACTGTTTTTAAAGGTTCCTCCGTCACTGTTTCCTATTGTTCTAAATCACCTGCACTAATGTCAGCTGGTGTTTTTTTCCCATCCTGTAGGTTTTATGTATTGATGAAGCCACGGCCAGTGTAGATCAGAAGACGGACAAACTACTGCAGCAGACCATCAGACAGATGTTTCAGGACAGGACAGTCCTCACCATTGCACACAGGTCAAATAATTTGGAAAAGTCTGACTTTTGAAGGCTTGTGTATTAAAATTATTTTTTAAACACATTTTTTCATATTATTTAACATGTTATTTATTTACCTTATTTTTTTATTTTTAATTATTAAAGTACACTATACTTTGGTTTTACATTTTTATTCATCCTCAGCATTTTTACCTCCGCAAAGGTTTTCAGTGGAGTTTTTGTCAGTCAGTCAGTCATTAACATTACTCAAGAAGTTATGGATGGATTTTGATAAAAATTTCAGGATGTGTTGGGTGTGTTAAAAGGAACAAATGATTAGATTTTGGTGGTGATCCAGAAGAGATTCTGGAGACTTTGAAATGTATTCTCCATTTACCGCAATGTAAAATTTCAAAAGAATCTATAATCCAGGATGTCTTCGGGATCGCCACAACAGAGGTTTGCGCTCGGAGTGTTTTTAATATGCCAAGGAAGTTGGGGGGGGGGGGCATGTCTTTCATTCGGTACATTTGGTGGACCATGAAAGTGAAACCTATTGTTCAGTTGTGTCATACTGTTCTTCTTATGGCACTTGGGAATTATATATATATATATATATATATATATATATATATATATATATATATATATATATATATATATATATATATATATATATATATATATATATATATATATATATATATATATATATATATATATATATATATATATATATATATATATATATTTTTTTTTTTTTTTTTTTTTTTTTTTTCATTCCAATAAGAGAGCTATATTAACATCAATGCAAATGAACCATATTATTCTTATAATTTGTATTGTTGTTTTTAATAATACATTATTATTAATTATTCTTTTCATATTTATTGACTATTTTGCTCATATTTATGTCTCTTGGTTTTTCCAGGATTAACACTATCATGGACTGTGACCGGGTGCTAGTGATGCATGCTGGGAAGGTGGTGGAGTTTGACACCCCAGCCTCTCTCTGTCAAACTGACAGCTCCATCTTCCACAGGTTGGTTGGAGGCAGAGAGGAAACAGATGCCTAAAGACACTGGAGCAGGGAATTCTGGGAAATCTCAAGATCTCTTCTGTTTTTGAGGTCACTGTGCGTCAGTTGAACGAAGCTTAAACGGTGACATAAGCAGCAGGTTGAGTAGAAGCTCACAGTCGACTGAAGAGCCTTTAAATGTAGGGTTCCTCTTCCCATTACGTTTATATGATGGAGGTTCAAATGCATTTTCCTTACATTATTATTTAACCATAGTTTGTTTAGTTTAAAACAACCCTTTCAATGGAAAATTAATAGGTTTTGATGTTTCAACTCTGTGAATCTGCACACGTTGATGTTCACTCAGAATTTTGTGGCGACACGTTGCCTGAGCAGTTAACGCTCTTCCCTCACAGCAAGAAGACTCCGGTTCAATTCCCTGACCATGCAGGCCTTTCTGTGTGGAGTTTGCATGTTTCTCTCCCTGTGTCTGGATGGGTTTTCCTCACTACCCAAACATGTTTGTTAGGGTCAAATCCTCCATCCAGGTGATTCTGACCATTAGCCTGGTTTTACAGCTGGAGGTGTCACCACTGCTCCTAACATTTTACCCCAATGGCATCAATGATGGGTTAAATGCAGAGGACATATTTTATTGTACAGTGTATAATGACAAATAAAGTACTTTACCTTAGAATTTTATCTGAATCTGAGGAAATATTTTAGATATAAAGCAATCCTATTTAATAATTTTCAACTTTTTTTTGTCACTTTTTTTGAAAGAAGAGGCTCATCAACAATCACTGCTGATCCTTCAGTTAAAATATTCCTTACTCTCGTATTTGCACACATGTACAAATATTTATTTGAATGGTCAAATTGCTGTATTAATAAATTTTTTTTCATGCTAGATTTTCAAATACATTTTAATAATATACAGGAACCTGAACTCCACAGAGCTCTGATCTATTTCCTGCTGCTTTTCTTACACTTGAACACACGCCTTAATCTACCTCTGTCTGTTTTTAAGAAATGACAATGTCAGGGTCAGAGAGGACAGTGATTATAGATGAAGAATTTCACTTTTAATGACCACATGCAACAAGAGAAGGAAAGAATGAGAAAGGAAAATTAATTCGAGCCAATATTTAGGGTCAGGGTTAACCCTGAATTTAAATGCAATAAACCAGTTCAGAAACCATTACAGGTTACAAATGTGTGTATTTTTAATTGAATTTACTTGTTTGTTTGTTTTTACCTGGATTTATAGTTTTTATTTCAAGAATTTTGTTTTTCATTACAATAGAATGATTTTTTTTTGTGAGCATTTTTAAATGAAGAGAGTATTTTTTTTTAAATAAGGGATTTTTTTTAATTAAGGGCTTTACATTATATCATGAGGATTCAGATCATGAGCTACATGTATTCATCCTCTTCTGTTTTTTATCATTTAGAACAGAGCTGTAAACATTATTTATATGTTACATGTTATGTACATATTTCCCCTGAATTTTATTATGTCAAACTGTTTAAACCTAAGTTTTAAATGTTGATCCCATGAGGAAAAGAAGTCAATCAATGAGTCAGTGTTTAATAATCATGTTTTGGTTAAAGCAGGTGCATGAGTTGATTCAGATTGAACAGTGGACATTATATGAACTGTTTCAAATAAAATCAGAAAAAGACAAAATGATCACTTCTTTAATGTAACTGTCATTGTTACTTGCAATATTGTAATTTATTGTTATTTGCAATAAATTAAACAACTTGTACAAACAACTGTGCACTATTATGCTGAACTTAATCACATTTAAATGTTAATTCTGTGTTTTTGTGTTTTAACCCTTTGTTGGTCACACTACAAAAATCCCAATATTTATTTATTTTTATTTTTTTGCTTTTTCCACCTCACAGGGAATATTCTAACATAAAAATTTTTTTTAACTGTCCCTAAGTTTAACTAAAGTATAAAAACTCAAACTTTATTCCTTCACCAATCTTACCAATATAATTTGTGACTTGGTTCAATTTAGATGTATTAACTCTTTGTTTTTGTATCAACAGTGATTAGCATTACTGATTAGCATTAGCGATTAGCATTAGCGATTAGCATTAGCATTTCGTGACCCTTTACTTTTCAAAAAATTATTACATGAATATCAAACTATTTCTGAAACATGATGAGGATTATTTATGTAAAATAGACTCTGTAAAAGTTAATAAAATAAAAAAAAATCTAACTTACCTGCAATTTTGTGTCCAAAGAAAAAGATCATAGCAGATGTGTTGTCATGGTTATGATCTTCTTTGTTGGTGTCATATATATATACTATCATGACCTGAATATATCACTGAGTGACCAAGAGGTTTGGTGTCAAAGGATTTAAATTTAGATTAGATATCAGGGTTCAAAGGATTTTGAAAGAAAATGGTTTTAATGGCAGGTGTTACAACTATTTTACATTTTCAGTTAAGAAATAACATAAGAACCTTTAATTATCACAGCTAAAAAAGTACCTGCTTGTCTAAATGTAAAAAAGTAAAATTACATTATGAAAATATTCACTTTTCCAAACTACCACAAATAAGAAGAATCTGACCAATATGAACAACATTCTGCCTGTTACTAAATCTAAATGTTTGTGTATTTATAGATCCACTGTGATCTGTAAAAAATAAATTGAACATTGTGAAAAATGACCTCACATATTTTTCAGTTCCTTCAAGTTCATATTTATTTTATTTTTTGAAGATTTCTTGATAGGAACAATGTAAATGACATGCAGTAGTAGAACTGTACATGTTACAAACAAGCTGTAGTAAATGATTATTCACATAATAGCTATGGTGAGTTTTCATCTCCATTCCCAAGTTAGGCTTTTAGCAGAGAAAAAAGGAAGGATAAAAAGACAAGTAAAATAAAAGACATTTAACCCTTTAACTCCTGAGATTTTATCAGTTCCACCATAAAAAAAGAATAAAATAAGCAACAAAATGAACAAAAACAGCCAAAGTGATAGATAAAAATGAACAAACCAACAAAAATAAGTAATGTGAACAATGTAAGACACAAATGGAACAAAATTGAAGAAAAATCTTAAAATAAAAAAACAAAATGTAGAAAAATAAACAAAGTAAGCAACAAAATGAGCAAAAAAAAGAATAAATATTTACAAAATAACAAATAGTATGAAACAATCAGCAGAACAATTAAGTAAAAAAATAAAATAAAACGTCACTAACTTATATTGCAATTTGGTTCCAATAGTTTTAGTTTAGGCTTTTTCTTTTTTTTTCTTAATCAGTTGCTTTTTGACATTTGTTTATCTTCATAGATTAGTTCCATGAACAAAACACAGATTAATTTTTTAAAAAGATTTTCTGAATATTTGAACTAAACAACCCATTCAGAACGTGTCAGCACTGACGCATCAGGGGTTAAAGCGTTATGGTTACAAAACATGACAATACACAATCACAGATGTTCCACACACACACATACACACACACACACTGATCTCCAACAAAATTTTATGACTTATTCCTTGTATCAATATCAATATTTCCTGACATTTTCAGCCAAATCTGTAAATAACTTTTTGAGCAATGTTGCTAACTAATAAACACACACACACACACACACACACACACACACACACACACACACACACACACACATATAAATGCAAAACATAAACACACATATCCACATTTTATTGTGAAAGGATAATTTTAAATATTGACATTTTTATCATGGAATTGTACTTTTCTCACACTGAAACAAAAAGTAAATTTTGGAGTTGACACTATTTATAGGACATGAGTGTACTGGAACATTGAAATGAACTACACTAGGTTTGACATCCTTGGTCTAGTCTGTATGTACACAGTTTCTATTTTGTCTCAGTTGTCATTACATAACCACAGTGGTCACAACAAAAACCACCGTTCTTCCTTTCAGGTTGGATTATATAATGCTGTCGTAAATGTTGTCTTTTCTTTATGTTTGGACTCAGTCTTTGTGAGTTTAATTAGAGTGACTCAGTTAGTGAATACCTGCCGCTCCCCTGGTGCAGGTCAGCATTTTTCACATGTTAACAAACTTGTCATGTTTCCAAGGAGTGTTTGGTTTGTGTGTTCTCCACTGATCTGGTTCCTAACAGTCAGGGTTTCGGCTGCAGACGAGCAGAAGTATGAGGAAAAGCTGAGCCCACAGTCCAGTTACACTTGCATGTCAGTGTTTGTGTACATACAAGCTGCAGGAGTGTAGTCGTCAAGGTGTGTTTGCATGGGGGGGGTGTGACGTGAGTGTGTGAGTGTGTGAGTGTGTGTGTGTGTGTGTGTGTGTGCTGACAGGTAAAGGAGGCGGGGCATTTAAGGTGGAACCTGTTTGTCTACTTCAAGTCAAGTATTTGGTCCTTGTCATCAGTCTCACATTTGAGCGTAAACAGCATGGAGTGGATTCACTGATAAAACCCTCTAATGAGACCTGAGACCTGAACCCACTGAGTGCCTGTGGAATGGACCAGGTCAGTGTCATTTATTAATCTGCTTAAGGTGGCAGGGTTTGGGTGACAGGTGCTGTTTCAGGTGTTGTCAGTAGTTTCTGTTAAACCACAGCTGCTGTTTTCATTCTGTTCGTACTATTTACAATTAATTTCTCATAGAGGTGGACAAAGTATACTGCCATTCTGTACTTAAGTAGAAGTGGAAAAAATACTCTGGTAAAAGTACTGAAGTAAAAATGTACAACTTCTCATTTGTAATAAAGTAAGAAACAAAGAAAAGGTACAAAGTAAAACTGGATTTTTTTTGTGCTATGAATGGAATTATACTTATTTAAGATGGAAAAAACAGAAAAAAATGTCAAAATATCCAAAAAGTAAAACCTTTAAAAGTGAGTTACTGTGTAGATTGTGTGTTTTATTGGGTCATGGTACTCAGTTTGTACACAGGACATTTAGGAAATATTAAAAAGTCATACAAAGGAGATTAATAAAAGCATAATTATGAGAGTACAAAAATAATTTGTGAAATTTAAAAAAATCCAAATTATGAGATAAAAAAAAAATCTAAATTATGAGAAAAAAGTAAAAAAAAAATAAAAAAATTATTATTATTTTTTTGTCCCCAAATGGAGTTTCAGGGATATTTTTTTATTTTTTTTTTACTTCAACTGCCACTAGATATCCTTCGTGTTAACGCAATAAGTTGAAAGATATTCCATTTAGAAACATGTTTTGCATATCAATGAATATCATGGAGAGGAAGAACTGATTAGATTTTGGATGAGTTACCATTTCTAGTTTACCCACAAAGGACCACTCAAAACTTTAAAATCACTAATCAATCTTTTGTTCGCATCTCTTAAACTCTTTGTATGATTGACTTCAAATGAAAGGTCATGACCTGGGGTTGTCTCACATCATTACTGTTATTCTTCAGTATTGCAGCAGGGATATACAAAACAACATATTGGCCAAGAGGCAGATTCACACAAACAAATAATTAAATAAATGTCTGAATTCTAAGAAAAATCAACAAATCATCTCCATACAATTAATATTGACATTTTAATAATGACAAATGAATGCAGCACAACATCTACAGACAGATGTTTTTGCCGCTGACTCAGTTAAGATACTAATGACATCACCTCCTTAAGTTTCAGCTCATTTTGCAACTGGTTTCAAGTAAATGGAGCAACAAAGTTAAACCCCCTTATCCCAGTTCAGACCTTTGGATCAAAATAATAAAGGTTAATGCTGTGACTGGAGACTGTAACTACTCAGAGTTTTATCATAATTGTATGTTTGAAGACATTAAACCAACTTAAAAATAGTACAACAGATAAAATAAATAGAAAAAACAGTGAGTGAAACATTTATAATTTGTTTGTTCTTCACCTGAATATCACATATACTATAAATAAGATGAATGTGACCTGTTTTCCAACCAAACTGGTCCTTTTCTATTTTAATTTACAGAATTTTAATTTTTTATTTTTGCCCCACTTTGCATCCACTGAACATGTTGCTTTATACAACTGGAAGTATGTGCACTTTGTGATCTATAAAGTGTTTAATATTTAACCGTCTCAGCTGTAAAGTTGGAGAACAGTGTAGTATCAATGAAAACTCATGAATCAGAACGATGCTGTTATTAGAGAGATTTGTTTTAAAAAATATCTGCTAAACCTTTGTTGTTCATTCCAGACACATAATAGTAGATGTGAAAGTAAGTGTGTTAGAATTGTATTTGTCTTCTTTGTTTCCATTTACACTTTTAGTTCATAGATTATTTTACAGGAAATGAAACATGTACTGAAAGAATATTTGCTCCATATTGGCTCCTCATCTGCTCATGAAAATGTGAGGCATAGTTTAAACAAACTAAGTTTCAATCAGTTACAAAATTACACAAAATGTATCAGTGAGTCATTTTTTTATTAGATGCATTTAAAATTAATATTCATATAAAGATTGATGACTTGTAAGACATATCTGTTGATCATTAGTCTTTTTTTTTTTTGCCTAGTGTGAAGTACTGTCTCGTATTATTACCCCCCACCCTGCCCCAAAAAAGGGGACACAAGGGTTTTTTGTTTTTTTCTTTGTTTCTTTGTCAGCAACTTTATATAAAACCATTTCCATAAAATTTTCAGCAAAGGTGCAAGGTGGTCCAAAATGTGTTTTCACAATGATAAGAGATAGGGCAAATCAGGTAAAACCTTTGTGAGGGGGCGGGGTTTGTTGTGCCTGGCACCACTTATTGTATTCTGCAACCCTGCAACAAATATCTGCACTGCTTTCATTAATAAAACATAATTTATTTATTTTTTTTAATGGTTGTATGTATATGAATGTGAATTGTTTTTTTGTATAATTGTTGTTTGTATTGTGATTCCCTTGTGGGCTTTGAGCCTGTAATAAAGTTTATATATATATATATATATATATATATATATATATATATATATATATATATATATATATATATATATATATATATATATATATATATATATAACCATGACAACAGTTCACATGAAAATTTATATTTTCATGGAGGAAAAAAAATCTTAAAATGAGCGTAGGTAGGTAGGTAGGTAGGTAGGTAGGTAGGTAGGTAGGTAGGTAGGTAGGTAGGTAGGTAGGTAGGTAGGTAGGTAGGTAGGTAGGTAGATACTTTATTAATCCCCGAGGGGAAATTCAAGGTGCCAGTAGCTCACGACAAAGACATCACACATAACAAACATACACATGTCATAAGCAGTCAAAAAAGAAAGGATAAGGAAAAGAATACTGTGGACCATAAGAACATATGTAAAAAGTAAAATACTAAAAGCTAAATACAGGTCCACATGAATGTGCACAGACATGAGATGCTACATTGACAGGTCAAAGTGCTCAGTGTAAGGTGCCGTGTGTCCCGATGATAAGGCATTGCAGAAGTGAAGCAGAGCATTAAATATAATAATATTAAATATAATAATATTAAATATAATAATATTAATAATAATAAATATTATAATAATAGTAGTAGTAGTAATAATAATAATAATATAATAGTATAATATAATAATAATATAATATAATAGTAGTAATAGTAATAGTAATAGTAATAATACAGTAATAATAATAATCACAATAACAATAATAATAACAACAATAATAATAATAAGCTTGACAAATCAAATAAGATATAATATCCTGAATTGATTTTATGTTTGCTGTAGGTTTTATTTCCTAAGGTCTCATTGTTTTATGCTGAATTTATGGCTAAAGGTGAAAATTCTATTATTCTGTGATTTATTAATTTTTTTGTATATGTCATGATGGGTATGGATCCCGCCTGGTGACATGTGAAAAAAAAACAGGTGTGTACTTTTGATATCTTATGCCCACAAGATAATAACTTGTGAGCACACAATATTAATTCCTGAGCACGAGATATTAATTTGTGAGCACAAGATAACTGGTGAGCATGAGATAATGAATGCCTAATCTCAGCCCTATTTTGTGCCAATCTCAAGTTTCTATGGCAACCTGTTCTTAAATCAGAGCTGATAGTGTGATTTTGACCTTTCTGCTAAATGCAATCTTGACCTTTGACCTTTTGTAATATTGATAATTTCATTATATGTACATATGCGTCAGTGCGTGTAATATTATAATAATATATCCAGTATTGATTAAGTTATAGCGTGATATGTCTATGTTTGACACACACAAACAGTGTTACATAAGTTATTTTTGCAAAATGTCACCTTTGACCTCCACAAATCTCAAAAATTATTGGTCGTAGGTGATAATAACAAGGAGAAAATGCAAATATATTAATTGAGCACAGGTGAAGTGATTTATCAAACCCAAAAAACATAAAGGTAGAGGTGGTGAAAAGTATAACAGACAGCTCCAGTCAAAGCCAACACCTGTCAGTGTGTCAGATGGATGTTCAACTCACTCATGCTCATTACATTGCTTGTTCACCGTGACTTTATTCTCAAAGCATCATTAGTTTTGGTGCTAGTGGCTGTGAACACACAGTCCTACAGCCTGCTGTCCTTCTGTGATGTGACGTGTAAGGCCACAGGTGAGAGACACAAGGTCAGCACAGCCTCCTTTGTACCTCTGCTAAGGAGGTGTTAAAGTCGAGCCTGTTTGTATGTTGATCGGTAGCGTTTGTTTGTGTGTTTGTTTGTTTACGTTCTAGCTACCACATTTCTGGAACAAATTGGCTGTAATTTGACGAGAAGTTTTGTCCATATCACCTGCCATATGGGATCTATTTTTGTGAATCTAGGTCAAAAGTCAAAGTGAAGGTCAATCAAAATATCAAAACAATGGTGAGTGTCCAGTACTTGAACAGTTTTAATGTGATTGATTTCAAGCTTCTTAAGTATATATAGATTTGATATAGGGTTGCTCAAGCTGAATATTAGACTTCAAAGACTTGACCTTCATGGTCAGTACCCAAGGTCAAAGTTGAACAAATATTCACCATTTTTGTTCACACTCTAGCATCACCAATTCTGGATGGATTGTTCTGAAATTTGGTGTGTACAAGGACACTGATACAAGGAAAAAACAGACCCAATTTCAGCTGATTTGGTCAAGCACATTTTATTACGTGACCAAATCGAGATTTGATCACGTATGTTGAGCGGTAGCATTTGATGATAATGTATTCGTGATTGGACAATATCGTAGATTTCATATTATTCACAAAGTTACCATGCTCTGCGTGGCTTTCTAGTTTGTTTGTTTGTCTGTCAGCAGGATTATGCAAAAAGTTCTGAATGGATTTTGATTCAATCCAGCTACAATGGGTGAAGGCGCGGTACACCCTGTATGAGTCTCCAGTTCATCTCAGGGCTGAACATATATAAACAAACAATCACTCTCACATTCACACCTATGGGTGATTTAGATTAACCACTTAACCTATCAGTGCATGTGTTTGGATGGTGGGAGGAAGCCAGAGTACCCAGAGCAAACCCACACAGACACAGGAAGAACATGCAAACTCCACACAGAAAGGTCTGCTGTGGGAATCGAACCCAGGACCTTCATAATGTGAGGCACTAGTGCTAACCACTGTGTTGCCAGTACTTACCTACAGTTGTATGTTTTCAAGACCTCTACCTTTATGTTTTTTCAGGTTTATTAAATCCCTTTTCCTGTGCTAAATACATATATTTAAATTTTCTCCTCCCACAACAGGCACTATGAGTGTAAATGCCCTATATTACATATTGTGACAAAGTAACTGGATGCAGATGTGCTATTTTACACTTTTGACAGACACACCCCTGAGCACACACTGTTATTAAATCAGTTTGTACGTTTTGTTTTGTTTGTGTACAATGACTTTATTATTGTTGGAGCAGGTGCACGGACCTTAAGCTGATGTTCAACTGAGTAAAGGAATACTTTACTTAATTGTAATAAAATACAAAAATCGATAGTAAAATTACATGTTTGTCATAAATGAAACAATACTTAGTGAACCAAACAAAATTATGAAAGTTTCAAAAGTAGACAATACTATTGGGTCATGGTACTCAGCTTTTTGGGTAATGGATCAGTGCAGGTCTGGTTGGGACCCTGTGTTCCTTCTCTTTCACACTGATTTTCTCCATGAAGTGCTTGTTACATCTGTTTAGTTTTAAAAAGTAATGAGTCTCTTCTAAGAACGTAAGGAGTATAACGTACAGAAAAGTAAAAACTTGACAGAAAAAATAAAAATTGAAGTAAAGCACAGTACAGTATACCTAAACGCTATGTAAGTACAGCTACAAAGTACTAAGTTATTTCCCACCTCTGCTGCTTCTTACTGTAAAAGCAGCAGCTCACTAGTGATGCCTTTGCTCATCACATCACATGATACTGTTAAAACTGTGTTTCTGGTTGGACATCAGCCAGATCTCTGCTGGGATTTTGATACTAGAAAGTAGTGGGTGTGGATTCTTTGACTTTGTGTACTTACAAAAAAGAAAACGCCCCATCAACAGAACACTTGTTCGCAGCTGTCTCGATAAACCTGTTCTTTTTTTTCCATTAATGGCCATAAAGTCCTGAGGCATAACTCAAATACCTGAGAGATGCAGGTACTGGGTGTCTGTCGTCTGTGGTCCAGCTACATATGTTGAGACAAATGCTTCTATGCCTCTACCTGTAATTTATTTGGTTTATTTTTTTCTTTATCAATGAAATATTATGGTACCAAAACTGTGCTGGGGCTGATAAGAGTGTTTGGATGTATTTACCTCATGATAGGATTTTATAGTTGAATATAAAAGAGCATTTCAATAATACAGTAAAATATTTCGGTAACACTTTATAATACCTACACACAATTGGCTATGTATTAACCATTTATTACTCATTTATAAATGGGTTGTTCATTATGTATTAACCATTTGTTACATATTTGTTAATGTCTTGTAAAGGTTCATACTAGTGTAAATGTAAAATTTGATTATTTTTAACCAACAGGTGCAGTGTTTACAACTGTTTCTTTGTTTACCTGTAAAACAAATATACAAACACTGCACCTGTTGGTTAAAAATAATGTAATTTTACTTTTATCTTTGGAAGAAACTAGTATGAACCTTTACAAGACATTAACAAATAGGTAACAAATGGTTAATACATAATCAATTGCATGTAGGTATTATAAAGTGTTACCATTATATCTTTTAACTTTTTTTCATCAAACATGTTTAAAATATGCAACTTGTAAATGTTGTTTTCTTTAAGACAGAAAACCGTTTGTTTCTAATTTTAGCAGCAGTTTATTTATTATCTGTTATTTGTTACATGCAGCTGCTCAAATGTACATGTTTTATTCCTTAATTTTATAAAAAAAAAATCATATTAATTTATGTAAAAATCTTTCCATGCTTCTAAACATGTTCTGGAATGTGTTGTTGTAAATGTTGAACCAATCATCTAAATGTTACATTCTTCTCTGTAGGATTTTTAGTGCAGCTGGAACAGAAACACAAAACATCATGGTATGAAACCTTTGACTGATTGAGTTCTTTCTTAAAGTCTAAGATGTTTTATAAAGATGACCTGCTCCATGTTTCTTTTTAAAGTGTGAATGAACATGATGTATTTGTTCGTAGCCGTCACATCGAAGGGGGAGGAGCCTGTCCGAGGCCTTGACCCTGGAGCGGTCAGCAGAGGGAGGACTTGTCATATCCAGTATCGATGACATCACAGCCAATCAGGATCTGAAGGAAGGTATAATCCTTCAGGTTTTTGCATGTTTCTGACTCTTTCTAACAGGATCAAACTTCATAAATTCTAGGTCAACAATGTTTCTACAGTTTTTACTTTTTGTTTTTCAGGGGATGAAATTTTGGGGGCAGCAATTAATTTTGATCAGCTTTCTAAAGATGAGGTGTTAAATGTCCTGAAGCTGATGGAGCCATTTAATGATCGGATCCATGTCCTCACCAAAGACAACCTGGGAAAGAGCCTTGGGAATTTGGACCAGCTGGGCAAGACTCCAGAGATGGTAGGTGGAAGATAGAAATGATCAAGGGAAAATTGATTATTTATCACAGTATTTTTATGTTAAAGTAGTGTCTGTTTTGTTATCTGCATCACATTGATGGTCATATTTCATTAGGGCTGTGTATGGACTACTAAAAGTATAACACTATATTCTTAATGGACTTAATAATTAAATGATACAGCGTCTAGAAATAAAGTTTGATGTGACATTACATCATCTGCTTCATCCATAAATCCCTCAGTGTTTACATACTCTTTCACTGTTTCCCAGTTTCCACAGTTCCACATTTAACTGAAAACATGTTAACATTCCTCATAGTAATTTAATACATATTACATGCAATACAATATAGTATATGTTGTGTTTTGTTTTGTTTTGAGCAATTTCAATTGGGAAACCAGGCGTATTATATAATGTGATATTTGTAGTGACAGCATCTGAGTTATTGCGTCGAGGTGATCCTTGAAAATTTAATATACACTCCTTCAGGATGAAGTTAAATTAGTGAAAACTGTTATTGCTGACACCATCACCATCAAAAGAATCACCACAGACTTAAATGTATTAACTAGCCTCGTAATATTGATGGTGAAAATGATGATGCAACTCACGAGAAAATACTGTGTATATTTACACAGGTGATCAGGGGTGGGGGGGTTGATTGGAGTACAAATTGGGACAGTGCTGTTGCTTATTTATATCAAAACACTATCATCCCATATAGATTGTTGTTCTTAAATATTTTTCTCATCTACCTGTTCTGCAACTGTTTATCAAACACAGAAGAAAATGTCTCTTTCATTTTATTTTGATCACTTCATAAAAGTGACTGTGACATCTGACATGTGGCCTTGACTACAACACTGAACCCAGGCCACGTCATGACCAATATCAAAATATTAATCACATATCCCCATTCCCAGATGTGATTTTGACAGAAGTTTTCTCTTATCTTTTCAGATGCTGAAAGATTCCTACAATAAACTCTTCAACACCAAAATCAAGAAGTTTATGAAGGATGACTCACTTGATCCTGAGGATTGTTTGAATGAAGACGTTACAAGTAATATAACTGCCCCCAAGGCCGACCTGAAGCATGACACAGACTTGCCTCAACTTGGGGTTGACTTTGGCCTTCTGAAAACCAAAAGCACTGACATAAATGCGGATTCAACAGCATCCATAGAAGCAGCAGCTGAAGAACTAGCAAATGGCAGCAATCTGAACCTTCCACCACTGGGTCTTGGCATGGGTGGGACGGATCTCAGTGGAATTGTGATTCCTGGACAGAGTGTTAATGCTGCAAGTCCAAAGCTGAACACACCAGATGTAAATATTTCTGGGGCTTTACCAAAAGGTGCCAAAGGTGATGTACAAATGCCACATGGAGACAGTTCATCATTGCCCAATCTTGAAGAACCTCAAATTGGAGTGAAAAGCAATGGAGATTTTAAAACACCAGAAACAGGACTGGACTTGGAAGGTCCAGATATTACCACTCCTGACTTGGGGATAAACCTTGAAGGGAACACATTTGTTCAACCGTCCTTTGACATTGATGCTCCCAAAGTGGATATTCAAGGTGTGAACAAATTGCCAAATTTCAAAATACCAGACTTGGGCCTCTCTGGACCTTCTTTGAGTGGCCCAGAAGTTGAAGTCAGTACACCAGATCTAGATGCACCAGATCTTCCCTCTAGTAAAATGAGTTTGAAGTATTCTAAGAAACTGAAAAAGCCAACTCTAAACTTAGATGATCCTTCTAGTTATATGAATCCCAATTTACCTGATTTAGACCTACAAATTCCAGGTGTTGATAGAAACGCCCCGGGTAACAACATGCCTTCAAGCGATGTCAAAGTTCCACTTACGAAATCACGAATCAGTCTTAAAGCTCCAGCTTTAGATGTAGACACCCCAGCGGGTAAACTTGCCACTCCCAAAATTAGTCTCTCTGGTAAAACTGATCCTGATTTAAAAACACCTGACTTGACCATCAAAACACCAAAACTAAAAGGTAAAATTCATGAACCAAGTGTGAATCTACCTAAAGCTAACCTAAAAGGGCCTAGTTTAGCTATTGATGCTCCACCTCTTGACATTAAAGGTCCATCTGGACAATACAAGGCCCCTAAGTTCAAAATGCCCAAGTTTGATTTACCAGACATTGGAGTTCCTGATATGAATGGAGGTATGGAGGGACCTGATGCTGGCTTAAATCTATCAGCTACCAAGTTAAAAGGAGCTGTTAATTTGCCCGGGGGTGATCTCAAAGACCTGAACCTAACATTTAATAGTCCACATACTGGGATTAATTTCCCTTCTGGAAACGTGGAGATTGATTCTGCTCCCTCTAATAAGCTTAAAAAACCAAAATTTAAGCTATTTGGCACATTACCAAAGAAAAAAGATGTGGATATCAATGCAGGGCTGAAAACACCAGAATTGAAATGGAAATCCCCAAAGATAAAAGGTGTAGATGCTCCTGATGTGAGTGTACCAAATGTGAATCTGCAGTCTCCAGAATTAAACATGGATTCTCCAAAAATTCTTCCAAAACTGAAAATTCCCAGTGTTGATGATGCCCTTCAGAAACCAAATGTGGACTTGAATGCTCCTGGCATGCATATTGATGCACCCTCAGGCAAACTGACCATGCCTAAACTGAATCTTTCAGGAACACTGCCAAAGGGACCAAATTTAGATACAAATTTTACATCACCAGATCTTAGTCTTGACAGTCCACATTTGAAGGGTGGAACCCTTGATTTGGATTTACCAGGTCTTAAAGGTCCCAAGTTAGACATGAACTCACCAGAAGTCAACACTGTTTCACCTAAAGCCAAAATGAGAATGCCCAAATTTAAAATGCCTACATTTGACCTCCCAGGCCTAAAACGACCTGAAATAGATGGAAACATTGATGGGCCTGACATGGATATTAAAGGTCCTAAAGCAGATTTTGAAATGCCAGATTTAGGGATTTCGGGACCAAAGTTAGAAGCCCCTAACTTGGACCTCAAATCACCAGACTTTGATATTTCTGGTCCTAACCTCGGTGGTGGGATTAAAACACCAGACCTTAAAATGCCTGACATTGACATAAAAAGTCCAAAACTAGATGTCAATTCTCCAGATTTCAACATAGACATGCCTTCAGGTAAACTTAAGATGCCAGAGCTTCACACTCCTGACTGGGATGTTAAAGCTCCCTCGGGAAAAGTGAAGATGCCTAAATTGAATCTTTCAGGTACCCTACCAAAAAGACCCAATATGGACATAAATGCAGATATGAAATCACCAGATTTCAATCTGAAGGCTCCAAAGGTAAAAGGTGGGATAGATACCCCAGACTTGGACTTACCAAATATGGACATTAAAGCTCCAAAACTAAACGTGGATACTCCAGATGTAAACATTGGTTCACCTAAAATGAAACTGAAAATGCCCAAGTTGAAAATGCCTAAATTTAACTTCCCAAGCCTAAAAGGACCTGAAATAGATGGAAACATAGATGGTCCTGACATGGATGTGAGTCTGCCCAATATTAAAGGTCCCAAAGCAGATTTTGAAATGCCAGATTTGGGGATTTCGGGTCCAAAGTTAGAAGCCCCTAAATTGGGCCTTAAATCACCAGACTTTGATATTTCTGGTCCTAACCTCGGTGGTGGGATTAAAACACCAGACCTTAAAATGCCTGACATTGACATAAAAAGTCCAAAACTAGATGTCAATTCTCCAGATTTCAACATAGACATGCCTTCAGGTAAACTTAAGATGCCAGAGCTTCACACTCCTGACTGGGATGTTAAAGCTCCCTCGGGAAAAGTGAAGATGCCTAAATTTAATCTTTCAGGCACACTGCCGAAAGGACCCAATATGGACGTAAATGCAGATCTGAAATCACCAGATTTCAATCTGAAGGCTCCAAAGGTAAAAGGAGGAATAGATACCCCAGACTTACCAAATATGGACATTAAAGCTCCAAAACTAAACATAGATACTCCAGATGTCAACATTGGTTCACCTAAAATGAAACTGAAAATGCCCAAGTTGAAAATGCCTAAATTTAACTTCCCAAGCCTAAAAGGACCTGAAATAGATGGAAACATAGATGGTCCTGACATGGATGTGAATCTGCCCAATATTAAAGGTCCCAAAGCAGATTTTGAAATGCCAGATTTGGATATTTCCGGACCAAAGTTAGAAGCCCCTAAATTGGGCCTTAAATCACCAGACTTGGATATTTCTGGTCCTAACCTCGGTGGTGGGATTAAAACACCAGACCTTAAAATGCCTGACATTGACATAAAAAGTCCAAAACTAGATGTCAATTCTCCAGATTTCAACATAGACATGCCTTCAGGTAAACTTAAGATGCCAGAGCTTCACACTCCTGACTGGGATGTTAAAGCTCCCTCGGGAAAAGTGAAGATGCCTAAATTTAATCTTTCAGGCACACTGCCAAAAGGACCCAATATGGACGTAAATGCAGATCTGAAATCACCAGATTTCAATCTGAAGGCTCCAAAGGTAAAAGGTGGGATAGATACCCCAGACTTGGACTTACCAAATATGGACATTAAAGCTCCAAAACTAAACGTGGATACTCCAGATGTCAACATTGGTTCACCTAAAATGAAACTGAAAATGCCCAAGTTGAAAATGTCTAAATTTAACTTCCCAAGCCTAAAAGGACCTGAATTGGATGGAAACATAGATGGTCCTGACATGGATGTGAGTCTGCCCAATATTAAAGGTCCTAAAGCAGATTTTGAAATGCCAGATTTGGGGATTTCCGGACCAAAATTAGAAGCCCCTAAATTGGGCCTTAAATCACCAGACTTTGATATTTCTGGTCCTAACCTCGGTGGTGGGATTAAAACACCAGACCTTAAAATGCCTGACATTGACATAAAAAGTCCAAAGCTGGATGTCAATTCTCCAGATTTCAACATAGACATGCCTTCAGGTAAACTTAAGATGCCAGAGCTTCACACTCCTGACTGGGATGTTAAAGCTCCCTCGGGAAAAGTGAAGATGCCTAAATTTAATCTTTCAGGCACACTGCCGAAAGGACCCAATATGGACGTGAATGCAGATCTGAAATCACCAGATTTCAATCTGAAGGCTCCAAAGGTAAAAGGTGGGATAGATACCCCAGACTTGGACTTACCAAATATGGACATTAAAGCTCCAAAACTAAACGTGGATACTCCAGATGTCAACATTGGTTCACCTAAAATGAAACTGAAAATGCCCAAGTTGAAAATGCCTAAATTTAACTTCCCAAGCCTAAAAGGACCTGAATTGGATGGAAACATAGATGGTCCTGACATGGATGTGAGTCTGCCCAATATTAAAGGTCCTAAAGCAGATTTTGAAATGCCAGATTTGGGGATTTCCGGACCAAAATTAGAAGCCCCTAAATTGGGCCTTAAATCACCAGACTTTGATATTTCTGGTCCTAACCTCGGTGGTGGGATTAAAACACCAGACCTTAAAATGCCTGACATTGACATAAAAAGTCCAAAGCTGGATGTCAATTCTCCAGATTTCAACATAGACATGCCTTCAGGTAAACTTAAGATGCCAGAGCTTCACACTCCTGACTGGGATGTTAAAGCTCCCTCGGGAAAAGTGAAGATGCCTAAATTTAATCTTTCAGGCACACTGCCGAAAGGACCCAATATGGACGTAAATGCAGATCTGAAATCACCAGATTTCAATCTGAAGGCTCCAAAAGTAAAGGGTGGGATAGATACCCCAGACTTGGACTTACCAAATATGGACATTAAAGCTCCAAAATTAGATGTTGATAGTCTAAATGTCAACCTTGGCTCACCCAAAACCAAATTTAAACTGCCCAAAATTAAGATGCCTAAATTTAGTCTTCCAAGCTTAAAGGGTCCAGATATTGATGGAAAACTGGATGGCCCAAATGCTGATATAAATGTACCAAATGTCAAAGTCAAAGGCCCTAATGCTGATTTACAAATGCCAGATTTTGAGGTAGCTGGACCATCTGGAGGATTAAAAAGACCAAACTTGAATGTGCCACATTTTGGGCTGTCAGGGCCAAAGTTAGAAGGCCCTAACTTGGACCTCAAATCACCAGACTTGGATATTTCTGGTCCTAACCTCAGTGCTGGGATTAAAACACCAGACCTTAAAATGCCTGACATTGACATAAAAAGTCCAGAGCTGGATGTCAATTCTCCAGATTTCAACATAGACATGCCTTCAGGTAAACTTAAGATGCCAGAGCTTCACACTCCTGACTGGGATGTTAAAGCTCCCTCGGGAAAAGTGAAGATGCCTAAATTTAATCTTTCAGGTACACTGCCGAAAGGACCTAATATGGATGTAAATGCAGATCTGAAATCACCAGATTTCAATCTGAAGGCTCCAAAGGTAAAAGGTGGGATAGATACCCCAGACTTGGACTTACCAAATGTGGATTTTAAAGCTCCAAAATTAGATGTGGACACTCCAGATGTCAACTTTGGGTCACCTAAAGCAAAGTTTAAAATGCCCAAATTGAAAATGCCTAAATTTAACTTTCCAGGCCTAAAAGGACCTGAAATTAATGGTGACTTTGATGCCCCAGATATTGACATTGATGCCCCTAATGTCAATCTCAAAGGGGCCAAAACTGACCTTGAGATGCCAGATGTTGATTTTGGCAGTCCATCAGTAAAACTTAGAAAGCCAAATTTAAAAGTGCCTGACATTGGGTTTTCTGGTCCAAAGTTAAATGCCCCAAACATTAATTCACCAGATTTTGATGCCAAATTCCCACAAGGACCAAATTTTCACATAAATTCAGACCTCAAAACTCCAGATTTGAGTCTTAAAGGTCCAAAGGCAGATATACCAAACACTGACTTTAGAACTCCCAAATTAGATGTCAGCACCCCTCATGCTAACATAGGTCCCCCTGACACAAAATTGAAAATGCCTAAAATTAAGATGCCAAAAGGCCGCAGTGTTGAAGGACTTGATGTAAGTATGCCAAATGTAGACATTGATGGACCAAAATTTAAAATGCCCGATCTAGGTTTCTCTGACCCAAAGGTCAAAAAACCAGACATGAAACTTTCAGGGCCTAAACGGAAAGGCCCAGATCTAAATTTGCCAAATATAGATTTGCCTGATGCAAATCTCAAAGGCCCAAATGTAGACTTGACTGCAAAATGTCCAGATCTTGGAATAAAGGGAGACATAGGACACTCCAACATGAACTTTACAGCACCTCAAGTGAAAGGGGGAATTAAAGGTCCAGACTTTGATATCAATGCCCCCTCTGGAAACATCCAGAGACCTCAGGCTGATCTGGATTTGGCAAACAGAAAATTCAAACTACCGTCTTTCAAACTGCCTCAGTTTGGAGAAGCAGATGTGACCAGGGCAGGTTCTGACATTGACTTTGGCGCATCTCTGAGAAATCTGGATATTTCTCCTCCAAATGCAAAACTGAACATGAAATCTTCAGAACTAAGTGGCGTTATCACAGATCCAAGGGTTAGCTCTCCAAATGTTAACCTCACCATGCCCAAAGCTACTGTCCAGAATCCACAGGTGCATGTAAAATCTCCAGATCTTGATGTTGATGACCCTTCACCATACATCAAAGCACCTTCTCGTAAGACTCGCAGGTCAGAAATGCCAGGTGTCAGTATGAAAATGCCTGACTTGAATGTAGATGATATCCATATTCGCCACACTGATAGAAAACAACCAAAAGCCAAAATGAGGTCCAGCTATCCTATGTTCAATACTGACATTGATTTCACCCGTTCAGATCTTAATATTGATGATTTTACAGGAAAAGATCATGTACTCAAAGCCAGAGGTTCTAAACTAGATCTGCATACATCACATAAACAGGAAATCTCCACACCAGGTGTTAATATTGGCATGAGAGACACCAAAATAATCCCAGCTGGTAGCGCTACTCTGGACTCAAAACACAGAACACCTAAGAGTCCAGATGGATACTATGTCACCGTTTTTCCTAACCAAGCAGAAAGTAAAAAACTGCCAAACCGCAAATATAACACACTTGGGAGACTTGACTTTCATCCAGGAGATGTGGATCTTGAAGTTCCAGGTGAAAGTGATCTTAAAGGTTCAACCTTCTTTTTCTCCAGCCTTATCTAAGATTCAAACTATTTGTTGGAAAACTAAGAAACAATTCTCTTGAACTGCCTTTTAAAACTCATTTATTTATTAAGTTGTAATATTAATATTAATAATAATAATAATAATATATACATGTAATTAATATACAAATTATTATTATTATTAATAGTTGTATATTCAGTTGTATATTAAAGTATTGCTGTTGTTTTGTATTTCATGGACTTTTCCATTGCTAAGGATTTTTTGTACATAAAGATAACCCTATAACCCTGTAAATATACATGCCTATATTACAATTTTGTGTACTTTTGAATCTTTTGTTTGAAATACAACTGTTTTCACTGCATTGGATTGTTGGAAATGAAGGTATTATGATTTTGTATATAACAATTGAAGTACCTTTTTTCATTGCACCCATTAACCCCAAATTCAGGTTTTATACAAAGGTAATGTCAGAAAACTGTACATTTAATATTATTGGATGCTACTACACTACAAACATTTGTCATACTCAAACACAGTGTGAAGTTATCATGTTTTTATATTTTAAAAAAGTTTCACTGAAGATGTATGCAACTGAGTTTAATAAAGAATTAATCTTTAGATATTGCACTTTTCTTTTTTTTGCACTCCATTCAGGGTTTCCCCTGTATGTTTTCACCACTGATAATGCTTATACATATATGTACAAAAAAATAAGCTTTTTTGCAGTTGACCATAATAGATACGTACCACATGTAACTTGTTATTACATTAAAACACAAATTACTTTGCAAATACGTTTCTTTATTTGTCTTTTTCCTTGTATTTGTATTTGGTCTGTGTAGAGGGCTGCTTGCTTTTTATATAAGTCAAGGTTACATTTCCTTATTAGAGTATATCTGTTCAAACCTCACATTCTGTATTATTTTATTTCCTTTTTTTCAAATTGGGGAAAAAATCTTCAATAACACAATAGTTTAAAAGATATCGATCATGTATGGTACATAAAAAAAATAATATGACTTATAAATGGCAAATTATTACTGGCGCGTGATGTGACGTCATCTAAACGCGCCAACATACGGCACGGAAGAGGACCCACGACCTTTCACGCTTCAAAACTGAAGGATAGAAACAATCGACTATCTGGCATGTTATGTTATATTTAAAATGATTTAACGGGACATTCAAAACAAGGAAAGGCCGAGATGCTTCGTTTTTCTTTAACAGTTTTCTGCAGAGGAACCGTTAAAAGGGTGAGTGTAACCTGCGCCTGTAGCATCTAGTCAAGTTTTTGCAACCAGGAATATGTCTGTCGAGTCTTAAATTGAGCTATAATACCAAGTACAAGTTTGATAAATAAGTGAATATTTTAAGAGAAAATGTATAATTTTTCAGGTTTAATTTCAGATGTGTCATTTCTCATCATTTAATAACCATAACCATAGCGTGTAATTTCCAGAAACAATTTTACAAAACAAATAGGCCTAATTAAATAAAACAAGGTGACCCAAAATACTTTTTCCACTCTACTGAAATACTCGATAGGTTCATCTCTCATCTTAAAAAAAATAATAAAAAAATTTGACCAGCAAGTTTGCGGTCCATTCAAATCTGTGTCATAATCTTAATTATACAACTATTATACTATCTTGTTTATGAACATTAAAATATATTTAATTTGAGTCTTACATGATCATTTATCGTTTTTAAGAAGTATTGGTGATCAAACACGTTTTCAAGCAATTATATTGATGATAATAATATAATCAGGGCTCTTAATTTTTTAGCATTGCTTTACACTCATTCATGAAGTCTGGAATTTGCTGTTTTGGTGAAGTTTTCATAAATGTTCTAAAAATCAAAAGATGACTGATGAAGCATTGGCAAATTCCTATACAAATGATTTAGACAAATCAAATGTTGTGGCCACAGTGAAACTCTGATTTCTACACTATATTATTTTTTGTAGAAAATGTGTTGTTCTCAGTCAAGATAAACCCAGTGTCTTGTCCACAGTTTGTCTCTTCATTTGCTGGTGAGAGCGCTGTACCATCCAACCTACTGTTACCAAGCAATTTGGTGGATCCTTCCAGAAAAAGTACGTATATCTAACTGTTTAACTGTGCATGATTCAATCTAATGTCTGATGTCTAGAGGAAACAGTGATCACAGAGAAGATTGTGTTTTTGAGATCCTCTTCTGTTGAAAACCTTCATTTAATAGACAATGTTGAGTATGAATACGAGTCTTAATCAGCAATACTTCTGTACCCTTATGTTCCATTTCTTTTGTCATATTGATAATACATTGTCTAGTACATGTTACTTACACATTACACATTTGATTTAACACCCTTTGGAAAGAATAACAGAAACCTATGGTTTCTTACAACAAAGAACAAACTTCTTATAACTTTTAACTGGAATTTTGGACCACTCTTCTTTTACAAATTGCTCCAGGTCTCTCAGATTTGAAGGGTACCTTCTTGCAACAGCAATTTGGAGATCTTTCCACAGGCATTCAAAAGAATTTAGATCTGGACTCATTGCTGGATAATTCAAAACTCTCCAGTGCTTTGTCTTAAACCTTTTCTTGGTGCTTCTTGAGGTATGTTCATGGATCATTGTCCGGAACATCCATGACCTTTTATGCAGACCCAGATTTCTGACAGTAGCACATACTTGCAGCCAAACAACCTCAAAACATAATTGAACTACCACCTTGTGTGACTGTGGACACTGTGTTATTTTCTATGTAGACTTGATTCCACAAAAACATACTCCCAGAAGGCTTGAGGCTTGCTCAGATACATTTTTACAGACTTTATTCTGACCTTTTTGTATCTGTGTCAGCAGTGTGGTTCTTTTTGGTCTCCTGCTATACTGCTTCATCTTGTTTAAATGATGATGTATGGTCTGAACCGATGCATCTGTACCCTGTGTGGAAGTTGACTGAGGCCGTTTATCCACCATTTCAACTATCCTGCATTACTCTTTCATCAGTTTTACATTTCTGTCCTCATCCAGGGAGACTACCCACAATTCCAAGGGTTTTAACCTTGTTGATCATATTATGCACAGTGGACAAAGGCACTTCAGGATGTCTGGACTGGAGATTATTCATATTTCTCCAGAATTTTACTTCTCAAGTCTTAAGACAATTCTGGGCTCCTCTTTCTCCTCTCCATGCTTAGTGTGACATACACAGGCTCACAACCCAAACGTTGAGTTTGCTTTTATACATTCTAACCTGTTTTAGGCATCATATCTATATTGTAGACCACTGCGGCAAGCTTAAGGAGAGTTTGAACAAGCATCACATACTTTAAATAAAAGGTTTACCCATAGTTTTAAAGGGATGCTGATAATTGTCTAGTCCCTTTTTTTAAAATTTAGTTTCGTGTCAAAATCTGTTTTTTTGTTGTAGTGTTACAATGCAAAGAAATTAAACATGTTTATAACAAAAACATCTCCAACTCATATAAAGGAGATTTTTTTTTTTTTTAAATCTGGAAAAATTCCCAAGGTACCAATATGTTTGTCCATGACTGCATGCGTTTGTATGTGTATATGTATAAAATCAGATTCTGATAAGAGTAAGCCATCAAAACACAAGGTTGATTTAACTTCTTAAAATTAAAATTGAACTTCTTTAAATTATCTGCAGTGTGTGCAGCTGCTTTCAGCATTTATGATAAAATATCTCCTATGTTCTTAAAATCCTGATGTAAACTCTTTCAGATTAAAGCTGAGTTTTGGTTTGTAAATTATTTATCCATGATCTTATCGTGGAGTGTGAAAAAGCACAACCTGAAGTACAGAAAATGTTTAACCGTGTATGGCATCAGATGTATTAATACCTTCAGCCACTGTTCAGGGGAACAAGGCTGTGAACTAACCCTTCACGACCAAACTGCTCTTTTCTGCACAGATAATTTGACAGTCTGGTCAGATATGACTATGAACTCATAGATTTTCTTTTTCGTTCCCCTGCAGAGCGTCCGCCTCCTTCTGCAGACTGCTCCTTACCTGTCCTCAGGACATGTGACGCAGTGGTTCCTGCTCACCTGAGCCCCATCCAGACGTGGGTAGAGACTCTAGAGCAGCAGGACAGCGAGCCTGTGGGCGTGGCTCAACTCCACCCAGACGTATTTGCAGTGCAGCCAAGGTCAAACTAGATTTGTAACAGAATTTCCCTTTAAAGTTGAAATGTTGAACTGTATGAATCCCAGTTTTAAACAGTTCTTTCTCCTCTCAGGTTGGATATTCTCCATCAGGTTGAAACATGGCAAAGGAATTTCAAAAGAGTAGTAAGTGCATTACTGATAACATGATAAGGAATAATAATTAGAAATGTGATAAGATGTAAAATAAACATACAGTTTTATCTTTTAACTTAATAGCTCCTGGATGTTTTTTTCTTTTGTTTTTCAGAGCCACGCTCACACAAAGGTCAGGTCAGAGGTCAGAGGTGGAGGCAGGAAACCACGGAATCAGAAAGGAAGTGGAAGAGCTCGACAGGGCAGCATCAGATCACCCTTATGGAGAGGAGGTAAAGGCGGTTATTGTCACTTATTTCAGAGCTTTTTACAAATACTAAACTCTTTTCTGCAGGAAGGAACAACTGAAACTCAATTAGTGAGACGGTCATGTTTAACAATTTGCAGAATCTCTGACAGGTGATGTGTTTCAGGTGGGGTGTCTCACGGACCCAGGGGACCCACCAGTTATTACTACATGCTGCCCATGAAAGTTCGTGTTCAGGGACTCAAAGTGGCATTGGCGTCTAAGATGACACAGGTAACTGCAAATGACACCTGAAAACTTTCAGGGAAAATCTTTTTTTTTTTTAATCTGTCTTAAGGTAACAAATGTAGCACTTTCTAAATGTGCACTCTTTGTCAGACTCTTCTACTCTAGCTTAATACAGAGCCCCCCCCCCCCCCCCCCCAAAAAAAATTTAAATAAATAAATATATAAAATTGAATGATAATTCTGTTGCCAATTAATCTTTTCAGTTAATTTTGGTAAATGCCACACCTGTAGACTGTGTTCTTGTTACTTAAAATGAAAATGAATGTGGATGTGGCCGATACCACCAGGAGGAATAGTTGGAGCAGGTACAACAGGTTTCATTTCTCACACCAAACTGTAGAGCAGGGGTGTCGAAGTCATTTTAGTTCAGGGGTCACATTTAGCTAAATTTGATCTGAAGTGGACCGAACCATGAAAAAATAATAACATAGTAATGTATAAATAATGTCAACTCTAAACTTCTGCCTCCGTTTTAGAGCGAAAAAAGTAAAATCACATTATGAAAAATAAACATTAGGTTTTAGTTTGTCATTTACACATATACATTCTAACTTACACATCAACACTGGATCTACAAATACACAAAATATTTAGTCATTATTCAGAAATAAAGAGTTGAAGATGAACCCGTGGAGTTGAATTAATTCATAATTCAGACCCAAGCAGAACATTTACGGTTTACGTAGAGCGAAGGTAAATGTTTGAGGACGCATAGTTCCATTTTAAAAAAGCACAATATCGCTACTTTAAAACATTTTCAATAACATCTAAAAGGTGCTCATTGATCTTTCTACCATCAATAGTTGAAAAATGGCAAACGCATGTAAGAATACTTGAACTGTAAAGCCAAGTCCTCCTGAACGCCCCCTGGTGACTGAATGCAGTATAAGTTACACATCCTGTCCCTTCCATAATATTCAATGAGACTTCAGCCAAAATAAAGTCAAAGTGCACATTCAGTAAGAGTTCAAATGTATTTGTGTTTAAGTAAATGTACTGGATCGCTATAATAAATGATATTACACAGGTAACACTGCAGTTCCAAAAATGACCTGGTACACCAACACTGACTTGTAGTGTTTGTCAAAATAGTTTAATTTGATTGTTTTGCTCATTGTTCATACTTACTGGTGAACACCTGTGAAACCTTTTGCAGGAATTTTAAACTACGTCAGGGAGCATTTATTAGTGCCTGAGCAATGATCTGAAATGTATTAAAAACTAATTATGAACTTTTAAAAAATTAAATACCACAGGGAAATTGTATCCTTGGGGTAAAATAAAGAGTTATTTAGTCTGTAGGATAATATTTCTAGTGTTACTGTAGGTAAACAGAAAATAATTTTTTGTTGGAAAGTAAAGAAACATTTGCAAATATTTAAAATCAACTCATTATTTAAATTTTTATATATATTTTTTTTTTACCCCTTATCCAACTGGCTGAGGGGTTTTAGTGCACAGCATGGTCTGTTCAAACTCACTGAGCTGGTTTGGTTCTGTAGGACTACTTGCACGTCGTGGACTCCCTGAACATCCCCACCCCAGACCCTCAGTACCTGCTGGACTTGATCCAACACAGACACTGGGGACAGTCTGTGTTAATTGTCAATCTGTAAGTTATCAGCCAGGTTACAGTCTCTGGGAAGAAATGACAATTTTATCATCTCATTTTTTTATTTCTGCTCTTTGCTTTCAGAGGTGAAGATCTTCCTGAAAACATCCTTCAGGCCACAGCAAATATGAAGACAGTGAACATCATTCCAGCTATTGGTGAGTTCACATCCAGGTCTATAGTCACATTATTTTATGCTAACAGAAACTTTAAACATGACCTTAAATAATTTCATTGCAATAACTGTAAGTATTGTAGTCTTGCAAATATTTGATTTTGCTTTATTTTAATACTGACTTTATATCATCTGCTCATAAGTTGTGGGATTTTTTTTAGTAATAAGTTTGGTTTTATGCCTTTTTGTAGGACAGTTTTTTTTTTTTTTTTGGTCTACACTAGTATTTTAGGAAACATTCTGCACATTTGTTAGTCCCTATATTTTGCTGGTCAGTAGGAACCAGTACAGAAACTGACTTGCTTTGAATTATTAATGATTTAGCTGTGTTTAAGGATGAGTAGAAGACAGTTTTTGAACCACAGTCTATTTGACACTGGTGTTTTCTCCATCAGGTCTGAATGTCCATAGTATGCTGAAACATGAGGCCCTCGTCCTCACTATGGAAACGGTCCAGTTTCTCGAAGACAAGCTGCTTTGGCACGATGAGCGCTACACACCTCTGTACCCCTTTAAACTGCCATACTCGGACCTGTAACATATCCACTGACTGAAGACCCAAATGTTTTCATTATGTTTATTATGTTTAACACAAAAATATTAATAAATAATGACAATGATTAAAAAAAAGTAAAAGTCCAGTTCAAATAGTCTAAAAGGCATGTGTAAACGTCAAGGCCTAAAATCGGTAGTTGTACTTATGTGGAAGGAGGCCATTGGCCAAATCGTTCCTGATCTCCCACCGGAGCGCTGAGCGCTTCTTCTCCGTTGGTACAGTGTAGGTGTTTGGTACAAAAACTCTGCGAGGTTTCGGCTACAACACAGAAAAGAAATACATGTCAGCACTGAAGTGAACATTTTTCAGATGGCAACATTGATGACTGAAGATTGGAGAGTTTCATTTTGTGGACGTATTCCTGATAAAGATGATACCTAAAGGGTGCAGTGACAGTTTGGATATTATCGAGTCGTGTTCTGTAAGATTTCCCCTATTTTACTTTTTGGACATCTTGTCAACTGGTTTATGTTACTGTACAAGTTTGACTAGACATCACATTCTCAACCCTCCAACTTCATTGGTCTACAAGGTTTTAAAAAAAAAAAAAAAAAAAAAATTGCCGTTTTTGTCCAAGCCATCTAGTAGGTGTGAGTGATAGAATATCATCAGTTCACTATTGGAAATGGCTACCTAACAGCAAAGTGTCACAACCAAACACCAGACTTTTCAATATGAATACAACATCATTAAAACAAAACATAAAAACACCTTTGTTATAAAATACCATCTGTCATGTGAGTATCTGCAGTATTCTGAGTATGTTACTTTAACTGCATGAGGAAGTCAAAATATTCAGTGTAGTCAAGGTTCTAAACAAACAGGATTTACACAGAACAGATAAATGTTTACTTGTTTGGATAAAACACTTACCGGTGGAGGCTGGTACGCAAGTCGTTCCTGTTTAAGACAAAAACCAAAAAAAAAAAGATGCCATAAATAACCAGAGCACCAGTGCTTCATACTTGAGACATTACTATTCCACAGTAGATAACTGAATAATTACCTTTTTACCAACAATCATGGTTCATACGAGGTCAATTTCAAACCCTTCATTTTCAAATTTTTGAGCACAGCACTTTATTTCTGGGCCAAAATGCATATCTACAGGAACACATACTTTTTCACTTTTTATCATAGTGATGTACAGTTTATTATTATATAAACACCCAAAATTATGTTTTATAATGCAAAAGGGTTAGGAATTAAATCAAAACAGTTTCACTCAAAAATAAGAAAGCCACTAGGTATCCGTCAGACTCGCACAGGGCCTAGGATTAAAATAAAAATGTACCCGAGTCTACCTGACAAAGTTTTATTTTTAAAAGTGTACCACCTCTGTAAGTAGCTTTGTCTTGCCATCTAATCTAGCCAAGTTGATATTAAAAATAAATAAATCACAGTGCAGAGTTAGAACTGCAAGAACTTCAACAAAAATTCAAGCATTTTTCAAACCTTGAAAAAACATTAAGCATTTACAATTGATTCTAAGGACCCATTCAAACAGTCTATATATAAGGGGTATTCAATTAAAGGTCCCCAAGGTCTGGTTATTACATTTTGCTGAAGTAGACGGTCCGAGCCAAAGTCCCATAAGTCCACATTTTTGAAAAGTAATAGTTTCAATTTTAACTTCAAATGCAAGAAGTTAGACAACATATTCAATGTCTTATCAAAGATAAAACTAGTATTTTGGGTTGCTGGGAATTATGTAGGTGTGGTTTGGGGGGCGGTAACGTGTTCTGGGGATGTGATTTAGCACAGAGTATTTGCTGTATTTTAGTTGTTGCATGTGGCTCCTGTGAGTATCAACAAACGTATGTTTCCAAGCGGTGGCCTTGACTACCAGCACTAGTTTGCCATATAAACTCTAGCAGCAGCGCCCGCTGTAAGTTTCCACAGCTGGTTCAAAAACACTCCATGGAAATTACACTATTATTTTGCTCACAGGTCCAGACAGAACCATCTCCCAGTCTGGATCCAGACCCGAGTCTGCTAATCCACAATGCCCGGTATAATGGATTAAGATTAAGTTGTAGAGGTGCATGAAGGACTAGAGATGGTCTATTCACATATTAATATGGGAAAAGGTCTTATAAATAAAAAAAAAAATAAATAAAAACACAATGGAAACCATTTCAGGACAAGTTTGAAACTTCACATAGACAGAGTAAAACCACGGTTAAATCATGTATCTGGTAGCAGAGGAACAAAGAACCTAATTTTATGACAAATGAGAACGTAAAATGACAAAAAGTTATTTTTCATACCCTTATTTCCCAGCGAAGATCTCTCCTATCTTTTTCTCCAGGAAGTTTGAACATTTCCCAGAGCTGTTTATACTGGAAGTACCTGCAGAGATGACTTGAATTAATTTAAATAGCAGAATGAAGAGCAAACTTGATCAATAAGGACTGGGGTTCTTTCTTACTTTGCCACTGGATCTGTCTTTTTGATGGTTGGCTGACTCAGCACTGGCCGGATAACTGAAACACGGGTGAATAACAATATTAAACAGGATAAAACATGAGGATGATAGAATGTAGTTGGGTATAATGAGATGGTGTTTGACATACAGGATTTGGGCTTCGGTCTAATGTCTCCCTCGCTTCGAGTTCGGGTCTATCCAAAATAAAACAATTCAGTTACAAATCAACAAAGCTGCAGCTTGAACACATAAAACAGCTCATCCTGATGTTCATGACCTACCATGGTTCTGATGTAGGATTCAAAGGCCGTCAGAGACATCCCCTCGGCCTCAGAGGTCTGAGTGTCGTTGCGACTCGTTACATCTTCGTTCTCAGTCTCAGAGTCATGTTGAGCAGACAGAGACAAATGCAGGTCAGCCAAACGCTCCTCCAGACGACTTGCAGCATCTGAAAACAGACCACATCCAGTAGAGAGGTCACCAGACTGGAACTGGGATGAAGCCAGATTAGTGACAAAAAATATTAGTACTAACTCTGGTTGGAGTTAAATAACAAACCCCCCCCCAAAAAATGATCATGTTGATACCAAAACACACTAAACATATGTTTAGCAAAGCTTGTAAAAATGTAGTAATTTAAAAACAATTGCAATTAAATACAATTGTAGAAATTCATATGGTCTACATTAACCATTTGCCAAAGTACAAAATAAAAAAGGTTTACTTTAACCGTAAGACTCATTTTAAAATCACTTATAAAATGTTAACCTCAGATATGATAAGTTGATATTTTGAAACTAATTTGAACTACTTTTCCACCATGCAGCTCCTCAAATGTGATTCGAGGCTTTTCCTGTTTTAGAATAAACTGCATATCTTTGGGTTGTTGGAGCAGGGACAGATTTTTGTTGCTAAATTGTTGTGAACTATGGGAAATTCTAACCATTATTTCTTACAATTTTATGGGAGAAAAGATTAATGGATGGAAGATCAAAAGAATTAGCAGCACGTGTTGATTTAATCTGGTGCCTTTGTACCCGTGTAGAACAGGGCAGTATTTACCCATCCTTGGTCTGAGGTTTCCTTCCCACTCCTCCAACATCTTGTATGTGGTCCAGCTCAAATCCACTTTGGAGTCCAACTTTATGTCCTTGTTGCATGAAAACTCATCTTCACACTCAGACTCCACTTCATTAAAATTGTTTTCCTCTTTCATTTCCATTTTTTCCACAATACTTTCCTCTTCAAACTGTGCTTCCTCTAGATTATCTTCCTTTTTAGATCCAACTTCCTCTAAACCATCTTTCACTTCAAACTGCTGCTCTTCTGCTTCAGGCATTTCAGATTCTTCACTCAGTTTATGGTCACTTTCACTACCCAAATTATTTCTATCCAACAGTTTGTCTTCAGTTGCAGTAACGTGCTGGTGATGTTCTTCTGATTCTGTATGCGTCAAATCCTCATGTTTCTCCTCAGAATCCTCACTTTTCACTTGTTCCACCTTCATACCAATTACGTTGACCTCTTCATGTGGCTCTTCACAACAAACCACGTCATTTGTGAGTTTGTTGTCCTCTACCAGCTGAAGAGTGTCATAGTCTAGATCATGTGTGGGTTCAATATCAAAGCCACCAAAGCTGCAAAGCGACCGATCATCATCGTCCCTCACCTCAGAAAGGTCTCCCTGACTGTCCTCGTCAAACTCTGTAATGGTGTGGTTGTCTCTGTAGTCCCCAGCCTCCTGCTCTTCAGGTCTGTAGGTGCCATAACCAGAGGTCATCAGACTCGGAGCTGGACTACCAGAGATGCTGCTGCACCTTTCTCCATCATTGTTGCCATCGTCTTCATCGTCATTGGTTTGATCATCATCGTCGTCGTGATCCTCATCTTCATTCTCGTCACTGTCATCATTCTGACTGCCCTCTTCGTTGTCGTCATTCTGTCTGTCCCTTTCATTGTCACCATCACTGTCATCAGTCTGACTGTCCCCTTCATTATCATCACTGTCATCATCATCCTCATCGTTTCTTCCCTCATCTTGATTTTCTTCTGTAACATTCTTCTCTTTGTGCAGCTCAGGCTTTTCCTCCCCCAAAGCCTCCTGAAGGGATTCTTCTACTTTCGCTACAGGTTTAGAGTCTTCTTCATTGGCCATTTGATGAATCTCCACCCTCTCCTCTTCATCATCCTGATGCTCACCGTCAGACCAAAAAGAAGAGTTGAGCGAGTCGTTAGCATCATCGCTCTCCTTGTCCGACTGAGCGCTGTACATTTTATACATGGTGGTGAAATGCTGTCCTGTTCAGGTGTGTGCAGAGTGAGATCTGCGAGGGCAGATGGCTTAAGGATAGAGGGAGCTAAGAGGATTAACAACAGCCCATTAGAACAGTGCAAACAGCTCCACTTGCTGGCAACAAATGAGATTACACCTTTGCGTCGGGATTTATTCTATTTATTTGACTCCACTGTATTCTCTCCATTCATGTTATTAGAAGTGACATGAACTCTGTGCTACTGCCATGTTAACTTAATTCATCCTAATTTGGAGATTTTTAAAAGTATATTTTAAAGCAAACTTTTATTCATCGTTCTCTCCATAATTACACTTAGAGCAAAAAAACCTGTTAAGATCCATGATGAAATTAGTTGTTACCTGAGTCTTCACTGTAGATTGATTCATCGCAGACAAGAGACTCGCCATTATGTTTCCTGTTGGTGAACAAAAACATGGAAAATAAACCACCAGTTCATTTGTTCCAGTAATAAGGACAATTGTATTGGACATAAATTGTATTTACAATAATTACAAATGGCAACTAAATACAAATAACAGTGAACAAGCATCTACAGCTCTGAAAGTCTGTACATCTTGTTGTCACCTCAAGACTTTTCTCTTGATGAAGTGTCTCCCCTGGCTGTCAGGGGTTGACATAAAGCTGTCAGACTGTGGTGGGTGCAGTGTCATATCCTCAGGATCTGGCTCCACCAGCAGCATGTTAGGAGCACCTGGAGCCAGCTGCTGCCTTGACGCCACAGAGTGCTGAGCGTATGAGTCACGATATCCCCCCTGCTGCCTATAGTCTTGGTTCTGACAGCTGGAAAGTATCTGCAAAACATGGAGTTCATCTCTTTTTTTCTTATCCAAACATGCATGCTGATACAATTATAAAGCACCAGTCTCATCTAGACTGATGATCTATAACTTTGTAAAGTTTTTTTTAATGTTAACTCAACAACTGTAATTACTGGTTCCAACTTTACTATTTATGTAGAAATTAGATTAAAAAAATTGTGTGTTCATATGACTCAATATTTAGTAAAAACTGGTAAAATCTGCAATTTGAAAAAACATAATGAGCTTGACAATCCAAGGGACTCCAACAAAAAATACTTGTATTTGTATCACCTCCATGTTTTTGTCAGCTCCAGAAAACCATTTTATCCCTCCACGTGCTTTAAATTTGCTTGGATTTGGACTAGATTACGGTCTGGGAAACTGGGACTTCAGGTTTTTAGAATAGGTAGTCGTGCTTTCTAGATTGTTTATAATTTCTATGCCACTGAGCAAATCAAAAGCTGCATACACTGAATTTGTTTCTTTTGGTATTCTACTTTTTGTATTATATTTAGTCATTTGCACTACAGATGGGATAACTGCACAAACATTTTTGATAAGGTTCATCATGATGATGGATTTTTCTGCATTAACACACTTATTTTGACATCCCTACTTTAACACTGTTTTATCACTTACCCGTGTGTCATAATCCCCATGTTGTGCATGCAAGTAAAAAACGTCACCATTTCCGAAGCAGTTCCGACTCACTGTAAAGTAAAGGACACATTGACTAGTTAGCATACACTTACCTTTAAACAATAAAAAAAAGAAAAGAAAAAAAGAACATGCACTGTATTATGTTGCATTGCACTAACATTTCTCTTTCGTGTAAGCAGGAGGACTCAGGCGAGATGTGGCTGTCTGAGAGTTTAGATGATTTGAAGAGGACAGGCTTTTCCATTCTCCACGTTGAATCAAATTATTCAGATCTGACAGCAGACAGAATAAGATTAAACACTTTCTATTCTTTATCAAACTAATTGCAACACTGTCAAATGCTTGCCCAATGAAGCTGATTAAATCTTTTTACCTTGCTTAAACTCTCGTAGCTTGTGTTTTGGTATATTCTTGTAGCCAAGTATCTCCAATTGTTGCTGAATTTCCTCTTCTGTAAAATCCAGGCCGTCCATAATACATCCAGCTTCAGATATGAGTCTGCAAAAAGACCCAATACAGAAATGTCACTATGTCAATGAAAATCTACTGTCTAAATATACGGCATGCTTAACACCCATCCATGTGAAAATATTTCCCCCGACATATTTATGTGTGTGGACAACTAATATATATATATATATATATATATATATATATATATATATATATATATATATATATATATATATATATATATATATATATATATATCTAATGTGTGTGTGTGTATATGGCAAGACATATACATGCGTATTCCTATGTAATTAACCTGTTTTCATTTTTAATTGTTCTTCTGTTTAAGTAAATTAATGTTATACCTTGACTTTACCAATACGTTTTCTACGTCCCTGTATAAAAACAAATATTTAAAACTCTTAAAAATAAGATTCGATTAAATATAGCTAGTGTATTTGTATGTATACGATAATTTAACGTCTATAGCAATTAGCAAACATTCACATAAAGAAAAACTCCTTTGAAAACACAAAGTGTGTTGCTGTCGGTTTGTGCACCGAGTTCACGGTATAAAGGAATAAAAACAATGTCTGAATCAAAAGTTTCAAACATTTTCTCACACGAAAAGTAATTTGATATCATTTATACTAGTCGTCACAAAAGTCTAGAACACGGAAACTGTGCTAGGCTAACAATTAGCATCCAAACAAACAAACAAACAGCAAACAAACACGATATTCATATTAAAATACGTTCAACGGGTTTATTCCTCACCAGTCTATAGTCTGGTCACCTGTTGCACTAAATGCATGGTGACGGAATTTTCCAACAACGGCCCACGTTTATATTAATTTTGGTGAATTATTGTTTCCAGAGGTAGAGTCAGTACCAAGACAACAGCCATTAACGAGCTTTGAAAACGACGCCTATTTACGTATTTCAAACTTCCGGTGTCATTCTTCTTCGTGGTTTATTATTAGTGAACGTATTGTCGCCACCTATTGGATTACAGTAGAAACATTTACTTTGTACACTGCACTAACACTGGTTTTCAAACACACACACACACACACACACACACACACACACACACACACACACACACACACACACACAATATTCTACTATCTGTCTGTCCGTCCGTCCATTATTATCTGAACCCTTTGCTTTAATGTTCATTCAGATGTCCTACTGAACCCTGAAAAACTGAAGTAATTATAATTGGCCCTAAAAATGCGAATCCCCTTCTAGCTGACCAGATAGATACTTTAGACAACATAAGTGCAACATTTAAAAACTTAGGAGTTTTATTTGATCTAGATTTTTCATTTAAAGCGCACATTAATCAAACATGCAGATCAGCCATTTTTCACTTGCACAATATAGACAAAATTAGGAATATTCTGTCTAAAAACGATGCAGAAAAAATCATTCATGCATTTATTACATCTAGATTAGACTATTGCAATTCCTTACTTGTAGCGTGTCCTTAATATTCCTTAAAAAACTTCCAATTGGTTCAAAATGCAGCAGCAAGATTATTAACAGGATCAAATATTCAGAGAGCACATCCCCCCTGTGCTCCAAACCCTTCACTGGATTCCAGTTGAGTTTAGAATTCAATTTAAAATCCTCCTCCTTATATATAAAACCATTAATGGTATGGGCCCCTGTTTTCTTAAAGATGATCTAGTTCCCGTACCAGACCAATAGAACCCTTCATTCTCAGATTGCAGGTCTACTGAAAGTTCCCAGGGTCTGTAAAAGTACAGTAGGAGCTAGAGCCTTGTTACCATGGTTATTGTCTTATGGAATCAGCTTCCATTTAATATTAAAGAGGCCAACATAGTCTCTACATTTAAAAGTAGGTTGAAAACGTTCCTGTTTGAGAAAGCCTATGGTCTGGTTAGTTAAAAACAGACTGAAGTCACAGATCAGTCTAAGCTGCCCTAGGAGCTACAGTGCTGGGGGAAATACAGGCATGGAGTCCTGTCACCTCTCTCTCTCTCTCTCTCTCTCTCTTGTCTGTATTTGTAATTTTTTAAACCAATTTAAATACCAAGTTTGTTCACAACAATTCACCCAGTGTCCCCTTTCCGACTCTCTCAGCAAGATCCGCATAAGGAGCCATAGACAACAGGATCTGCAGTGACTCACCTCTGACCCAGGACCTCAGCCCACCCTCACCCGTCTGATGGATGGACCCCCCCCCCCCCTTCATCTATAAATGGATGTTCATCTATAGTCTGTCCGTCCATGGGAGTGGACGGACAGACAAAACAGGTCACTAGACTAGCAGAGTTCAGAAGTTACCAGCAGGCAGGCGAAGGTCGAAACGGGTGATCTATCCAACGACGGTTTCCAGAGATTGAAAAAGAAAAAGTCTGGAATTAAACACCTCTACATTTGACCAATATTAGGCTGGTCTGTAATAGTCCATCATTTGATAATTGAGTCATGCATTTCCAGTACAATAATGCCATGTGCATTTATAAATTATATAGTACAATGAATATAAATAGATATATACAAATATATTAAATATATTTAGTATTTCTATATTGTGTAAATGTGTGTAGTTATAGCTTATGTATATTCTATAGTCTGCTGTAGTCTTTTTGCTCAATTTGTTCTGTATTTACTGGTTTAATTCCTTTCTTTATGAGAGTAATGGCAGGTACCCCCCACCCAGTTTGTGCAGAGAGTCCTCCTCTTCTCGACTCTCCTCCTCCAGTCAGCCTGGAGAGCCTCAGCGTCTCATGAATAATTAGGACTTTCTAACATCGTCCCCTTCCAGCAGGCCGAGGGCTTTCAGTCAGGGGGGAGACTAACAGGTGGACCGTCCGTGAGATTTCTCTAATCTGGGAAAAAAGGACTTATAGCACCTTCCTCGGCCCTGGGAAGACCATGGCTCTGTCCAGGATCTATCGGGAGCCTTTGCTGGTGCTTTTACTACAAATCGTGTTGATTTGTTCTGCTCAGGTGAGACAGAAGAGCTCTTTGTTTCCTCTCCTGACCTCTTCTAATGAAGACAAAAACTTGATATCAAGAGCTACATACCTATATGACTACCTAGAGAACTACACCATACCAATGCATGTCTTACATTAAAATATTCTGTATTATATCAGTATTATCTTACATAATTGAGTTTCTGTGCAGTTCCAGATACAAGTTGAATTAATTTAACTTTATTGTTTGCACCTAATACTTGAAATCTAACATTATTTTATGTGTGAAAACTGTTTGACAGAGTTTTGACAACGTTGCATTTTTATTGTTTAAAAGTTGAATTTTCTAAAAACAAAAACTATTATTTTCAAGCAAGAAAATAATATAAAAATATTTATTTATATAATAAAATTTGTCATATTTACCAACTATTATACTTCGTCATTATACAAGTGAATAAGACATGAATGTTAAATCTGTTAAATATACTTTAACAGGTATATGAAAAAAAAAATCCTGTTTCTAAGAAAATATTTTTGGTAAAATATTAACCTAAAACTGGAATCTGTTCATCCTGGGCTGCACACCTGGTACCAATAAGATCCAGACAGCAGCAGTAATCTGAACACATGCACTTACTTAGGAGGTATAATAGGACTATAATGGGAAACCAGGTTTAGTTTCACGACCTTTCCCCTCACATCACCCAAACAATGTGACTCTGTGTGAGCTGGCTTTACAGCAGCAGTAGCCAGTTGAGGGAGAAGTATTAAGACCCTTTATTCAAGAATCTCACACTGTGAAAACATTGGTAAACACAAGAAAAAGTTGTGCATTTGACACCTCATTTCACATTAAAGTAGGTCAACATTATCAGCTAGATGTACGTGAAAAGGTCATTGTGCAGTAAAACAGTTCCTTCCAGTGTTTTAACCTTCTACATGATGCTTTTGGTTTGTTTTACTGATGCATTTTATTGCTGTAAATTCTTTGGGACTATCATCATATGTTTGCAGTGGTGCTGTCCTGTGAGAACCATGTATTTCTTAGAAATCTACTTTTCATGAGCTCAGAAAAACAGGTTTGTCTTCAGATTCGTGATGATGCAGTTTCCAGTGAATGCACAATGGTCCTGAAGACTTTATTGAGCTTGAGAAGGTGACTAATTTCAACAAGTAAAAGAAACACGAGAGAAAAAATGTTTAAAGGAAACTCTTCGAACTTCAGTTCATCACAAACATTTAAAACTGACGTATTCTGAGATAAACGTTAGAACCAGACACCAAGGAGATGAAAAATTTTAAAAATAATTAAAACTATCAGAATAATGGAGAATTAAAACAAAAATAGAACATTTGCCTCTAAGATGAATTGAAGTAGAAGAATAAAGCAACATAGAACCTAAGAAAAATTCTAATCATGTTCAAGTCTTTGGTAACATTGTTTGACTTAATTGAAAAGAAATGAAATCAGAGTTTTGTGTTTTCTCTGCAGAGAGGCCCCGTTGGTCCCCGAGGCCCCCCGGGACCCGAAGGGGTAGCTGGTGTTCCTGGCGTAGACGGCATTGATGTGAGTTTGCAGTTTATAAACTTGGTCCAGTTCATTTTTCAGTTAATCAGCTCAGTGAGCAGCAATGCAGGCATTCACTGCTTTACACTAGACTCAGTGGAGCAGCCACTGGTTTAACAATGAAGTCCTTTTGACTCTGAAATATCATTGTTTAATTACATTTAATCTCATTTTCTTTTTTTCAATACCAGAATAATTATAGTTTAAAAACTTGTGTGGCTTTGCTCTTAATATAGAATAGTGGTATTCTTATAGATCTGTGGCTAGAAAGAAACAAAAATCTGCTGCAAATGTCCATAAGTATGAGCATTCTGTTTGTGGTGCTTGCATTTTTGCACAAACCGATCATATTAAAGTGTATTTTACTTCCTTGGAACTGCAGTTCTTCTATGTTTTTAATGTTAGAGCTGCCAGGTAAATGATTGTATAGTGTTTTAAGAAGAAGAAAAAAACTCTGCAGGTACTCACATTAAAATGATCTAATAAAGATGGGTAAACTGTGTATTTACATGTGAATGAACCCTAACTGTCATTTCATTATTCAATGGTCATTGCTGTGTCTTCAGGGTGACCGAGGAGTGGACTCCACAGTGGACGGTGGGCCAGTGAGTGGACTCAAATCTTGTTTTCATATGACAATGTGTTGTCTTCTCACCAAAGTTTGAGTAAAACCTTCTGCTTCCAGGGCCTTGATGGTGACAACGGTAAAGACGGTGCCAATGGGGCTGCAGGTCTTCCAGGTGCAGATGTAAGTGAACCTGAACATATCACTGTCCCACAAGCAGACACTTTTTCCTCTCTGTTTCTCAATCTGTATAAATAACACAGACGGCTGTTAAACTGCAACTTGACTCAGTGGATAAGAGTCATTTTCTAAACGGTAAAATAAGAGGATGTACTGAATCTCAGAATTCTGTACGTTCAGATCCACTGCTGTGTGAACAGTTTGTCTTGGCCTCTCTGTGCAGAAATGTAGACCAGAAAAAATGTTTCTTAAATAAATCAATTTGGCTATTTAAGGGGAGAGTCTCGGGTAGCTTCCTGACAGAAACAGGGCTCTTTTTGTGTGGGATGGAGCGGGGGATTGGCCGCCTGGTGATGGCTAACAGGAGAGAACTGTATGCTGGGAAAGGTGGTGCAGAAAGGCTGTAGTGTGTTCGCTGTCAGTGGTTTTGATGGTGCAGGGAACAGACCAGAAGACATGAAAGAAGAAAGAATACATTACATTTTTTTTACAGTTTGCAGAATTTTATAATCCCTTTTTAACCCCTGCCTTCATGTCAATAAACATAGTTTAGAAAAATGAGAAAAAGTAAAATATGACCCAAGGAAAAGACAGAAAGATAAGAGACCGGAAAATAAACACATGGCTGCAGTTGACAGTCTGTAATATTTAGGAATATCTAAACACAAAAATAAAATAGAATATTCATGACACAATGTGGTTACATTAGTTAGTATTCACTATTATATATGATGTTTAGTCAGTTTAAAAGAGAGTTTTATTAGTCCAAAAAAGTCACAATTTATGGTTAAGATAGAAAACAAATATCTATAGCAGTGGAGTGCATCTTTCATCACATGTAATTCACAATGCTAAAATGACCATTACCTCAACACATGTCATCACATCGTTCAATAGTGAAGTGAAAAAATATTTAAAACAGTGGAAATCTGACCATGTAAAACCTGTAGAGACAATTTTACATTGAACAAATCATGGAGTTAGAGAAAGTTATAAACTTGTCACTTTTGAGACTTTCAGGTGAAGTTTAACTTAAACATTTTAACAGTCCAATGCTTCAAATGTTTTCCAACAAACCTCTACTTTCTTGACATGTGAAATTATCTGAACTGAAAATCACCACATGTGTAAATGACGACATAATTCAACCAGTAAATAAGTCAAAACTCTCTCACTATTGACTGTGACACAATTTTATCCCAAAATAAGGTCCCTCTGGGTTCAACAGGAAAGAACAAAAACTAAAGTCTTTATTGTTTTGTGGGTAAAGGTTGAAGGTCAAGCTCAATGTAACCTTGCAAAATACATATTTGACTCTAACTCAAGTTTATAACAAGAGAGAAGAAGGGTTTTACTGTAGCTGTGGTTTCTGTTGCTTGGCCTTTGGATACAGATTAATGAATAAATTTTATTTGAACTTGTAGATGAACTGGGAACAGATTGGTGGACAAAGGTCAAAGGTCAATTTCTATATTGTAGTGATGATTGTGATGTTAGCAATGCTTGGACATACTGTTAAGAACTGAGAAAACATTATGAATAAATAATTATTCAGGGATAATGGATATGTCCAACTTTGTTTTTATGAGGTTATTGTTTTTGGTTTGGTTTGTTTGTTTGTTTGTTTGTTGATACTTGCAATAAAACTATCGGTTGAGTTCATAACTCATCAGGTTTATACGTTATCAGTGACCCATTATAGATGTGATTATATTTTAGGAACACCAGGTCATAGTTAAATTTTTTTAAAAATGAACTTTAAAATATTTTCCCCAACATTTACTTATAAAGGCTGAAATTGCAGATGTTTAAAGCAGCAAAACTATTGGTTGAATTCATACCAAATGAAAGTTATATTAGTTATACAGAATAGATGGCATTACAGTTTGGGAAAAGTAGATCAAAGAAAAATTGTATATGAATTTGAAACCCCCTCCTATTTACTTATAATGGGTGAAATTTCAAATCTATAAAAAATATCAATTTTGTTTCAATTTACTTCAAACTTGGTACGTATATAGAGGTAACCGATATGATGACATTAATATATTATTGGCTGGATTGATGCCAAAATAAGCTACAGTACATGCGAAGGGTGGGGTTTGTTATGCCTGGTACCAGTCGTTTTAAAGTGAATTCAGTTTGTTAAATTAAAAACCGTGGACAAAGACAAATTTTCTATCATTGGTTATCTGCTAAAAATGGGTTTTAAAGTTGAATTATGTTTGTTGTAAAGTGTCAGAGCAGTGTGAGTTTTATTTCTTTGGAAGCCATATAATGGGAGGAGTTAAAAATAATAAGGCCCCACCCCTAAACCATCAATATAAGGAACAGAACCAAAGATCGTAATTTGTAGATGATGGGTTAATTATTTAGCTATTTATATGGTAAACTTTTTTTTTAAAGTAATGATTAAAAAAAAACAACCTCATTATTACAACAAAACAAACTCTTTTTTCTCAAGACAGTAAAGTAATAAGCACTAATATAGATAAAAGTATTAAGCCTGTTCTCATGTTAGTACATTAAAATAAGTTTGATATATTTGACAGAAGCATCAGTTCTTTAACGTGACACCTCTCTCTTTTTTTTTTAAATGTGTTTTCATTATGTGGTTGATATCTTGTACATATTATTACAATGATTTTGTTTGCATCCAGTCAAGATTCTTCATAAATTTTGGGTTGGTTTCTGTCATGTCTGGTGATGTTTTCCCATCAGGATTCTGGAATTAACCATTAGGACCTCAATGATGAAAAAAAAAAAGAAAAAAAAAGATAATAATAATAATAAATGAAACCAAAAACAGCTAAATATGTCAGGATAATTCTGACCGTAAAGATATTGATACCAAAAGTGTAGAAAGTTGAATTTAGTCTGATATTTTCTCCCTTTTCTTAGGGATCATAACCACTTCAACCCTTAGATTAAACAGATGTAATAATTAGACATATAATTTAGTGTAAAGGTCTTACACATCCACACATCCTCAAATAATCATATGTGATGAAAGGAAATCCACTGATCCTTTCTAAGAGTTTATTATATTTCTTCTTTTCATTGATGCTGCTCTTATAGTTTCTGTGTTTTATTACATGTATCGCTGATGTTTAGAATATTTTGTGCTGGTTTCCTTCAGGGACCAGTTGGACCTCCTGGAGATCCAGGTGCAGTCGGCCCACAGGGACCAAAAGTAGGTTTACGTTGCCTTTGTTTTTAAATTTGAGAAGATCCTGGGGTTTTCTGGAATGACTAAACATATACTATTATTTTTCAGGGAGATCCTGGTGCTCGTGGACCCTCTGGGGAGCCTGTAAGTGAAAATATAAATCTCATATTCACTATAAAATATTATTTGTCATTCATTAATAACTGTGAAACTGATCACTTTGAGGTACAGGTATAATAAATCTGAAAAAAGAAATCTAGATATGTATAGCAGCTATTTAGTATGTTTTATCTATATGTTTTTCTATATTGTAACATTATAATTACAATTTCAAACATAATTGAATATATTTTTAAGTGTTTCAGGATTTTTTTATTCCTATACACATATATTAAATATTGTTTATGCTGCACTGTTACTATAAATTACACACTTTAAAAAAAAAAAAAGTTTATACATTTCAAACTTAAATGACTTTATACTGAATTCAAGCCTGTAATCATAGGTCAAAGTAGTTTTTTCCAGTATTTTCTCTTTTGATTTTTTTTTTGTAACTCTGATTTCTTTTTCTCACAGGGTGTTGGACCTGATGGGCTTGATGTAAGTCATTTATTTACAAGTCACAGTTCAGTTTTGATATTACACAGCAGGAAGCATGTGATACTTAACCCTCAAATAATGACAAGTGTGTCTCCAAGTTATGGGTATTATAAATCTGCTTATATTATTATTGCTAATAATGTATATATTAATTAACATTTCAGCGAGAAAATACAACAATATATAATCAGAAACAAAATATGTTGAGATTTTTCTTTGTTTTCCACAAAATTAAATACTACATTAATTTACAATAATTCTATAAAAGCTTTTGTCTTCAAGTTTAGCTTCATGAAAAAGTCCAGAGGAACTAGTTCAATGCAGACAAAGGTCTCACAATGTATTTATGAACATTCAAATCAAACTGTGATTTTTTTTTTTCCAACTACTGCCAAAGCACTGAAGTTATTCTATAATTTACTAAACTGATCAGTGTTGATCCTGTGAACTGTAACCTCTTGAATCTGTATCCAACAGGGACTGGCAATAAAAAGATAACAAGCTGGTGTGAAGTTACTCTTTAATGATAATTTTATTTTATCTACACTGAGCACCTTGTGGAGTAGCATTTTGCAATTTCGTTATATGCACTGTATATAATGACAATAAAGGCTTTTGATTTGATTTGATTTTTTGATTTGATAATGATGAATATGTCTATATATTATATAATAGTACGATTTAAAGCAACATATTAGCAATAGTAAAGGTAAAATGTAATGATCCTGATTACATTTCTTTAGACTCAAGGATGAACTGAGGAGAATTTGGTGGACAAAGGTCAAAGGTCAATATTGTTAAGACCTCAAAAGCACAATTTTGGCTATAATTGCTAAGAACTAGACCTGTATGAACAGATTATGATTCAAAAATAGTGGCTGCATCTTATTTAACTTATGGTTTCTATCGTTATGTCCACTGTGTGTACGTGTGGGTGTGTGTCCCAGGAATCCCACAAAATCCAGAAAGTTTGGCAGTTTCACATACTTATGTATTTCTGCTCAAGGAAGACAGTAGTGAAACCAACAAGTTGATACGTCAAATATTTTGTGAGGAATTAGTCATTTTTGTAATACAATATCATAACGCTTTAATGTACAAATACACAACAGCATAAAAACTGCCATCTCTAGAACCTGTGTGGATCCACATGGGTCAATGGACTAGTCATGAACACATGTGGATCATGATGGAGTATTCTTTATTGGTTTTTCACTTTTTACTTTGAGGCATGAGACTGGTTTTAATGTTTAATTCTGGAATTTCCTAATGAGGCCAATAAAACTAATAATATCTTAGTATATTATATCAGTCATACCTGAAAATCCCACTGTCTGTGTGTGTGTGTGTCTGTGTGTGTGTGTGTGTGTGTGTGTGTGTGTGTGTGTGTGTGGAGGGGGGCACATCGGGATACATGGGGAGTTTGGAATGAAAGCGTTAAAAGGGGGTTGTTGGTGACCCCTCAGATGGACTCCTGGTTTACAGATTGAAGTCCATTCTATAAAACTGTATATATCCCCAACCTGATACCCCGGGTTTACGGGCAACTCACTAATCCAGGGGTGTCAAACTCCAGTCCTGCATGTTTTAGATATTTCCCTCTTCCATTACACCTAGAAGACATTACATTATTAATAGGCTTCTGCAAGAGATGATGATTATTAACTCTTAAGTGTCAGCGCTGACACATTCTGGATGGTTTAGTTTAAATATTCAGAAAAATTTTTTAATGTTTTTTTCATGGAACTTTTCTCATTTAGAAAAAAAGCAAATTTAAAGCTACTGTGACCAAATGTCAATATTAGTTCTTTTCTCCCCACTTTTTTAGTAATGTTTTTTTGAAAATTTGTCAGTGTAATTTAAAATTTTGTAAATATTTATTAGTTTTTGTTCATTTTGTTGTTAATTTAGTTTCTATTTCTACATTTTGTTTTTATTTCATCATTTTTCATTTAATTTCGTTCCATTGGTGTCTTACTTTGTTTATCTTATTAATTATTTTGTTAGTTTATTATTCATTTTGGTTTATTTTATTCATGACATTGGCCGTATTTGTTCATTTTGTTGCTTATTTTATTTTATTTTATTTTTTAATGTGGGACTGCTAAAGTCTCAGGAGTTAAAAGTTTAAACTGAATCATGTGGAAGAGGATAATATCTAAAACATGCAGGATCACACCTGTGGACTTATCTGTGCATCAGTAGTGAGGGGGAGGCTTATCAACAGAAGGTACCTCATCTGGGTCTGTTCACTTTCACTTTTATTTTGCAAAGGTCAAAGGTCAGACTGTAGTTGTACAGTGGATCATCGGTGCATACAGTTGTATGTATCTATATCACAACCCTCTCTTACAGAACCAATAAAGTGAAAGTGGATAATTCTCCACTGAACACCTGATGGTTTCCCATCTGGTGGTTGGGAAACATTGAGTTAAAATCTGCACAAGGGGAGGAGATATGGCCTTCTGTCTGCAGATTATTAAAGTACAAGAAGTTGACATTTTCTGTAGTTGCAATTTTCAATACCAACATCATTGGTTATTCTTTGATTTCTACCGGATAAACACTTGTTTTTATTTACAACAGGGTATTCCTGGTACAGATGGGCTCCCGGGGGAACTTGGTAAAGTCGGTGTCCCTGTAAGTACACTAAACATATAGTTTCTTGTAAGACATTAAATGTATGTCAGGATCAAATCTGCTTTGTGAATATGTGTTTGTATGTTTTTAAGCTGTTCTTACTGTCTATATTAATAATAATAATAATAATAATAATAATAATAATAATAATAATAAAAACCCTCTTTGTCACAGGGAGCAAGAGGCAAGAGGGGTCAAGTGGGTCTTCCTGGTCCTGCTGGGCCTCGGGTAAATATCACAGCTTGTATTTATTGAGGTTAAAATAATGCTTTGAGGAGGGGGTGTTTGAGGGGTCAGCACACACACAGATGAAGTAACTGTGACGAGTTGGACAAATGGAGTCACTGGAGTTATTTGAACAAAACACAGAAACAATGGAAATGGTTTTAGGTTAGATATTTATAGAGATTTAGATTAAATTAGAAATAAACTCAGAGCGTAAACCTCCACCAAGGCAGACCCCCCCCCCCCCCCCCCCCCCTCCAAATGAAGGGAGGTCCACCAACGAGGTTATGGAGTTTGTTTGTCTTTCAGCAACATTACTCAAAAAGTTATGAATAGATTTTGATAATATTTTCAGAATATGTTGAGAGTGTCACAAGGAACAAATGATTACATTCTGGTGATGATCCTAGATTCTACATCACTTTGAAATTCTACATGGAGGTAAATAGAGAATACATTTCAAAGTGATCCAGAATCCAGAATCTTTTCTGGATCGTCAGCAAAATGTAATAATTTTATAAAATATCTATCCATAAGTTTTTGAGTAATGTTGCTGACAGACAAATAAACTCCAACAAAAACATAACCTCTTTGGTGGAGGTAACAAGTTGGACATGATTTAAGGTTAATTCCTTTTTTTTTTTCAGGGACCCCCGGGTGTCTACCAAGGCGAGGACCTGGTAAGTTTGATCTCACAGAAGAAGAATTTGAAAATGAATGAATGAATGAATCAGGATCTACAGGTGAATTAGCGCCCCTAAAGGCAGTAGGAGACATTATATCATATGCTAAGCAATTAAATAAAATGTGAAAAATCAGATGTATTTAGGATATAGTCATACCATGGTAAACAAAATCTGTTACACACAAATCTTCAGACCTTCATTCATTATTCACCAGAGTATTTAATAGTTACTGTTAAAAACTATGTGAAATATTATACTAAAAATAATACAAAGTTAAACAAACTTTATACAAAATGTAATTTTTTACAACAATTTTAGAGTAAAGATGGAAAGTAAACATTCATTCAACCTTTGAACACTGACACATTCTACTGACTTGAACAATAACAGATAAAAAGAACACATTATAAATCATTCCTGCACAATCTGAGTTCTTTTTATTCACTGACAAATGCAGCTTTTATAAATCATTAGCTTCAAAGCAGATAGTATGTATGTTATAGTCGAAGGAGTATTAAAAGATGATATATTTATCTGCATATGTCACTGATCATGAGTTAAGGGCTGCTGTCAGTGGCGCCCCCCAGTGGCAGGGCTTTTCCATGACCTCAAATAGGCTGTTGTGTTTTCCAGTGTCCCAACGCATGTCCCTCTGGTTTACATGGATACTCTGGACTCCCTGGCATGAAAGTAAGTGGCATGTTCACAGTGTCCTTCTTCCTGTTTGGTATGAATTAGATTAATGGCTTTGATGCCTGAATTCAGAAACACTTTATGTTTTACACTGCTTTACATGTAATATTTTTTACTCCACTATATTTGTCTGTCAGTTGTAATCACATACATAAAGGTTTAACACAACACGCTATTAAATTACTACACATACCCAATCTCTGTGCCCTTTGATATTAAAAAAAAAAGCATTTTGTTGTCACCTGATATTTATGACTTACTGCTCCAACACTTTGAGATATTCCTCTTAACCTACTGCATGGATTAATTAACATAAATGATCCAATATTCCAGCTAAATCAGACAAGAAGAGAAATACAAACCTGTGTCAGATTTTTAAAAAATCTTTCTGCTCCCATTAATCATTCAGTGGAGCCTCAGATTTATGTATTAATTAATAAAACTGGATCTAAAGTAGCTTCACCTTAATCAGAAACAGCCATAACATGCTCATACAGATTATTTACTTTTATTTCAATAAGATTAGTCTTCATTAAACCTCTAAATATTTTTTCCTCATTTTAACCTTTTGTCCTTCCATGTAGGGTCACAAAGGGGTCAAAGGTGAATCTGGTGAGCCAGGAAGACAAGGCCACAAGGTAATATCCTGTCCTCCTTTCATTATTTAATTATATGACAGAAGATAAAGAACTTTATTGTACATGGAAAATAGGTAGATCATTAATGTTTTAGTTTATATATATATATAGTTAAGCATATTTGTTATGAGGGCAAAGCCATGTTAATCAGCATCCAATTAGATGTGTATGACGTAATGATGTCGGTGCCCATTCAGATGCCATGCTATTTTGTATGAGTCAGTTGTGTGTTATGTGTCAGCCAACAGAGAGGATGGTTGTTAAGTGTTTTTCTTGGCAATGCTAGTCGATAAAGTAGTTCACTGTGTTACCTAAACAAAATGCAAAGTTGCTGCACAGGGATGGCAAGTTTACCCACAGAAATAAATATATATAAACATATATATATATTTACCTGAGAAGCCTGTGCAAAATCCCAATACTGATATAAATAAGAAATGTGTTTATTATTAAATAAAAACTTGTCGCTCTCTCTTTCAGGGAGAGGAAGGTGACCAAGGACTTCAGGGGGAAGTTGGAGCTCAAGGACTACCAGTAAAATATTTCAGCATTTCTTCACATTAGATCAGAATAATTCTTTCTCAAAGTTACAACAAATGGATCCAACACTGGCAAACATATTAACATGTGACATGTCTGTGTGCTCTTCTCTGTCCGCTGAGTAATTTTAGGGTCCAGGTGGAGCAAGAGGCCTCCCAGGAATATTGGGCTCCAAAGGTGACAGGGTAAGATGACAAATAAAATAAATATTTTGCAGATCTTATACTGTATCCTATCATTTTCTTCTACTTCAACTGCAATAAATGAACCATGAGCAGTGGATCCATGTACAACTAAAGTAGATAAACCATCACTTGACACCTTAACATCACAACAAATGATAAATGTGCTATTAAGTAGTCCAAAATGACAAAGTAATGAGATATATATTATTATTATGAGCCCTAATAAATTAATTCACAAAAGAAAAATGTCACATAAGTATTATAGACACTCTGAAAAAAAAACTACATTATAACCTTGAGACCCAGAAAAGTACAAATTTAGACTTTTTTATGCTAAGAAAAAGTAATAATAATAATAATAATAATAATAATAATAATAATAATAATAATAATAATAATAATAATAATAATAATAATAATAATAATAATGTAGGAAACAATGCAACAGTCTTTTCAAATGCATTTTAAAAAGTTGTATGGAATCTCTTTTGTAATTGACTTTTTTTGTTTGTTTCTTCAATAAACTGTGAAAGTATTTTCCCCAAAGAAGACTCAGGGTCTCAAGAGGTTAATGTGAAGTGTACGTTTGGTGAACACGTAACCTACTTTTCACCAAAAATGTTAAGTGCATATATATTCCATACTTTCAAGAGTCTGTTTGCTCATGAAAAATACAACACTTAAAACATTTTGATTAGACATTTCAGATTAAAAAGGAAAGGTATTTAATTGTGATTAATCAAAATGAATCCACAGAAACCCCATGATTAATTTGATTAAAAATGTGAATGTTTTGAACGCACTAAACATAACAAGATAAGATAAGATAAGATAAGATAAGATAAGATAAGATAAGATAAGATAAGATAAGATAAGATAAGATAAGATAAGATAAGATAAGATAAGATAAGATAAGATAAGATAAGATAAGATAAGATAAGATAAGATAAGATAAGATAAGATAAGATAAGATAAGATAAGATAAGATAAGATAAGATAAGATAAGATAAGATATTCATTGACACATGCTCATGTCACTAATCCCCAACAGGGTCCTCGTGGAAAATCTGGTGATGCTGGTCCTCGAGGAATTCAGGGAGGTCCAGTAAGTGTTTGTTAAATATTCTCTTCTGAATTCACTTTTGTTACTGAACAGAAAATAGTGATAAAATCCAACAAACACATTTCAGGGAGATCCAGGCCAAAGAGGAGCCATAGGTGAAAGTGGGCCAAGGGGAGTCCAGGTAAAACATGACACCCATACTTACATTGAAAATAAGAGGAAATAAAATCACTTAAACATCATAAAAATGCCCAATTATCTGTTTGTTATTTTGCATCTAGCTTTTATATTCTATATTTTGTTGTTTATATAATGTATTATATGTTAAGATCATGCATGTTTGTGTTTCTTTGTAGGGTGAAGGTGGTCCTCAAGGAATTAGGGGAGTACCTGGACCAAAAGGAGAAGCTGTGAGCATTGAATTAATCTTCACACTTTTTTTTATTTATTTATTTCTTCATCTACTAACACAGCTTCATTTTTATTCACATGAGCTTCTAAACCTCTATGAGCTCATAGTTTTGTCGCTCATATTTTTATCTTTAACAGGGTCTTTCTGGTCCAGATGGTCGTGAGGGAATTCCTGGGCTTCCAGGATCCAAGGTAAAAACCATCCTCAAAGACTCAAAGTGTTTGGTACAACAGTAGAATTTAGTAAGAGTCTGAATCTGACCCATTACAATTTCCTCTAAAATGCATTCACCAGAATAAAATGTCCAATCTACTGTATTTACAATATTACCTTAGTACCTGTATTATACTTTTTATGGTGAATTTTGACACTGATAAAGCATTTTAATCATCTACACCTAAAAACATACAGTGGTGTAAATAATTTTTTTTGATATCCCATATATTTGTAAAATATTACATTGAGAATCACTGTTAACCCATTAACTACTGAGACTTGTATCAGTTCCAGTGAAAATGTAAAGAAAAAAAAAAGACACAAAATGGAGAATAACAGCCAAAAATGTATAATAAGTAAAAATAAGACACAAATGATAATAATAACTTAAAATGAAGAATAAATAAATAAATAAATAAATAAATAAATAAATAAATAAATAAATAAATAAATAAATAAATAAATAAATAAATAAATAAATAATATTGTAATTTGGTTCCAGTAGTTATAGTTTTGGCTTTTTGTTTTTTCTAAATATATTGCTTTTTGACACCTGTTTATCTCCATATGTCAGATCCATGAACAAAACCACAGTAAAAAAAACTGTAATTTTTTTCTGAATATTGAAACTAAACCATCCTTTCAGAATGTGTCATCACTGGGGGTTAAAGGGTTAAGTCACTGTCACGCACTTCTGCATGTGTTTTGTTCTGTCAAGGTTAAAACAGGATGTTTCAGCAGGATAATAAACACATCCAGAGTATAACATATTCAAACTGTCTCCGATTTAGTTTTATTTTTTTCATGCTAATAAAGGAACTGAGAATTCCTTTGGTCACTGTCGCTCTGATGCAGCCACACCTTTTGAAACTATTTGCTATTTTATAGTAATAATAACATTTAGAATATATAAAAAAAATATATATTCCACTACTGTATGAGGAGGAATGGGGAATTTTCAGACTGATACCCATAAGCAAAATATAGCACACCATACAATAACAATGTAAGTTTAAATATTTACCCTTTAACCCCTGATGCATCAGCACTGACACCTTCTGAATGGATAGTTTAGTTTAAAAATGTTGAAAAATTCAAGCTTTTTTTTGTGTCATTTTAGTGAGAATTTTGTTGATGGAACTGATGTACAGGTGCCGAAAACCAACTGATTTAGAAAAATTAAAAGCCCAAACTAAAACTACTGTAACCAAATTACAACACTAGTCATTTGTTCCTTTTTGTAACTTCATTTTGGGTTTTTTGTTTTGTTTTTTTGCATTTTTTGGGTGTTATTTTGTGAATATCTATTCGTTTCTGTTGATGTTGTTGCTTATTTTTATTTATTTATTATTATTTTTCTTCAATTGTGTTTCTCTTAGTGTCTTACTTTGTTCATGTTACAGATTATTTTGTTAGTTTAATATTCATTTTTGTTCATTTTACTGATCACTTTGGCAGTTTTTGTTCATTTTGTTGCTTATTTTATCTTATCTCATTTTATTTATTTATTTATTTACTGTGGAATTGCTTAAGTCTCAGGTGTTAAAGGGTTAAACTCCAGACATTTTGTGTTTGATGATTAGGGTTTCCTCCTAAATAATAATAATAATAATAATTATTATTATTATAAAAGTCAGCATTTGTTTTTTAAAACCTGTTAAAATTCATTATTTTCCTGCTGCTTTTAGGGACTTCCAGGAAAAAGTGGAGCCCCAGGTGACGCTGGCTCACAAGGACTTCCTGTATGTATGACCTTTGACCTAAAAAAATATCCATTAATCAGTCTATTATTAAATACATTGTGAGTTTTATGTCTAAAGCCATGTTCACAATTTAGGGTTTGCCAGGAGCTTTTGGCCCAAAAGGACATGGTGGCGCCACGGTATTTATCAAACTCAACATACTACAGTATAAAGTGATGCTTTTATTAAATACACTCTCATTAAAATCCTACCTTCTGTTCTTGCTCTTCAGGGTTCTACAGGTGATCCAGGAGTTGCAGGACTGATGGGGTCTCCAGGAAAACAGGTCTTTTAAAGTGAAATTAAATGTTTTATAGAAGCATGTTTCAGCTGCAACTATTTATTTATCACTCTGCAAGATGTCCACCTAGTGATAATTATTATACTCATCATACTGTGAATTTTAATATAGATATGAATGAATGGATGAAAAACTAAAAATGGAAATTAACCAATTATAGAAGTGTTTATTGGAAAAAATCTGGCAATACGATACAATACTCGAATAACGATACAATAAATCGCAATATATCATGATACTGTTAAAAAGGCTATTTAAAAAAATTTAATGTTTGTTCGTTCGTTTGTTTTTATTTCTTAGAAATAATTATTATTCTTTTCTGATCAGAACAGGGTCTAATGGTTTACCACGAAATTATCCTCTGTAAAAAGCTAACCCTTAAAAAAATTCTGTTTTACAGATGTTATAATTTAAGATCCCGCTTAAAGGTTCATATTTTATTAGTTCAAAACTATCATTGTAAAATGATTTTTGTGCAACCCCGACAAAGGAACTAACATATGGCTCTCAGACAAAAAAGTGATTTTACGGTGTTTCAAATATCCATGATTTAATATGACAGTGATAAATGATAGTAAATAAAATAGAAACAAATTAGAAAAGCAGAAATGAACCTCTGCATTTAAACAAATGCCAAAAAATGATGCAAAAATGTATGCATTATTTTATCATATTAATACAATATCATGAAATTAAATATTGTGATATATTACAGAATTGACATTTTCTTGTGGCCCTATACAATTATTATTATTATTATTATTATTATTATTATTATTATTATTATTATTATTATTATTATTATTATTATTGTTATTATTATTATTATTATTATTATTATTATTATTATTATTATTATTATTATTATTATTTTAAACAAGTCAGGAGTGTTTTCAGAGTTAGCAAATGACTTCTTTAGAACAACAGAAAAGTTAAAAAAAAAAAAAAAAAAAAAAAAAGGTCTCTGATGTATTTCTTTTGGATTTTATGTGACTTTAGGGTGAACGTGGAGAACAGGGGGAGGTTGGACCAGTTGGACCCAGAGGAGGACCAGTAAGTCTCTGAAATCAGCCCATTTTCATATCGTCTCCTAACGTTGTATGTTGGTATTTATCTATTTATGGTTAATCTTAGTGTACATTTTTTTCCCCCATTTTTTTCTAAACAAAGGTATATATTATGGATGATACTGCAATTAAAATAGTAAAGTAATTTGAATACATTTCATTATATCATTTCAGGGTGACAGAGGAGAGAGAGGACCTGGTGGACCTGCAGGGTCACCAGGACCAAGGGTAAGACTTGAAATAAAACTATTCAACCTGTATCAGTAAATGTAAGCAGTCATACGTGCTACACAGAATGGTTAATGTCTACATTAGTGTTAAAGATGGTTTAAGTTTTACCTCTTATCAGCCTCCACTTAGACCAGGGTTGTCAAACTCATTTAATTTGGAGGTTATATTCAGCTTATTATGATCTTAAACAAGTTGGTAAAGTCAATTGATAACATAAAAATGTTTACATCTACGAAGTACCCTTACAAAAACCTGAAATCTGTGAAGAAAAAAAGAGCAATTTAACAATATTACACCTCAGTTTATCATTTAGACATTACAACTTACTGATCACAATGGATCTATAAATACATAAGACATTTAACAACAGGCACAAAAAAGGTAAAATTCCACCTATTTCTGGTTGTTCATATTTCCTCAGGTTATTCACATTTTTCCTGAAATTATAGTTTATAAATGTAGCTGCTTTCATGTAGTTTTCCTTTTTTATTGACAAGAAAACAAAGACAAAAATCAGAGTCGTCATTATTTCTAGGTTATTATTATCATATATACTTTAGATGTGGAACCTAAAGTGGTTTTAACATCCTTGACTGTTAACATCTTCAGTGTTAGTATATTTTTGTATTCCTACCATGGGTCACATTGGACCCTTTGATGAGCTCGTTTGGGCCCACGGGCCTTATGTTTGACACCTCAGACTTAACTGAACCCACTTGAACAGCTATAAGATAACAGACTTTGACATTTGTCTGTATCCAATCCAGTCTCTTTGGATAAATGAGATAATGACTTTTGCAAATTCAGACTCACACTGTTATCCTCCACTGTTGTCACGTTAACCATGAAGCCTTCGTCCTGTGTCACCATGTAGGTAAAGCATTAGGCACAATGTCTTTTAACTAACTGGAATTATTAGCTTGGCCTCCAAAGGGGAGGCAGGAGGTATTGTTTGGTGCAATAAGTGAATATTCAGTAATAATGTAATAATGTAGTGATAAATTAATATAGATTATCATGATTAGGAGATATATTAAATACTGTATTTGTAGTAAATATAAAGTGAATATAATTATGCTTATAGTTCATGATACAAATTGCATTGTGTGAGGTGACTTATAAAACAATGTGTAAATAAATGATTGTAGATGTTTTGCGTAAAGGATAAATATTTATAAAAGTGTGTAAAATCATAGAATGCAGAAGCTGCTGGGTTATTATTTTGTAAAAAGGGGGTGGGAGTTCATAAGTTTTACTTCTTCCCACGCCTTTTCGAGTGCAAGAAATATTTGTATTTTTTTTTACCATCATGATTGATCTTTTGATGATTTTGTGTACTCGGATAAAAACTAAACTAAACTAAACTAAACTAAACTAAACTAAACTAAACTAAACTAAACTAAACTAAACTAAACTAAACTAAACTAAACTAAACTACATTTTGTTAACTCTTTAGCAGCAAAATTATTTGTTCAGTTCCCAACAAATTGGGTTTATAGACTGCCAGCTATCCAGAATAGATGTCATTACATTATGGGAAAAGTAAGTATTTTTATTATTATTATTATTATTATTATTATTATTATTATTTTTTTTTTTTTTTTTTTTTTAATCTTCCTATTTTAATTTAAATATGTTAAAGGGGTGGGGTTTGTTGTACCTGGCACCTCTTGTTCTCATTAGAAGTAAACTCTTTATATACTTTTAAAACATAATTGACCTGCTAGGATATATGGGAAACTGTTAAAAAAATATAAAGAAAAAAATTGGCAGCTATGGTTACCAGTCAATACTGTAAAAAACACAACAAACTGTAAAAATGTTTATGGAGTAACATGTAGATTCAACATTTTAAACATGTATATTTAACACTGGATTTAAATGGTCTGCACTAATATACCTTCATGGTGTCCAGAGTACTTTACAAAGACACCAAGGCCTATTGGGAGAAATGTAGGGTTCAGTGTCTTCAAGGACAATTTGACATGTGGACAATTTGACCTGCCAACCCTTTGGTCATTGTTTAACCTGCTCTACCAACTGACCTATATCCTTTTCTTTGAATTGTTAAGATTCATTTTTGGTTTACTCAGTTCACTTCAGGTCAAAATTGGATAAAACAGGAAACTATTATTTATTTAAACACAAAAATGAAAATTGAAAAAAACATCTTTTTTTTTTTTCATTTTGTTTTTGGAAACAAATAAGAATAAATGAAGAAGCAAGCTGTTTTTTCGTTGTCTTATTTTTGGTTTTATTTTGAAAAACGAATGATACATGGATTTTGCACATTGTCTTTCAATTTAGAGTTTTCTACATAAAAATGTGGTTTTGTTAACATATACTTCCTGTAAAAACGATTTGATTTGACTATTTGACTTAATTATTAACACAAAAATCTTTTCAAATAAATAGCATTGTATTGTATTTTAATTAATATTTTTATGTTACAATTGTACTATTTTTTGGTCTGAATCCTACAGTATATTTTTATTTACAGTGTATGTTTACAGGCCTCAATATTTGTAATCACAATAGAACTTTCTGGACAAAGTGATTTTCCCTCCTGTGAAGAATGTATACTTTTCCATTAATTTTAGATTTGGTTTAAAAATTAAAAAAGGCAATTAGTGATAATTTTGGAAGAACATTTCTTCCACCAGGTAATATTTAGGTGAAGTGTTTACATGGTTATCTATCGTATCTATCACTTATCTGCAGAGGTTTGCTAATGGATAGCCACTGTATAAAACAATAAATAAAAAGATTGTATTTCAGTCTTTTATGCAGTGGAGCTTAACTAAACCATCTTGCAGGTCAGTTGACTTTTAATTTGAAATATAACTTGAACATTTCCTGTTTGTTTCTAACATTTTAACCTATGTATTGCATCATCACCTTTTTAACATGATTTTTTTTCCTTCTGCAGTTGTCTATTAGTTCAAAACATTTGATCTCACATGTTAGATATAGCATGAAATTGAACATGTGTATCACATTTTAAAACTTTAAATGATTGGCTTTGTATTGTATTTTATGTTGTAATAGTGTTTTTGAGCTTTGTTGTGGTTCAGGTGTTGTTATTTGGCTTGAAAAAAAACTTTAATTCTTACAAACTGTCCACAATAAAGCTTTAATAAACTTAAATCTGTCAGTCTGGGGACATTATCTCAGTAAGACGTCAACACCTTTGTTCAAAACCATATTCCCACACTGGGTGTTTTGATGATGTACATTATCTGACACATTACATCTAAAATATTCCATATTTTGTCGAAATCTGAATCTGATATTTGGGGAGTGTGAAAACCCAAGTATTTGTGTCACATCGTGTTCCATAACTGAGACACTGACACCACTTCTGTCCAATTTTTCCTTTAATTTCTCATTACTAATTTACATTAAAATGGATGAATGATTGATTTTTGGATCCATTTACAGCCCATTATTACTTATCAGAACAACAGGTCTATAACAACACTGTAAAGACAGTGGAAATATATGGAGTATTAAAAAAATCTAAAACACAACAATCTCCTGATCTTGATAGAAACTTCTAGAAACCTCCTGAACTATAAAGCAGGCAGTCTGTGTTCATAAATACTTTCTTCTGTCCTGAACATATTATTCAACACCAGAATCAATCACAGGATAAACCTCATATCATGCTCAGACCTTCAGTGTGCTGTTATTAGAGTGGCAGCTCTGACTCTGCAGTTAAGTCTCTAATCCAGCAGTGAGAGAGCATGAATGGCCTCTTGTTACAGAAATCTAAAAGCCCAGGGGGGTTTCTGCAGATCAGGGGGGGGGGGGGGATTCAGGGCAGGAAAAGAAGCTGAGAAACCCTGAAAGAACTCTCTGTTCCCCAGGAATGTCTAAAACTGGTCCACACACAGAGGACAAAATCAGTGCCCACACACATCTGAGGGGTGGGGTGGGGGTGGGGGTGGAGTAAAGGTTTTGGGGAGTTCAACTTCATCCACAGGACGATGTCACACTGGAAATGTTTTTTTTTTTTTTTTTTTTTTTTTTTTGCTGTAGATGTGGTCAAGTTCAGGTGGGGGAAGTAACTCAACACAGTCGATCCTCTGTTAAGCGCACATGTGTTTAAACTGAGTTTATTTAGCAGGTTATTTTTTTTAATGTGTGTGTGTTTTAACAGGGAGGCAAAGGGGACCCAGGATTTCCAGGACTTCCTGGACCTGCCGGCTATCTTGGCGAGAAAGGAGACAGGGTAGGGTGCAAGGAAAACAGGGAAATAAGTACATTTAACTAAAAATAATATCCAGTATATATCCAGTATCATTATATTTGGTGTAAATACACATATTAACCATTGTTTTTACTTATCATACATATTAGTAGCATTAGTGGGCAGTACTTTAGATTAGTCTTATCCTGCAAAACCATATTCTACAACTATTAAATTAACACTTTACTCCTTCAATAATCCTGTAATTGCTACTTGTGGAACAAAATTGTCAGGTTATAATAAGTTATCAATAGTTTGTGAACCTTTGTAAGTGATTAATTAACTGTTCTAACGCACAAAAAAGACAACAGTGAACTGTTGTTTGAAAAATGCTGACCTTACATTTAGATTTAAACTTAAAATTCATTGGTTCCTGAGCTTCTTTTGTGTCACCAGTAGTAAAATCAATCAATAAATCAGATAAAAGTTCCAATAAAAACATATTAAACCAACAAATTGAGTAAAAAAAGAACAATTATATAAAAAGCAATTTGAATAAAATCAGTCATGAACAAATGAAAATTCATCCAAAATAGAATAAAACAGAATAACACTGTACTGTAGATACAGTCAGTAAATAAACCAGTGAATACATTCAACTCAGTAATGCCATCATTCAATCAAACGATTAGATAAGACTTCAAATTTATCTGATCATTTTTAATTGAAGATAAAAATGTAATGAGCATTCATTAGATAAGATAAGATCAGTTATCTTTACATTTATATTAACCCATCAACAACCATTAGATATTCAACTTGTATATTGTGATGTTTTTTGTTGGTTTATGTCTTAAATATTAATAATGGCTTAAAATACTAACTTAATGACTAAATGTCCTTTCATACGAACACAATGTTGCAAAATAGTGATCCTAAATGAATGATGGAAAATGTCTTTATATGTCCTTATGAAGGATGCATTTACATCTTAATGAATGAAGTGGTAAAAGCCTAACTACTGTTAATGTACAATAATTTCTGTAAAAAAAATTCCAATATGGAGTAAAAAAAAAAAAAAAAAGCTATGAATAGCCTGAACCAGAATAAGAAATACAATGTTTATAATGTCTAATAAAGAACATTTATGCCTCTAGTAAATGAACCAGATAATTATAAATACAAACTTTTCCAAGTTTATTTAATTAATGATTGTGATAATATTCCTTAGGGTGCAGTCGGTCTGGATGGTCCAAAAGGAGAGCAGGTACGTCTCATACGTTATGTTGATAAGAACAGATTATATTACATTATTACAAAGTGATGATTTGTAGTTGACTCTCTGCCAAAACCATGTGTCATACCTTTATTAAAGGGACCCCCAGGTGCAGAGGGAACTCCAGGAGAGAGAGGAGAATTGGTGAGTAATCTACGTCTACTGACTGATGGCATCTCACTACCACATTATATTAAGGGTGTGTTTGAACATAAATGTCGAGGGTTTTTTTCACTTACGTATGTGTTTCCTCTCAGGGTGACGAGGGTGAACAAGGAGAGAAAGGATCGGTATGTTTACACAAACACAACATTCACTCCTTCACCTGTACTTTACATTTACACCTAGTTCAGTCAGCAGTCACACACCCTGCTGTATATATAAACACCACTACAGCAGCATGTCTCCACCAATGCTTTATTTTATATCTATTTGAATTTCTGATAACTATAATTACACCTTTTATGTTGTTTTGTTGGATGTGTGTTGACTTTTCTGCCATGACAGATATTAAAGTTTTTCTGATTCTGATTACTGTACAGGTTCTGTTGGTGCCATTTTCTATTCAATAATTTAAGCTCATATTCAGTTGTTATTTGGATATATTTACTATTTGCATAGTACAGAATATTTATGAGTGCATTATATTCCTATTACTACACAGTAAATTTTGCAGTGTTAATTTGGAGAAAATGGGACCAAATACACTCTAGAAGAAGTTAAATAAACTCTCTAAGTGTTGATTTAACACTGCAATATTTACTGTGTAGACTTGTATTTTATCCAGCCAATAGGAACTGACGCTGAACAGTGACGTTCATGCATCTATCTAATGTAAAAGTGCTGTGTGTTTGTTATATTTTTGAGATCTTCAGTAAAGACGAAGCAAACACACTGTTTTCTACTGTTGTTCAAACTTAAAACATCATACGTAGACTCATTCTTTCCGCCTGAGAGTGGTTATTTGCATGGATCTAAAAAAAAAAACCTTGTTTAGCCACTACAGGTTCATTCTAATATAATTACCCAAAATGTCTACATTTATGTGAAAATGCTCTTTAGTGGACAACATGGTAGAATAAAATAAACAAATGTTAATCAGTGAACATCTCCACCTCTAACTGTATTTGATTTCCCTTTTTTTTTGTTGTTGTTGTTGTTGTTGTTGTTGTTGTTGTTGTTACATGCATTTTAATCTCTCCTTACTGTCATTCTGTACAGACCGGCCCACCAGGAGAGACAGGAAATAAAGGATCTGAAGGAAGCAGAGGACAGTCAGGGAAAGAAGGCAAGGAGGGCCAACCAGGACCACGTGGTATGCAGGGCGACATGGGAGTACCAGGCCTGCCAGGCACAGAAGGACCAGCGGTGGAGTATTTTACCTATGAATTTTGAATAGATTATCCAATTATTGTTTAACACAGACTAAAACAGAATCTAATAAGGAAATACAAGTACACAGTACATTTTGCAGTGTTAAATCAACACTTAGAGAGTTTATTTAACTTCCTCTAGAGTGTATTTGGTCCCATTGTCTCCAAATTAACACTGCAAAATCTACAGTGTAGATCAAAACAAACCATATCTAGATATTAACAGGGATGTTACAGATAAGTAACTCCTCAGGGCTGTTTTGGACATTAAAGTAACCTCTTTATTCTTTATTAACTTGTATTAATCTTTGCCTGTGCAGGGGAAATCACCAACAGATACACACATCAAACAAGTCTGTATGAGAGTAATGCAAGGTAAGTGTTTGTTAACTAAACTTGTTCAATTTAAATTGTGTATTTTTACCCCACACCCTGAAGTGGAGATAGATATTTGTTTGTTTGTCTGTTTGTTTGGAAGCAGCTTTACACAAAAACTACTGGACTCATTTGCATGAAATTAAAAATTCGATTAGAAAACATTTTGTTGTTCAAGGTATCATCTGTTTATCAGTTCTAAACTTTTCTAAGACAAATTTATGTCGTTAATAGAGACTTTACATGAATGTTTTTTTAAATAACATAATTCAACCATATATTAATAAGACACAAAACTTTGACTGTCACTGTTTCATGATTATAATTTTATTCTTTCATAGTTGCTTTTTAATATTTATAAATCTAAAATGATCAAAACTATTTCAAACAGTAAATTATTTGACTTAAGGTCATACATTGTGTAACATTTTAATTTTTATGCTCTTAAATTATTAAAAACATTTAACTGTTTTCTGCTTTTTGATACAATAACCTTTGAATTTATGAACATCTACATCAGGGGTCTCAAACATGCAACCTGGGGGCCAAGTGCGGCCCACCAATGGTTCCAATGTGACCCATGGGATGAAGAGAATAATAATCTATTAAATGACTCCATATTTTCTTCTCAGTTTTTTCTTTGCCTATAAATAATGACAACTTCAAATTTTTTTGTCATTGTTTAACTGTAAATAATAATAGAAATTATGAAAATATTTACATTTACAAACTATCCTGTAACAATAAAATGTGAATAACTTGACATGTCTAAAGAAAATTAAGCACAATTTGAACAATTTTCTGCTTTTTTAGTGACTTTGTAAAACTGATCCATAATAAAACATATGAACAAATGATACATTGAGGCAGAATATTGTTAAAATTACCCTTATTTTCGCGATCAAATATAACTTTTGTTTGCATTTGGATAATTTATAAACATATCTTCATAATTTAATGGGTGGTTTTGGCACTAAAACAATGACAAACATTTGGAGTTGTCATTATATATAGGTTATTATGTTTTAATTTCACCGGTTTGGCCCATTGGAAGTCTAATCAGACCTGAAGAAAATGAGTTTGAGACCCCTGATCTACATGATCAGTGATTTTTCTCACTGTAAAATGTAGAGCATGATATTATAATAAATGAAGATACATCAATTAGTAAAAGTTACAAGTACTTCACAGTTGGTGTGGAAGTGACCACATAAATATTTTTTTGTTTTTGTTTGTTCATCATAAAAAAAACAAACAAAGAAAATAAGAAACAACACAATTGACAAATAATTAACAAAACTGTGCAGGAGAGAAACAAAAAAAAAAGATTGTGTGAAGACCTCCCCAGAAATAAACAATACAAAGGGGAAAAAAAGAAGATAAAATCAAAATGACTATATAGGTGAAGTAATAATCTAAAGTAAAAACAATCACAATACAAGTCCAATTGCAAAACATCCAATACAAACCATATGATACACAGCCTTATATATTTTTCCTTTTTAGATGCTTTTAAAATAATGATGAAGATAAAGTTGATTGAAGTTCAGGGCATAGATTATTCCAAAGACACGGTTCATGATATTTTAGAGAATACTGATAGTAAGGACGATAAATTCCACTTGAATATCGTGTAGGATGATTGTGAATAACAGAAGACAACAGTTTGGGGTTAAAGTAAACCCTGACCCTCCTGTGTCACAGAGCAGCTGGCCCAGTTAGCAGCCAGTCTGAGCAGACCTGAGTCAGGCATCTCAGGCCTTCCCGGACCCCCCGGCCCACCTGGACCCCCGGGCCCTGTCGGGGAGAACGGTTTCCCCGGACACGCCGGATCAAGGGGACTACCTGGTCTTAAAGGTCCTCCTGGGCTGATCGGCCGCAAAGGACCTAAAGGTGAGATACGCATGTCTACGAGAGCTTTTGGGGTTCATCATCTGCTGGTCTTGTCCATGGTTCTTGGTCTAATTGAAGATTTAAAAAAGAAGAATTTAGACAAGATGGTTGTTAGACTGGATCCCAGACAAATGAGAGAGACAGTATTTAGTGAGGAACTCATGAAATCCTTTTTATGTTAGATTTTTATAATGCTTTATTAAATAGTAATTTATCATAAGAAGTTGTGAATTCCAGCCCATTATGACGAGTCCCCATCACTGTAACTTTGTACCAATCATTTATTAATCAAATATTGATAAACTAACTTGCATACTGACCAAATAACACATAATATGGAAATGTGAAGCAAAACAGTGAAATCTGCTACTGAGGCTCTAATTCAATTCAATTCAATTCAATTCAATTCAATTCAATTCAATTCAATTCGATTCAATTCGATTCAATTCGATTCAATTCGATTCAATTCGATTCAATTCGATTCAATTCGATTCAATTCAATTCAATTTGATTCAATTCGATTAAATTCAATTCCATTTTATTTATTTCTTTAAAAAAAACACAAATCACAACAATGTCATCTCACAGGGCTTTACAGAAACACAATCAACTACAGAAATAGATTACAAAAAAAAGTCCCAAGCAAACTTCCATATTGATTCCTGTTACACTCTTCTACAGCTAAAACACTTCCAGAATAAAAAAAAATACTGAGATTCGATCATGTGTGAGATCTACAGATAAAGGGAAACCAAGTTTTTTTTTGTTTGTTTTTTTTTAAGTTGGTTTGCTGAAGTTTCCCAGATACAGTCTTGGGTCAAAATGTGAAATTTAAGAATTAATGAGAGAATGGATTGGAGTCAAAATGAATATTAGTCACAGATCTACTTGAAAACACTGTCTATACATGAGAAAACATTCACTTTACAGGTTCTATCAGTGGAAGATTTATAAATGTACATATATGTGTAATAGTACTTTACCATACACCTTGAAAACATCAGCAAACCAGTACTTTTGTCATTTGTTTGTTTTCCAATTAGTTTGATAAAAAAAAAAAAAAAACATATAAACCTGTGTTATTACCTCCACCAAGGAGGTATTAAAGTCTGTCTGTCTGTCTGTCTGTCTGTCTGTCTGTCTGTCTGTCTGTCTGTCAGCATAAAGGAAGAGATCTGGAAGAGATCCTGGATTCTGGATCACTTTGAAATCTATTCTCCATTTACCGCAATGAAAATTTCAAAGTGATCCAGAATCCAGGATCTCTTCCGGATCGCCACCAAAATGTACTCATGTGTTCCTTGTGACCCTCCAAACATATCCTGAAAATGTTATCAAAATCTGTACTGAACTTTTTGCATAATCCTTCTGACAGACAGACAGACAAACGGACTTGAATGTATTACCTCCTTGGTGGACCTCTCTTCATTCAACTTGTTTTTCTTCTGAATTTACAGTTTTACATTAATTCTGTTTCAGCTTCAGCATGATCTAGTGAAGTTGTACATTCCATTAAATGTATTCTTTTTGTTCAGTTCAGCTCAGTTCAATTTTATTTTGAACACACAAATTGATCAAAATTGTCAACAAAAAATGTTCCTGCTCTCAAAAAACAGTGGGAAAAAGTAAAACCTATAAGCTCCTCCCACTTTTACACATTAAAATCCAATAGATTCTGCATTCTATGCTTTACCACACTTTTTTTTATATCCATTTATCATTAACACAAAGCATCCATAACCGTTTTGTAACTTATTCACATTCACTTTAAATTAACTAAAAATACAATTAATAGACATGATAGTATCTCCTAATCATGATAGTCTTTATTGCAATTAAAAAAACATATTGATGTGTTCTTCTACATTATAACTACATTTTCACTTATTCAGATAATGTTCAGTATTTTATTATAGTAGTTTTATTCATCCTTTTGAACCCACAAATTGTAGTAGACTTTTTTAGATTTTGATCCAGATTATTCCACAGATGTACCCCCCGAACACTGGCTTTTTGAATTTGTTCTACATTTCATTTTCAATAAAAATTAATTTCCGCTTAAGTTATAGTCACTTTTTCTGGGCTTTTGTAATAGTATGAATCATCTCTGCAGGTGATCATGGTGACAGAGGAGACAGAGGACCCACAGCCAGAGGAACCAAAGGAGAACCAGGAGCTCCAGGTCTACCAGGTACATGAACCACACACGCACAAACAAAACAAACTATAGTAGATTAAAGGAGTCTTTCCTTTTTTATGTTGAAGCCAAATATGTGTAATGATTTTTCACATTCTGTTGATCATTCTGTCAAAGCTGTCAAACTCATGTTTAGCTCAGGGGCTACATTCAACCCAATTAGATCTGAGATAATAATAATAATAATAATAATAATAATAATAATAATAATAATAATAATAATAATAATAATAATAATAATAATAATAATAATAATAATAATAATAATAATAATAATAATAATAAATAATGCTGATAATAATAATAATAATAATAATAATAACAACAACAACAACAACAACAACAACAACAACAACAACAACAACAACAACAACAAGAATAAGAATAAGAATAAGAATAAGAATAAGAATAAGAATAAGAATAAGAATAAGAATAAGAATAAGAATAAGAATGAGAATGAGAATGAGAATGAGAATAAGTATCTTTATTTGTATAGTACCTTTCATACAAACATTGTAGCCCAAAGTGCTTCACATTGATTAAAAATTAAAGTACAATTTTAAGACAGGGTGAAAAATACATTATACAAAATAAACTGATTATAAAATTTCAATGAATAAGAAATAAAATTACAGATAATTTTCAATTTCAATAGAGTAAATCAGAAATATATTAAGATTTATCAATCAATAATAATGTATAATTGATAAATAACCACAACATCCAAACCTTTATCTATGTTTGAGAATGAAAATAGTACAATTTCATATGAAAATGTTTATATGAACAAGCTATGATAGAAAAAAAATGACATGATAAACAACAAACAACCTGAAATTTCTTCACAAAAATATATATATATATATATATTTTTATCAATATTATGCCTCAGTTTATCATGTCCATGTACATTACAAATTACAATACAAACCATTTAGAAGCAGGCAGAACATTGTTAGAATTACACTTTGTTCTTGTCATGTTGTTCATATTATTCACATTTGTTTGTGAAAGGTTGATTTGTAAATGTAAACAATTTCATTTAATTTGACTTTTGTACACTAAAAAAACAGAAACATTTAGAGTTGTCATTATTTATAAGTTATTATACTATTGTTTTTCTGGCTGACTTCAAATCACATTGGTCTGAATGTGGAACCTGAGCTAAAATGATTTCAACTTTCTTTATTGTTAATATCTTCAGTGTAATTTTGACATTTTACAACATAGACTGGATCAGAATCTTTGATGAGCTGGTTTTGGCTTCGGGACGACATGTTAGAATTGATCACAGGTGTTCAAAGTACTCACGGTCTGTACTTAAGTAGAAGTACAGCTACTTGTGTGAAAAAATACTCCAGTAAAAGTAGAAGTACTTATTCAACTCCTCTACTTAAGTAAAAGTAAAAAAGTACACTTTCTCAATTGTAATAAAGTACAAAAGTAAAACTGCATTTTTTTTTTGTCATGAATACAATAATACTTCAGAAAATAAAATCATAAAAGTTTCAAAAGTATCTAAATAAAGCTTTTATAATTGAGTTACTGTGTAGATAATGTGTTTGATTGAGTGGATTTAGGAAAAAAAGGAGAAGAAAAGTCACAATTGAGATAAAAAAAAAATCATGAGATAAAAAAGAGAAGTTTTAAGAGAAGATAAAAATGCATAATTTTAAGAGAAATTTGTTAAAAAAAAAAACTGTGAGATAAAAAGTCAAAATGATGAGATAATATATAAAGTTACAGTTTCTTTCCTCCACTGAAGTGACTGATTTTTCATACTGTCACATCTTTGTAAAAGTAACAAGTCTATTCTGAGATTGTAAAGAGTATAAAGTACAGATATTTATACAAAAAATGTCGGGAGTAAAAGTAAAAAGTTGGCAGAATAATAAATACTCAAGTAAAGTACGGATACCTAATGAATGAAGTACTTTTACTTAATTACTTTACACCTCTGGAATTAATTTTCTGTAACATTCCCAAGATTCCAAATTACAGTCAAAAAACCGTCTTCATCTCTCAATCTGAACCTTTTTGATCATTTATTCCCATCATGTTTGGATTCTCCACCCTCAACAAAGATGTCAAAGGTCATACTTTGTGTTGGTGAATGTAAATGGAAAGTACAGAAGACTGAGGTGAGACAGGAAGCACAGATGATGGACAGGATATTTAAGAAGGACAAACCCCAGGGACATATAAGGGTGGGCATTTTGGACACGGTGACTGAGTCCAGACTGAGATGGTTTGGGTGACGATGATGATGGAGGTAAGGAGGAAGAACAAAGTGGAGGTTTATGGACGCAGTGAAGGAGGTAGAAGGAGCAGCAGACAGGGTAGAATGGAAGCAGATGATTTTCTGTGGCGCCCCCTAAAGGCAGGAGCTGAAAGTCCTATGTTTGACCATTTCTAACTATAGGATCTGGAGCTATTGTGAAGACGCTGTGTCCATCATTATCTTCATTAGCCATTTCTTCAAACAGCTTCTCCAATAAAAGCTATTGATTGGATTCATTTCAAATTGTATATGCATCTTCCTTCAGATAAGTTCTACAAAGTTTGTTCACAGTTTGAAGACTGTTTTAATAGTTTTTCTTTTATATTAAAAATGTGCCTTTCCTTATAATGGTCCATATTTTGCATATTTTGATGATTTATAGTATATAGTATATCAGTATAATTCCTATTGATCAACAGAGGTGGAAGTAACTAAGTAGAAGTACTTCCTTTACTGTACTTAAGTACAGTTTTTAGGTATCTGTACTTTACTTTAGTATTTATTTTTCTGGCAACTTTTTACTTTTATTCCCTATATTTTCTGTACTTTCTACTCTTTACAGTCTCAGAATAGACTCATTACTTTTTCAAACTAGACGAATGTGACAGTATGAAAAATAAGTCGTAAAAACAGAAATTGTATTATAATTGTAACTTTTTAACTCATAATTATCTAATTCTTATGTCATAAATTTGACTTTTTTTTCTCATAATTGTGACTTTTTATCTCATGATTTATATTTCTTTTAATCTCACATATCATTTTTTGTAATCACATAATTATGCTTTTTTAATCTCCTTTTTATGACTTTTTAATGTTTCCTAAATGTCCTGTGTACAAACTAAGTACCATGACCCAATAAAACATATAATCTACACAGTAACTCACTTTTAAAGGCTTCATTTAAAATAAAATAAAAAGTTGTCTCCAGCTTAAATAAATATTATTTCATCCATAGCATATTGGTTCTTGATAGAACATGTCAATGACATACAGGGACATTGGTCTTATTTTCTGTCTTTCTAGGTGAACCAGGACGACCAGCTTATGGCACAAATGGACGTGACGGAACAAAGGGGTCTCGTGGTGTCCCTGGTGTCCCTGGTGTCCCTGGACCTCCTGGACCTGCAGGAATGACCGGATACTGTGACTCATCACAATGTATCATGCCCATGGTGGCATCAGAAATGGGGTCTGAAACTAAAGGGCCCGAATGAGATGTGAAGAAGGGCCAGAGTTGAACTGGAGGAAAAAAAAAAGAGACTAGAGGATACAAGCAGCTGTCAGTGGAAGATTTGTCCATTTGGGTTTTGTTATTTGGTTTGTGCGTTTGTCATTTGGAACAAAAAAAGGTCTCTTTAAGCCATTTTTTTTTTGTGGCTATTAACCACCAAAAAGTTGGATTAACTTTTGAAACTCCTTCACACAAAAGGCTTCATTTTTACCTCAGTTTTGCCATGTTTGTACTGTACAATTAAAGGAGGAGCCAATCAAATTAAGGCCCAACTGTATGTAAACTATGATCAGTCCGACTCATCCCCAAAATCATACAAGGCAAGTCTGAACATTTTCTGTATGTTTATGTAAATGTGTCAATACGCAAATTATAATGCTGGATGACGTACATCTGTTTGTGAGTATCTTTGTTGTTTATCCACTTAAATCCCCTTGTTTCTTTTCCTCTAAATGTAGGATATATTTGATCATTTCTCTGTCATGACAACTGTATTTTGTGAATGGAGGGTGGAGTTGTGTGAAAACCTCTAGCAGCTTTTTATGACTTATTATTTATTATCTCAAGGTTCTACGTGACATCTTTAAGTTGTACAAAGGAGGAAAATAAACACATTTTGATAACCTCTTGCATGTTTTGTATGGACAATAACAGCCAAGAAAAAAAATAAATAAATCAATGACAACCACCACATATAAATCAATCCAATTAAACCTTATCTTATATGAAGATATTTCAGAATAGTTCAGTACAGCTGCAATTCTCAATACAAAACCCAAAACAGCAGTACAAAATCTAATGATGCTCCTTCAAATATAAGTTGAAGAAATATGAATGCGAAAAAAATTATAAAAATGTATTCAAACCACTATTCTTGTGAAATTCCTCACAAATAAATTGTAGTTTAACCATTAAGAAAATGTAATGTGACTTATGAGTAATAAGTATTTCATATCAAAAAGGTTTTACATTCTGCATAAATATAAAAATTATGAATCATTTTACTGACAGAGAAACAGAACCACACAACTAAAGTATAATTGTATTTTATGAAATGAGTTTTTGCATCAGAATAGACTACACTGTTAAAAGTTTTTTTAAAGGGTGTCATATGTACACAATTTTTCAAGACTATTTTTATCCATTACTTTGTGTCTTGCAAATACAACATATTTCAGTAAACATGAGGATTAGTGGAGATTCTGTATTAAATTAATGCCATCAAATCCATATTGTTTCAAACTCCGTTATTCTGGGAGGAACCATTGTCAGCTGGATAACATCCCAAACTGACTGTTATCACCATAGGTTGTTGGATTAAACAACTGTATGAAGGTGAATCAGTCAGACCAACTGACCCAAAACATCTTACCGATGCAACGGGCCCAAAATATAAGCAAAACTATCCATTATAGTGTCAAACATGACCGTATTTGACAACCCCCCCCCCCCCAAAAAAACTTCACTTAACTACACAAAAGTCTAATCACCTTTTTAACTATTTGTTGCAATGTCACCCCTTCATTTCCAGTTTGTAGAACTAACACAGGTGTCATCCACATGAGGCTGTATGTTCACAGATGAACACACGATGGCACTATTAACAGATTAGACCAACACTGACCAGAAAAATCACATTTCGTCACCTCATTCATTGCACATTTAATAAGAACTTCTAGGAGATTAAATGATGAATATAATTAAAACTTTCTTTTATTAAATTGTGGTATTACAACTTTGAAACAAATGAGTTTTGCTTTACTGTTGGGGGTGAAGGGTAATTTTTAATAATTCACACCTGTATGGAATTTTGTATTAATTTTTCACAATACATTTATCATTAGTAGTAAAAAAAACAACAACTCAAGACCATTTTTTTTTCAGTGGATCATTTTAATGTATTCTCACAAGTTGGTGAACAGGTACAAGTTTGTCGCTCACGGTACTAAATCACACATCCATTGATAGTATAAATAGCCAACCTAATAATAATAGTACACATTTTTCAAATACATAAAATCATCAAGTATCCAAGTCTTAAGTTACGGACATCAAATAAAAAGGCATACAAAATATCGCAGACGTTGGAAGTCCAGTTTGAAGCAAAAACAAAAAACAAAAAACAAAAAAATGTATAAACCTAAAAAAAATAAAATAAAAATTAAAAAAAAAAAAACAAAACAAAAAAAAAAGAAATCACATTTTTGCACATGGCAGTTAATTAGTAAAGAGAAAGTGTGATGGAGAAAATTAAACAGTACGAGTTCCTAGACTTTCAATTGACAAATATAGCAACAATTAAGCATTTCATATTAAAAAATAGTTACTGAAAGGGCGTAAATGTGTAAGACTTCCTGCACAAGACAAAGGCAACAATTTGTTTTTGTTCCGAGTAGAAAAATGAAACACCTTTTCCAAATGCCAGCGGGAGTCGACTCCCACCTCGATTGCCTTTGTTCCACTTCGATTGTAAGGCATTTATGGAAGAACCATCTGATTTGAAGGCAGGCATACCTCTTTCTAGTCAGTCTTGAAACGGAACCCGAAAACTGAACGGGGTACATCATGATAACGTTAAATTAGAAATGTTGTTTAAGCACATTCTCAGGCAATGTAAACGCACTGGCCAATCAAAATCTTTGGGATGCGTTTTGCAGAAAACAATTAACCCAACATCTTACAATGATACACGACTTAGCGCTGCCCTTCCTTGTATTTTTTTGTTTTGTTTTTTTTTTTAAGTTTTGCTTTTTTTCTTTTAACGGGCACATGAAGAGAAAACGACAACTCCAGTTCACACGACTCTTTCCTTTTTGACACTTTGAACCTGGAGAGGGGAGGGGGGGGGACAGTAGAATTATAGAGCGTGGTTCTCCAAAGGAAAGTACTTCAACACAATGACTAAGAAAACCAGCCAGCCAGGTGATGAGCTCGCCAGGTTTGGTTCAACTCTTCCATCGTATGGGCTTGGCATGGCTCAGGGTTTGGCTCTACTGGATGCAGCAGTTATTGCGATGGCCGTTGGAGTCTTTGAAGCGCAGCCGCATCTTAGGACGATATTTCTCCAGATAGAACAATTGCTTGCTGTTGAACGCTCCACGACGCTTCCTGAAATACAATTAAGTTTAGAGTTTACTAGGACCATTTACAGTGCACACATGCATCTATATACCTCAATTTATTCTTTAACACGTTTGCATATTCCACTGTATGTTTATCTCAAACATATTTTCCCCCTCTCTTTCACATTAACAGAATGAATGATTATTATGAATACTTTCTTGTACTTGTGTATATAAAGTGAGTTCATATGAAATATTAGAATAAATGTTCAGGGAATGCCTAATCTCGCCCCTATTTTGTGCCAATCTCAAATTTCTACGACAACCCGTTCTTGAATTAGAGCCAAAAATGTGATTTTGTCCTTTCTGCTAAATACGACCTTGACCTTTACTCAAATAGATCATTGCAATTGATGTGCATTAGCTATATCTATATGCCAGTGTAATTTCATAGTGATATCTCAAGTAGTCATTGAGTTACAGCATGATATGTCTCTGCAGACACACACACACACACACACACTACAATAATCTCTCCCATAACAAATCTTTTATACTATATTTCTCTTCATCATTTGTTCATTTGCTTTGACGGCTCTGTCAACATCCCTGGGTCATGACCTTTCATTTGAACTTGATTTGAAAATGAACAAGAGTGTTTAGTCATTTTAACCTTTTGAGTGCCCCCCTGTGGGCAATCTACAAATGGTAAATTGTCCAATATCTATTCAGTTCTACCTCTACATGATATTCATTGACATGGAATTCCTAAACGGATTATCTTTCAAGCTATCACATTAACACCAAGGATATCCAGCAGCGTTTACACCAAAAACATAATATCCCTGAAACTCTGTTTGGGGATATAATTATTGTATTTATATACTAATCCATATTTACTTTAATAGGAATTGAGTGAAGCTTTAATAAAAAAGCCATACACTAAAGTGTCAGATAATGAATATATCACATCTGTGAGTCATGTGTTTACAGTGAGTCACTCTCTCATCTTAGTGCATGCTCAGTGATGACTCATCCCTCCTGATTTTTATCCAGTGTGTTTTAGAGGGAAATGGTCCATAAAAGAGTTGAGTGGAGTTTCTAACTTGGATCACACATGGAGATTCTTGTGTTGTATATGAACAGTTAACATGGAGCTTTCAATACAAATCATATGTAGTTCACCGTCAAGAGCACAAAGTGTCTTCAGTGCTTAAAAAAAAAAAAAAAAAAAAAAAGTTTTCTGACCACTGCGTGTTTGAAATAGTTCAACTTTTAGAACAGCGCTGCGTTCGTCAATGTCACAATCAAAAGCTACTGACCAATCAGAAGCAAGTAGATGGGACAATTGCGTATTTAGACCAGCAAGAGAGGTTGATCTCAACAGTTTTAGACAACCCTGTTATTTACGACCTGTCACTGAAGGGGTACCACGACTCGGGGTTAAAAATGAAGGCGTGGAGAGATGTTGCAGCGTCAGTTGGGCTGCCTGGCACGTGTATTTGTTTTTTTTCCCTTTTTAAATAAAAGTTGTTTTGTATGCTGATAGCAAGGAAGGTGTTACTCTAATGTAACAAACAATGTATCTAACATGGAATTGCGCGATGTTTGTGTAACTAGCCTGTGGGTGATGCCATTCATGGCTGTGAGCGGGGTTTATGACCTAGTGACGTAGCTAGGTTTGCCTGCTCTGAGTGGCTCTTATGCCTGTGTCTCTGTAGTGCATAGTACATTTTAAAAACAGTTACACAAAGTGGTTTGCAGCGGAATGAGCCATTTAACATGTCCGTTAATTCTGAATTAAAAAACATGTAAACGTACGGGCTGACTCACTGCAGCTTCAACCGTCTGCTTTATTAGCTGCTCAAACAAATCACAACCTTTGACTAAACACACTTGCAGCATGTTCAGATATAAGAACTTACTGTCGAATGAACTGAACAGCATCTTCGTATTTCATTCCACATTCGATCAAGGCGAGTGCGACCAGAACAGGAGCTCTGAAAAGGGAACGAGGGTGTCAGGGTGACTTTATTCACACAGCAGCGTTCATTCTAAACACTTTCATACTCTCCTGGATGACGATTTTTAAATGTTGTTTTAGAAATTTGACCCTTGTATTTGCTCAAGGACATATATTGAAATTCATCATGAAAAAGCACCACAGATGTACAACTATTGCAGCTCAGGGAGAGATTAGTTGTTCAATGTAAGAAATGCTATAATATATGTATTATTTGTCTCAACTTTCGATACTGTCTAAATTAATATGATTTCCCAGAACAGAAGCTTAAAGTTGAAAATGGTATAAGAGAGAAGAGACCAGTAAAAACCTAACCCTTCCACTTTGAGAAGCCAGGGTTGGTTTTATTGTATCTCCATTCAGCACCAACAGTCATGTAAAATATGACATGAGCTGAGAACATAATCCATTTATGTGCTCACCGCCCCAGTCCTGCCACACAGTGGACAGCGACGCAGCAGCCAGGCTCCTCCCTGAACTTCAGCTTCAGCAGGTTCAGCCAATCGTCAACTATCTGGTTGGAGGGAGGGGCTCCATCATCAAATGGCCAATCCTGGAGGAGGAAAGGGGAGAAAGAGGGAAATGATGTCATTAGCCCCGTTTCTTGGAAACCAAAACAAAAGAAGTGTGAAGGCTGAGCGAGCTGCAGGGAAAGAAAAATGTTTTTGTAGGGGGAAGGGAGAACTGTTGGTGGCTTTTTCCCTGCACTAGTGTCTCATTTTGATGTTCTGTTGATTTTTAAACAGGTGTAAAATTAGTAAAAATATTGACTTAAAGAGATTAAATGTTTGGTTTTAATCCATAATGTAAAGATAAGACAATGAACCCACATTTTAACAGAAAAATCTGTTATGAACTGGACTGAAATAATTTGCCAAAAACATCTTAGTTAAGAGAAAAATCCAATTTCTATCCTATTCAATAAACATTTTAGTGTCTTTTAAAGCTTTAGGAAATTGCACAGGTAATGTCTTTGCTCATTTTAGCCATTAAATGGTTAAATGATAATGACATAATCATTAACTGTGACTTTAATTAGAAGTTGGAGCAAAATGCTGAAACTGTACAAATATAGGTTGAAATAGTCCTAGTGTGTTCAAGTGTTGTGAGACTGCAAAGGTTGACATGGTTCCCTTTGGGCTGCTCATTGTGTAAAAATAGGGTTGGGTAACATGTTGGACAACGCAGATGTAGAAATGTGTCTACCAGTAGATCTGACTGAGCCATTTCCACCATTCTCTGTGTCTGATATGCAGGTAGGTTATGTTGCAAATTAGAACAGGATTTTCACATGATTCTCATGTGATCTTCTAAATCTAGTTGCCTCACAAACAGGAGCAAGATTGTAACAGCGATGCACCTCTAAACACTCTGCCAGCAGATACAGCAGAGAATGACAAGACAAAATGGAGGTCCAGAATTGAGTGAAATTGTAAATATTGAGCCGTCATGTGTATGTACTCAGTTGTACATATACATGACATACACTTAACTGCCTGCTTAACCATTGAGCTACTCTTCAAGTACTCATCAGGTTGTTCTCAGTGGGGAAGTTAAAGAGCTGCTTCTCATTAAAATGAATTGAATGTCTTAATTCTCAAATTAATTTAAAGCCTTATATCTAACAACATAGTTAATAGGTTAAAAATTGTAATAAGCTACAGAACTGACAAATATCTTGATTGTAATTCAGCCTGTGACATGTTTAAATAAACTGCAAAGATTACACAATAAATTTGTTTTTAAATAGTACAGTGTTCTTAAAGATAAGATAGCCGAAAAAAAATACTATGGCTGGTAGTTTAACAGATAAACACATTTAGACGGAGTCTGATAGTTAAAGTTGTAAATGTACAGAATGAGAATTGATTCATTTATAATTTGCATACACCACAAGTCATGGCAAATAACACTTTAATTGGTTGACTTTCATTGGGTCACAATCTGACAGCTTACCAGAACCTGGATCCCCTCCTTCACCACTAGAGTTGCATCGTATGTGGCCTCACAAACTCTAACAACTGTGGTGACTCCATATTTCTTCAGCTCCTGTAAAAATACAACTGATTATTTTTTATTCAGAGGAACAAAGACACAACTGCATGAAAGTCCCTAAAATATATAGGGTTTATATAGGTATATACGGTTTCATTATCTTATTCATCTATCTGCTAGATTATGCCACATCACAATTAAGAACATATCTTTCATATGGAGTCTCACCTCTATAAACTTGTTCAGGGTGGCGTTGGTGGGATTGTGGGTAATGAGAAACCGCATGTTTTTGTAAGTGATTTCCACAGGGGCTGGTCTGTTCATACGAGCCATTGCGATGATGTAAAAATCAAAGTAACAAAAGCCAAAAATGTCTTCCACAGAGTAACAACAGAAATGTAAACAGTTTAACTCGGAGGGAATGTCAAACGAAAATGTCCAACAAGCAGAACTCCTCCGGTCTTCTTCCAAAGTTGGCAAGAAAATTGAAAACAGAAAAAATAAATACAAAGTCGACAGGCAATGGGGAAATTTGGGAAATTGGCAGCCAAAAATGGGTGGACAATCAGAAAAACAACTTAAAACCCTCTCTTTTGGAAGAAAAGAAGAAATAAAAAAACCAAGGCTGGTTCCACCTTAATTCTGGCCAGGCGGAAGCCGACAAGGGCAGTGTGCAGCGGGTGGAGTTACCCCATCCAGGCCGAGTTGTCGCTGGTTCTGGGAGGCGTCCCGGTCCTGCCAACTTACCGGGGTCCCTCCTGTGGCTCAAGTGCGTTGGATCGATGGTGAGTTTGGCTGTTCACTCGTCTGCATAGGCAGCGTGCTGAGCCTGGCAGTAGTCCCCACTGCCCTTCAGAAACTCCATAAATGTGTGACCCAGAACACCACAGAACTGCTGCAGAACACAGGAGGGGGCGAGAAGAACAGGGTTTCAGGCACCAAATGAGACAGGGGACTGAACTTTTGAACCACATATGCATTACCTTCAATGAATATCCAAAGGTTAATGTACAATCGTTTTTACCTAAGGGATTGGTGTTTTCTTTGTAAATTGTGTCATAATGGCAAATACAATAATCAAATCAAAGCTAGCAACAGACATCACTTAAATTCTACAAAATTCAGAGACCTTCAACATGTTTCCCACCATTTAGGGTCTAATTGGATGGTTATAGTTCAAAGAAGACGCCTAGAGGTTGGTCTTTAATATACACATTATATGCATTTTTGTCAACCGTGAAAGATAGACTAATTTTCTTGGCCAATTGTATTTCCTATTAATGTATAACTTAACAGTTTAGATTTCTCTATTTCAAAAAAGTACAACTGGCAGCATATATTAAGATTTTGAACAGTGCGTACATAAAATATTAAAAACCAAAATAAAACACGTATGAACAGCAGCAATAAATGTTTCATGCAATTGACATACTAATTAATTTATATGTCAACATGTACAAGATATGAACCATTGTACATCTCATATTTCTGAGACTGATCAGCAGTTCATAGTTATGGCAAATAATACTGAAAACTCAGGACATAACCCAATTACATAGCAGCAGTTTGGTGGATGAAGATTTGCTCATAAAGTCAAAAGGGCTTCATTTCGGGTGAGACATTTGAGAAGTCTGACAAGGTTGAACAAAAGCAGAATAGGTGACTGGAGAGTTTACTTTTTAAAATCAATATTAGCAAAATTGAGTAGTGCTTAAAACACACAAAATGTGGGTTTTAACATAACAAATGCATTCTGTAAATCTGCCATATCACAACCTGCAAATATTCCCAGAGAATGTCATTCTCAGGCTTTATGGCAAGAAGACAAATGTCTGTTTAAGTGTCTGAAAAAAAAAAAAGCAAATTCATGCTGTTATTTAACCCCATTTCTGAATCAAATAAAAAAGAACATTCTCTTACATACATTTTAATTGTACAAACAGAAATTCAACTGTGTGCATTCTACAACACATTACAAAACTGGAAAAATCACAATTAAAGATGTGGAGCATGACTACAATAAAACACATTGCAATGTGATCTTTTGGCCACCATTACCTGGCAGGCTGTTATATAAACTCTGACTGCAGAACTGTGTAATATCCTACCTAATGGAAATCAGTGTACAATAGGAGGGATGTGTCATTTCTGACATCTGGGTCATATCTGTGAAGGCTGAGCTCAACAGGAGGCCTGCGGGAGGGCTTTAACATCATCACCATCATAAATCTGACTCAGACACTTTCACTGCCATTTTGTGCTCAGTGATTTTGCTTTTACACTAGAAGAAAGTGCTATTCCATTGTGTTAGGTCCTCTTAACGTCAATGTTTGCCTTTAGTTTATACTTAAAAAACATTTAGGACTGATAATTCAGATTGATGCACATTAATTTGTTAAACCTAACCCCACAGCACAGTTTCAACACAATCTAATAAATGTAATATTATACAATCAACCATACGACTTGCATGGTTGAATGAAGAATATGCATCACTGACATTTATATATGACAATAAGTAGAGATTTATCACGAATAAATCAAGTTCATATAGACCATAAGAGTCTTGTGGATTTTTTTTTTCTCCCAAATATGACTCATGAAAAGTATGTTGGATTGCTACTATTAAATGTATCAAAATCAGAATTAATAGGAATATTGCATGCATCATATACACGAACATTTTCTGCTCAACACAAGGTAAACTGAACAAGTATGCTTTGTTAATCCGGTATTTTCCGGCTGAAAACCAGCATCTTGTAGAAAATATTACACGACGCCCAAAAGGGGCCAATTGCTTTAGAATGTAGGAGGTGGACAAAGAAAACAAAAAGACACGACGCAGAAAAGCAGTCATTTAAAGGAAAATGGGTTCACGCGTTGTTTTAGAGAACTGTGAAGTGCCCTTTGTGTGGAAGCAGACTGGGCGCCATCATATGGCGATAGAGGCCTATAGGTGCGCCCAGGAACTGGGAGACACACTTTAAGGTGATAAATATAACATATAATATGATGCCGGGTGTGTCAGCATGAAATACCGGGAGAAATATCGAATACGTACTTAGTTTAGTTTAAGTAACAATGCATCGATTTTTTTTTACGTGAGAAACTTCGAGTGGCCGGTAAGGACCAACCCGACCTCACCGCGACGAACATTATACAAACATGCACATACACTTTAAAAACCGTGGAAAATTCCAGAAAGTTCGACTACTTCGATAATGAATGTGTAAACTGGATACGACGATGTTTGTGTAGAGAAAGGCCGTGGTTTTGCCGAAGAAACGTAAAGGCCAACTGTTAACGATGGACGGCGACGTACAGATTTAATGTCTCACACACAGGAGAGAGAAAATAAGACGCAAAGGGAAGAAGGAAAGGTGTTACTTACTGGGATATGCTTACTCATTGAAGATTGTAGCTTAATCATACAGCCGGTCTCCAGAAAAAAGGTACAATTATGAAACGGTTCTTCACCATACAGGCCGATGCTGTTTCTCCGAGTGGAGCCGAAGTCTCCTGTTGGGCTAAGAGGAAGCGGCGAAGCCACCGCGAGCACACTGCTACTTCCGGCTAGGATTTTCAAACTAAATAAAATAGTTATTAGCTGATGCAACCGCAATGGCATTGACTATTTCAGAGTTTGGGAATTAGGTCAAGAATCAAAACAAAAAACAATAAATATGAAGAGAATGAAACAACAAAACTTATATTGACTACAAATGCAAGCAGTTCAGTTTTCAGTAATCTGAAATAGACAAACGGTGATTAAACACTACAATTGATCTTTTTGTTAAGAACTTTTGTGAAGAACTTAATTGCTGTAATGGTGTTCTGTTTTGTTCATTGACAACAAAACAATGCAATTTAGCATACTTTTGGACTTATATGATTTTACTATTATCGAAACGACCCAATGAAATAGAAAAGAAATGTGCTTATTGATAAAATAAAAACAATGCTCAATTCAATGAGGATGAATAACTTAACAGACAGCTACAATTGCTTCCTCAGAAATGTTTTGTGACTGAAATGGCAACTTCATTCTCCAGAATCATAGAAACATTTTGCAAAAAAACTCCAAAGTCGTATAATGCTAAGAAAATTCCTGGAACAAAAGAGATATTTTCAGGATAAATAATTAATTTCATATATTGCATCTACACACACACACACACACACACACACACACACACACACACACACACACACACACACACACACACACACACACACACACACACACACACACACACACACACACACACACACACACACATATATATATATATATATATATATATATATATATATATATAACATAACATAATTACTTTTAATGGCCTATAAAATCTTAATAGTTAGTGCATGGTGGATACAAAAAACATCCTTTAAATGGTTTATTTCCATAAATATTTTAGAACAGACTAATGTATTTTGTTATCCTAATAATGCAAAACGTCGTTAAGTGGCAGAAAACGGAAGTTAGGCAAATAATTTTAATTGCAATACTACTACTACTACGACGACGACTACTACTTCTACTACTACTACTAATTATTATTATTATTATTATTATTATTATTATTATTATTATTATTATTATTATTATTATTATTATTATTATTATTATTATTATTATTATTTATTGAAGTAGTACTTTTTACAGTAATACATTTTTACTTTCATTTAAGCTGACTATAAGCTAGTATTTTTAGAATTATATTTTAGATATTGTTATGTTATGTTGTTTTCGATTATATTTAGATTTTTGTAGTTCAGATTACGTCTTTATTCAGTAACATATTTGTATATTTTTTTTATATATCGTTTTTAAAATTTTCTTTTTCTTTTATATCTTATTTTGGTGTGCGATTTCCTAGCTGTGCTGGGTTATTTACCTCTAACTTCACGTCTCTCTTCAAACCCCACCCTGAAAATGTGAGGTGTTGTGCCCAGACATCTCTCTCTACTGCCACCCTCCATCCTTCCTAGGTCAGCTGGTCTCCTCCGTCTCCTGGGACCAGACAACAAAAAAGAGGCAACTGAAATGAGGTGCATGTGGTTTAGGATTACAGCTCAACAGGACTTTAATGCAAGTCACTTCAGTTTAAAGGGTCAGGTAAATATAATTATTGAAGTTAGTTACAAGATGGAAATGATGATATATCTAGAGGAATTTCAGTTGAAAATTAGGAGAGAAGTTTTAAGTAAGAACGGAAGAATGCTTGTTGTGGCTAATAAAATCACCACACTGGACTGAAGGAAGGACGGAAGGACGGAAGGAAGGAAGGAAGGAAGGAAGGAAGGAAGGAAGGAAGGAAGGAAGGAAGGAAGGAAGGAAGGTAGGTAGGTAGGTAGGTAGGTAGGTAGATAGATAGATAGATAGATAGATAGATAGATAGATCATTTATGTATTTAATTTATGGTGCTTATTCCCTTTAGAATTTAAAATGAAAATGAGTTTCACTTGTGGAAATAAACTACAAAGCATCTGGTTCAAACTTGTTGCATCAAAATTTAGATTTATTAAATGCCATTAAACAATAAAAAAATCCATGACCTTTTATTAAATAAATTTTTCCTTTTAACAAGATAGTAATCATTACATATCCTAATACATATTGACTGTTTTTTTTTCCATCTCTATAATCTATTAAAAACCCCAAATATTTTTATTTTAAAATCTAAGCTTCAACTATTCTTCTCTCATGCGTTAACTAATTAACCTTTCATAAATCAGTTAATTTAATCTGTTAATCATTTTCCAAGATATACAGAGGGAGAAAGTAGTGTAATCACACAACATTAAAGAATGTTATGAATTTTTAGTTAGCAATTTTATATATATATAAAAAAAATCCAACATTTTTTTCAAATTACAGTGTAAGTTGTAAACTGACCCACTGGAGGTGAAATTAAGACAGAGTAATTAAACCATTAAAATAAAATATATAACAAGTAGAGATAGCCCAAAAAACATTTGCACTATAAAAACTGTGTAAAAAAAAAAAAGTCCATCTTTACAATGGGAATAAGATTTTTTTTGTTTTTAATTGCTTACATTTACCTTTTTTTCATCTTAATTTTATACAAAGTCTGTAACATCTGAAATTCAACAAAAGGAAAACCTGATCATTCTGTTCTTTAAGAAAATGCACTGTGGATTGAAGCTTGATTTCACTTGGACCGGGCCTGTGAAATGCAATCCCTGTCAATACCAGCAGCTTTTGTCTGGTGCCGGTAGTTGTAGTGTGTTTTTATCCCTCTGGAATAAATACGTTTGCTCCCATATCTTTCTAGAAGCGCAAACAGAGCTGCTGAGCTCTGCGCTTTCACTCTGCAACCACACAAAAGTCACTCTGAATTGTTCTCAGTTCCAGCCAATGAGCTCAAAGCAGAAGTGGTTCAGTGTCTACCAGCCACCAGCCAGTGCCAGTTTCCAGCCGGACGTCTGTAGGTTTTTGGGGGCTTAAAGAATTTTCTAATCCGTCACCATTGTACCAATTGTCTATAAAAATTAATGTGCGAGTGAAGCTCTGTCTTCACATGAGGGCTATCAAATTCCAATTCACTGTTAATGAAAGAGCACAAACAAAGAAATGAATGACTCTGAAGATTTCAAGGTAACAATTCCACATCTAACTTTGTGTTTTCATTTCTGTAGTACAATATACAACATGCAATTCCTCAGATATATAGTTTTTTTTTTTTTTACTGACTTTTTGAGTCTGGAATTGTTTTTTTAAATTTTTATACACACCTCGATGTCTTACCATTCTTGTGATAGACACATTGTGTGTTTTCCAGGACCAGGGTAGAAGCAAAGACCAAATAGATGGCACAGGAATGAGTCTGAGCAACAGAAAAGGTGTGAGGGTGACTGGGAAATACGTGCCTCCAGCAGACTGGGGCAGCAGTGGAGGTCCTTACATCGTCCACTCTTCCAGCACCACCCCCATACCTCCAGACACCCCCACTGTGATCTCCATTGGCCCCCTGCTTCACAGGCCATCTGATCGAGCTGATGATCCCAGGGTGAGTGATGCTGAAGTGCGGCTGTCCCATGCCAAGATGCCCCGGCAGACTGTGGAAGAGCTTAAGTCCATCCTGAGGGACAGTCCTCTGCTTTGTATCCGGGGCAGTGAGGAGGGGAAACTGGGCAGCCCGTATACGTACCTCCACGGGAGCAGCGGCGGCGGTGGTGGAAGGCCTGATGGACGGCAGGACGATGGTAACCCCCACAGGGCGTTCAGCACCTTCAAACCCCACTCTGATGCTTCCAGAAGGGGGCCCTGGTCCAGAGGTAGCACATCTATTCAGCTGCCTTCCAGCATGGATTCATCCAGCTCATTCGGGTCTGATGCCAACACAAATAGGCAGCCTGGAGTTAGTGTTCACACAAATGCAAGCAGTGGATCCTGGGGAGAGACTGAAGCTTCTCATACAGGTTAGTGAAGATCTGAGATGAGAAAAGATGAGTTAATGCCTTCTTTTACAACTTTGACAGATATAATTGCAGATCAATGACATTCGAGTAAGTTTTACATCTCACTGTTGAATCTCTTCTTCTTCTCTTTGACTGGGTTTTAACTGGTAGTTATTAGCTCTATTTGTTTTTTTTTTCTTTTTTGATGATTTTGATTATTATTTTTTAGAATGTACACTTTAAAATACCACTGCCTTCCAGGCAAAGACGGTGTAAAATTTGACTTACATTAATATTATTGCTACTGTTTAGTGATGCTTGATTTAGTTCTTGTGTTATTCTTCAGTGTGTTACTGTTGTATAGTTTATTTAGTTGTTTTTTTTCCTGACAGTTATTTTTTTTTAATATTATTGCTACTTTTAGATTATTCTTTGTTTTTTTATGTATATGCTGCAAAATTACTTAAAATGTTTGTGTGTGACATTCAGGGAAATCTAGCTACAGAAACCTAATAGTCATAAACTGAGTCATAATTATGTATTCAGTGGTGTAAAAATATTCTTGAAATAATGAGAATAAGAATTGTGTTTTCATTTCTTTACAGAGGCAGGTTTTCTTCCTCCATGTTTCTATATTTTATCTCAGAACAGACATCCTCTTTTTTCTGTATTACGAGTACAGGATAGAGTTAACAATACAAACACTGGCTCTAACAAGAGACTTAAGTGTTTTTAATGCCACTGTAGAGGAAGATGAGGACAGGGGTATTCATTGGATTATACTCTAGGTGATTCCTCATATTCTCAACCTTCAATAGACATAAATCAGTCCTGGCTTAGTCCTGGACTCAATTATTTAGAACATACTCAGGGTAACACACTTTTACCTACTTTTGTTCATGAGATATTTAGCATTTTGAAACTGTTCAATGATATGTTTTTGCAGATTTGTCAAACTCTGTTCCACAGATAACGGAGACGGGACCATAGAGATCTCTGGGAATCAGAGGTTCATTTCAGCCATGGAGCAGATCAAACAGCAGATCGCCAGAGAGAACATCAACTTTGTTCGCTTTGAAGCCACAGACCTCCATGGAGTGTCCAGATCCAAGACAGTGCCTGTCCGCTTCTTTCATGTAATCACCTCTCCACTCTATGATCGCTTTTACACGTACACTTATACTCCACTTACAATTCTGAACACAATAATATTCCAAATTTGACATAGATTTCCTCGTAAACAGTGTATCTTAGTTGGATATTCCAAATCAGACCTAATTGATCAGTTTACAAAGAACCACTCACACATTTATTTGGAAGGAGAACCAGATTAATTTTAAAAATTATGAAAGATATAGAGAATTAAGAGGGTTTTAGATGTGTGCAAATATCACAACACAACCTTTTCAAGTAGGTGGTTTAGAGAACTAAAGATGGTTCAAGAGGCTTCTCCAAAATAATAATGAGCAAGTTGTGACATAATAGGGTACTGCAAGCACAGAACAGGAATATTATTAACATATATTTTGATTATCTATATAAACTACAGAGTGAGAACATAATAAAACAAAACATAATAATGTTTATAATAATGTAAATATAGCTAATCTTGTTTGAGCATTATTGTAATATCAAAATGAGACATACAGGAAAAAACAACTTATTATTTTACTGGAATGTTCTTTTTAGGTCTTGATCAAAGATTTCATAGAATAGAATAGAATACATTGGAAATGTGATGGTGATGGCCACCAAGTATGACCTATGAATTATGGCAAAGAGTATCAAAAACTGTCAGATATTTAAGGTACCTTTGACGTCTTATAATAGATGTTATGTTTATACTGATGCAATCAACAATCTGTCATATGTGATGATTTGATACTCTGTCCAAGAAATATTAGCAAAACAATGAAAACAAAGCATGGGATGTCAATCACAGGCTATTATTATGAACATTACATCCACAGGAGAAAGCAGTTTACGGAGTCCCGATGCCAAGAAGCTACTTGGAGCTGACCCTTAGCCCGAAAAGCAATGAAGTGGATCACGCCAACACTGCCAACTTCAGCAGCGACGTCCTTCTGATCCCTGACCTTTCTACGTTCCGGGTCCTGCCCTGGGCAGAGCAGACAGCCCGGGTCATCTGCGACCCCTGTACAGTCACAGGGAGCCCCCTTCGCACTTCTCCTCGTCTCATTGCTAAGCAGCTCCTCGGTCAGCTTCAAAGTTTGGGGTTCTCCCTTCACTCGTCATTCACCTATGAGTGCTGTGTCCTGGGAGCTCCTGACAGAATTGGACCAAAGACGCTTCTGTTTCCTGCCACCACCCTGCTGAGCAACCATGACCTGCCCTTCTTCCAGCAGTTGGTGGACAGTATGTACTGCATGGGTGCTGACATAGACAGCATCGCCTCTGCCAGTGGACCAGGACAAATGGAGATCAACCTGAGGCCAGAGTTTGGGATCGCAGCTGCCGATAGTGCCTTCACCTTCCGCACTGGCATTAAAGAGATGGCTCGTAAACACAGCTACATTGCCAGTTTCTTCACTGATGATGGCCTCTACAATGCTGGTGTGCTCTCTCACAGCTTGTGGGATGCCAATGGTCGACGTAGCCTGTTCCACAGTGGAGAAAAAGCGGGTGAAATGTCTGAGATTGGCAGGAAATGGTTGGCTGGACTCCTCACCCACTCAGCAGCCCTGAGTTGCCTGATGTCCCCCGGCCTGGGCTGCCGAAGCCACATCGCCAAGACCATCAAAGATCCCAAACGGATGTTATACGCCACCTGTGGGTGCAACGACAACAGCAGTTCCTTCAACATCAAGTGTCATGGTGGGAGAGAGACACACATTGACAATAAACTTGGTTCGGCCATGGCAAACCCTTACATTGTGCTGGCCGCCACTGTGGCTGCTGGACTGGATGGCATCAGAAGAAACTTGAGTGTCGAGAGCGGTCTGAACAAAGCCCCAGGTCAACAGAAAGAGTTCTCCATTCCTGTAAAGCTCGACGATGCTCTGGAGGCTCTGGGGGACAATCACGTAATCCGTAGCGCCCTTGGAGAACCGTTCGTTCAGTATTTCATCGCCATGAAAAAGTTTGAAATTGAGACCCAAGAGCTGGATGATGAGAGAAACAAATGCCTGGAGTATTTCATCTAGAAATCCTCCTGTAACATGTAACAAATACCTCCTGCCATACAAATGGAAACATGACAAGAAACTGATTTACAACAAAAAAATGTTTTTTATTATTTATAAAATGTGAAGCTTATGGTGCAGATTGTAGATATTTTTCAGAGTCATTTTAAAATAAAGTTTTAATTCAGCCCTCAATGTGTAAAGCAGTATTGTGCAACTTTGTTGTTGGATGGGTACACTTTGTTTTTAGTATTTAAAGATAATTCTGATAAAACAATTCAAATACAGTACTATATGTATTCCTTTAGTTCATTAACATTAAAGAAGATGGTCTTGTAAATGCATGACTAAATTATGCCAAACTGTGGTTCAGAGAAACTTTAACTTCCTTTATCTGCAGATCTTTTACATTTTTCACTGAAGGCCAAGAAGGTCATACATTATAATTTTAATGACAAACTGATGAGCTTGTATGAACCAATATTCATATACATCAGCAGTGATGCTTCAGGTTCTGTACTGTACACAATGTGTTGTATCTACAAGACATTCAAATAAAAACATTATTTTTAGGACTTTAGGGCCTCAATAATGTGACAATAATCTAAATTATGTGATAGTTACTTAAAGATAACTCATAGAACCATCTTTTGTTTCTTATCATGACATTTATGTTGCTGAGGTCTTAAAATGTATGAAATCCAATCTAAAAACAGGATGACTATCATATGTAAACATTAGTTCTTGTGCACTCAGCATTAATATTTGATTTGTATGTGAAATCCAATTCATACAGACTGGGAATCACAAAGGAGGACAGCAGCAGTGATCTTGTACATTGGAAGAAAAATAAACATCGCTGTAATGAATGAACTATTTCTTGGCAGACTCTACTACCAATAAATAAATACATTTTAAAAATCTGGACAGTTCAGATAAAGTCCTCAAGAAGGCCTAGGCGGCTCTGAAATACAAAAAGTACAAAAAGATCCAGACTTTGAAACAGTGTGTACCTCCATGTCATTAACATGAGTAACAAATCATCATCATCATCATTCATCATCATCATCATCATCTTCATCTCCTTCCACCTCTACTCCCACTACAAACATAATACAAAGTGTATACTGCACTTTTTTCTGATTAAACTAGTAAGAATCTGGAAAAATATACCAGGACCTCCATAAATATATATACTTTATATGTATTTATGTATGTATTATATTATTAATACCTAATTACTCTCTCTTTTTTTCATGTATTCTACATTTGTACGATGCAAATCTGGTTTTATTTGTGTAGGTAATGCAAATATGGTAACAAAGAACTTGAACTCAAACTCAAATAGAGGAAAAATGTACAAGATGAAATTATACACAGAGAAAGTACTTAAAAACAAAATAATTCATTGTGAATATGTGTTTCTTGCATGGTAATCATTGTATGACTCACTGGATGTTGCCACATCCACCCTGTTGTAACACTAAACACCATAAACACCTTCACCCACCAGCATCATTTTCACTTCAGCATGATTTCCAGCTCTGCTAAAAGCACTGAGGACTGGTACCTCATAATTTGGGTTTTGGCATCAGGTGGTAAATACCCTCCATGATACGATGAAAAGCATAAAAAGAAAATACTGTCCAGTAGTTATTGCGTGAAGCTGATTAGAAACAGACAGACAGACCAAAAAACAAACTGACTCTAAAACAGTACCCCTCTCCCCTTCAGGGAATGGGGGAAGAATCCACAGGTCTACAGTGCTCATTTAATATCAGGTGAGGTTTATATGTAATGAATCCTCAGTGTCAACCTAGATAATGTTATGGACTAAGCTAAATTGTTTATGAAATAACATTAACTTAAGGTTTAATTTGGGGATTCGTGATACGTTTAAACACTATTGCTAACTCAACATTGTACAGGCAGAAGTTCCATGCTACATTAGCCTTCCACAGTGGCTATGCTAACTTCTCATCCATCCAGTGAGTTTTCATGTAGGGGTCTGGGAATGTCCCATCAGCTAGAGTCAACTTTTTAAAATGACAGGAAGGAAAGGAAAGTGTACTCACATCCTCCATATCCTCATCTATATTAGCAAAAATACCTTGCGAAAACATGCTAATCCCTATTTGCAAGCTAGCACATTCAAGATATTTTGCCTCCAGTTAAGCCCTGCCCCCCAAAATATCACATTGTTAAGCAAGGAATAATGTATTGCCCATACGTTACTATCAGAAAAAAATTTACAGGCAGGGCCGAACAATAGTATTTTTTAAGTTGTGATAACTGTTGTATTGATTAAAGTTTGACATTATCACAATGTGTAATGGTAATTTTCTCTATAAAACGCACATGAAAAAAATTATTTACATACAACGCAGATATTAGTTAAAATATCAGCATATCCCAGGAGAGTGTGACAACTATAGCAGCAGACTTTTTTTTTTTTTTTTACTTCTGGTTAAAGCTGTTTTTGGTTACATGACATCCGGTAGAGTGAAGTGATGATGTAGGTGAGTGTTGAAGGGGTGTCCCAATTCATAGGGGTTGCTTTTCAAGCCCTACCCCTTATAGCTCAGTTTGAAAGGGTAAGGGGTAAAAAATAGAAATGGGATTGGGATTTGTTCTTCCTCTGTTCTGTGCTTTCACTCCTTAGTTCAGGGGATCCAGATCCGGTCGTCGAGGGCCACTAGACCATAGATGTCAAACATGCAGTCTGGAACATAAAACTGACCCATCAAATGGTTCAGTCCAACCTGTGGGATGAATTTATGAAGTGCAAAAAAAGCCTAAAATATTAACAATCAAGGATGTTAAAATCATTTTAGGCCAATTCAGTCTAAAGTGAATCAGACCAGTAAAATAAGGTCATAATAATGTATAAATAATGAAACCCACAAATTGTTCATATTTTTTTTAATGCAAAAAATATAATTACACAAAAATCTTTACATTTATAGACTAGCCATTTACAAAAAATGTCTTAAGAGATTATTTTTCTTCAGAATTTCCAGGTCATTTATTTTTGTTCATGTTATGTTCAAGTATAGTTCATAGATGGAAAGATTTTCTTTATGGATTATTCCTTTTTTTCCATTCAAAAACACTGAGAACACTTGAGAGTTGACATTATTTAAAATTTTTTATCCTGTTATTTATATTAGTTTACCGGTTTACCACAGTTTATATCATATTAGGCTGAATGTGACCCCTGAACTCAACTGACTTTGACAGCCCTGTTTTAGATGCATCCCTCTTCCCACACACCTGATTCAAAGGATCAGCCTTTCACCAAACTCTGCAGAACTTGATAAATGACCTTCAGCTGCTGGAAGAGGAAACATCTAAAACTTGCAGGATAGTGGCCCTCAAGCACCAGGATTGGACCCCCCTACCCTACTCCACCTTTTTCCACTCACCTCCTTTGCTTTCCATCTCTATGGTCAGTCTGTCCTTCCTCTTTCTTGTTATATGTTAGTCATTTTTATTGGGGGGGGGGGCTCAAATTAAAATCACCCCACTTTGGCCTGGGGTGGCCCTGACGCTGATAAATTATTAACTTTGCTGTGTTACTATGAATGAGTCAATGGCAGAGTACTGTGCACTGTACAGGTAACCAATCAGAAAATCAAATTTCTCAACCAATCATAAAAGGTCTTTAATAGGCAGTGCTGCCAATTTTTAGCAACAAGGCAAACTAAGGCTGAATCCCATTTCATCCCTTAGCCCACCCCTATGCCTTACCCCTTTAAATGGAGTTGTAAGAGGTAAGGCTTAAAAATCAACCCCTATAAATTGGGACACCCCTTCAACACTCACCTACGTCATCAGTTGTTACATAAGCAAAAACAACAGCTTTAACCAGAAGTAAACAAATATGTCTGCTGCTGTAGTTGTTGTGTTCTCCTGGGATATGCTGATTTTCAGTAATATCTGCTTTAAATTGGAGAAGTGCAATGCATCAACCGATTACTCCACATTTACGTAAATTATGGAGAAAATTACCATTACACATTGTGACAATGTCAAACTTTATACAAATCAACAGTTATCACAACTTAAAAACAGTTAATTACAGTATAAAATACTATATTTGTGTACTTCCATCATAGATGCCACCATTTTTAAAAGGATTCGCATTGTATTCTGGGAAATTTCTCGTACCCCTCCGTTTAGAGTTTACCTCTGTCTCTGGAAAATCTCGGTTTGTAATGATATGAAGCCTTCCCCTTCCTACACCTCTGCCTTAACATGAATTGAGACACCCCTACCCCTACACATGGGCGTGCAAAACTGAGCGTAAGGGCAAAGGGGTGAAATGGGATTCAGCCGAAAACATCCCTCCACACATGCACCTAGCCCAAGCAAGCTACACCTCCCCCACCCCAATTTAATTTCACTCCAAGCAATCTTGAAAACTTGGCAACCCTGGTTGATACCTTGCAGCTAGCATACAAACTCAAGTACAACCAGATGCTATGTTTTATTAGAGCAGTTTTAAGTATTTACACTTTTCATGAGTCTTTTAATGCCTGTACACACACACACACACACACACACACACACAATATACTATGGGTGACTGTCATGGATTATGGGATACCTATCAAGACACAGATGTGTAACCAACTATATACTACTTTTTCAGAATCAGTATGTAATTAGTAGATACATGCCATTTCAAGTATGGGCTGTATATAAAAATGGACAGAGTGGCAGCTTCTCAAAAGTGAAGTCAATTCTTCTGGATCTCCCCATGAGAGTAGTTGGCAGTAGTATAGACAAAGGACTTAGATTAGCAGGAACTGACACTCAATACATTTTCCCACTGAGCCAAAGACAAGGAACAACTGATATTCTTTTCTGCCATTAGGAAATTAAAACAGTTCTCAAGAAGTCATATGACATTATTTTCTTCACTGTTTTGGACTGAAAACTGCTGTAAAAAGAGCCTCTAAATAAGCTCATATGTTAAAAATGCTGCTTCCTTAGTCAATAGGACTTGGGTCATAAATGATACAACTATAGTATAATGTTCACTGAAATGTTATAAGCATGACCACTGCCTTTTTATGTAGATTACATCGATTCATTTGTGTATAGATCATAATTTTTTTCCTGGCTTCAAATGATATCACAGAAGCAACTTCTGTAATGATAATAATTTGGCTTCACTTCATTCATTTTTATATATGTTGTAATAGTTCCATGTGTTATGCCTGCATGTACAATCCAAAATGTCTCCTGAGAAGTTTCTGAAACTGATCCCTGAGCAACATGGCTTTGTTAAACCATTACTTATTTTTGCTGATTAGATTTCCTACTCGCTGCATAAATCGTCCCAGTTTGTTGTCAGCACCACTTTGGGTCTGATACACTGGATATACAAACTCACGCCTGTTCAAGGAGGCACTTCTGTCTTTTTCTAAAGAGTGCATGTTTCCTGTCCTCCTTCCTTTAACAACATCTTCATTACCAAGAAAATATTCATACCGACTGTAGGCTTTGTCTTTTTTGGACTGGTGGACTGCTGTTCCCTCATTGTCTTTTGAGACTTGTTCCTGGTCTACTGTGAGGTTTGTCTTTCTTTTACTTGAACGCTGAGGAGTTAACCGATTTATTGGGAAAGGAGATTTCTGTTTTTCTGTCTCTGATGGAGAGCTGAGAGAGTTTTGTGACCTGGACATGCCTGATGGCTGACATTTTCTTTGTGTTTGATCTATTGCAGGTTGCCTCGTGACTGATCTATCTGTCACAAGTGACTGTATTGACCCTGAAGGAGTCTGTGATTTTAGTGAAGGCTTTCTTTGGAGTGGTTTGTCATCTCTTTTGTTTGCTTTCTGTTCATCTGCTGTGATTGTCGATTGTACTTTGAATCTCACTGAATTGTTTCTCTGGAGCGTTGATTCTTCTTGTTCCTTTTCTGCATGATTGTGCTTAGGTTCTCCAGATCTTTTTACAACCTTCGGGATACTTTCAACTTCATTTGATGTTGATTTCTTTCTTTCTTTCGGAGCAGTTGAGCCTGGACTGTTAGCTGCCTTACCTAGAGAAGAGCCATGGTTTCCTTTGGATGTATTCTGACCTTGCATTTTTTCAGCTGCAGTAGATTTTCCTGAATTCACCTTTGGGACAACTTTCTCAGTTTTGGGCATTTCTACATTTTGGTCTTTTGGTGCAGGTATCTCTGAACTGTTGACACGGCTGTTTGAAGCCTCTTTCTCTTCTGGGATTTCAGTCAGAGACTCCATTGGTCTTTGGATCGCCATGCTGAGGCCACTAGGTTGCGGATGCTTGGCTGATGGATCATTTAGTTTCATGTCAAGATCAGCAGCTGAGGTTGACCTGATCAGAGGTTCATAGCAGTCATATGTTGCTGTCTTTTGCTCTGAAACCATTTTGACATCATGATGAGAAGCAGAGCGGTGACCATCAGTGAGAATTTCCTTTCTTTTGTCACCTTCTTTGTTTGGTGTATGGTCTTTAACTTGTATATATGGGTCTAACTCAGCAACACTGTGCCTCATGTCTAGACCTCTTGATGAAGTAAATCTGGGTCTTTCTAGAGTTTGATATCTCAGGGACTCTTGGCTTTGTCTCAGATTGGTATATTCCTGCAGACTGAGCCTCTTTAGCCTAATTTCCTCCAGTCTGGATTTAATATCTCTTGACCGGCTGTGAATCAATTGTGACTGATGCTCATTTAAACCTGTGTGACTGCTGTATGGCGATATCAAAGGAGATAACGCCTCACATGGCCCATCAAGAGGTTTGTTGTTCTCATTAAAATAGGCATCAATTTTCCACCTGTGGAGTGATGTCTCTGAGTTGAAAGGAATTAAATTCTGGTCTGAACCGTAACGAGTCTGATGTTTTATGTGGTGCTGAGACAATCTGTTGGTTAGCATTGCATCGCCACTCCTCAGGTTGGGTCCGTTCCTCTCAGCAGGAAGTCCGATGTCCTTGGTGCCCATCCTCAGACGAGTCATGGAGGTTATCTTCTGCAGCTCTCCACCATAACTGTGTCCTCTGACCATATTCCCAGAGTCAGGACACAAATGCAGCCTCTCTTGGACACTCAGGCCTCTGCCTAAGATTGCATTGTTAAACCAGTCATCCTGAGCACTTCTCATGCCATTCATTACTCTGGATTTCATGGGGATTTGATGGAGGGAAATCTGGCTGGAGTTAGGGCTATGCAGAGCTACAGCATCTCTCAGGTGCTGGACTGAAGGCCTTTCCTTGGACAGAACTGGTGGAACTGTGGAGCGAGCGTATAGTCGTCTGAACTCCTCATCAAAAGAACCAACCAGCTGTCCTGTGATGACCAGAACCATGCTCAGGTTGATCTTCTCAAATGACCACGAGTAGCTAAAAACATAAATGGGGACACAATCACCAACTCAAATGTTTAATATGATTTAAAAATGTATTCTATGATACTTGTTGACACTTTGATAAACAGTAACATTTTCATGCCCAATACCAGGGTTATTATAGTTTTTGAAAACTAAGACTCAAGTGAACAATTAGAAAAAAAAACTCCATTTTGCTAGATGTGCTAATTTCTTACCTCTGCTGTTCATTGAGTATGTTTAAAACAGTGTATGACTTTCTTCACATTTTTTTTTCAAATGTGTAAAACTCCATTGTTAGTGTGTCATCACTAATCCATTAGACTTTCTGTTTTTACAAACGTGAATCATTGCCCTCACTGTAAACAACTTCTAAAATGGCTTCATCCTATACACAGTCTGATTGTTTACATAAACTGAAATGTCACTATGGTCTTTTAGAAACTTTTGTTGTGAAGTACACTCTGGGAATGTCAATTTCAGGAAGGTCAGTGCTGAACCCAAATGTAGCCTTTATCTTCATCCACTGACTGGACTCATTGTTTAAAACAACCCTGGTGGACTGTAGAATTTTACATTTCTTGCTGCATCTGTGAGAAAGTCCTTTCGCTTGGTTGGAATTTCCATGATGCACTTTGCAATGAAATTTCCAGAAAGACCTGAATTTAAAAATCTTAAAAAAAAAATTGTGATCAGTCATAGCCTAAAATGCTGCCCCACTATATGAAACTTTTATTAAACTTTAGTTTTCTCACTCATAAAGACGTCATGCAGTCTGTCATCATACATACACAACATAGACTGCATTTAATTAGTGGACGGCAAAATCATAACTGTTGACTTTTTGGCATTTTGGAGCTACAAGTGACTATATTTGGGCAATAGGGGTGGAGATGTGGGAACATAAAAGGTCAGAGGTCAGCTAATGCTATTTGCTAGACAACAGACTTGGAAGAACAGTAAACTTCTTTAAGTTTTGTTTCACAAATATTTTCATAGCCTTATCACTTTAACTTATTAACCACAACTATAGTGGTGCCATCTGTCAGGACAAAATGTGTTTCATTAAATAAATCAATATGTAGACAATTGATGAGTGAACTGTCAGATTGACCCATCACAGCTTCTATTAGATCTGAAGTCTTATTGATTTGAGCCACAGCTTAGAGAACAACTCCCACATAGTAGAGGTTACAAAAACAATAGGTGAGACTGAGATGAGTCCTGATTACAGCATGTCAGAGAAAAGTCTAATGCTGCATTTCCACTGGTACCGACTCAGCTCGGTATTCCTGGAGTGCATTTCAATTACAGGATAGTACTGACTAAATGTCAGGTTACTTCTGTGTTGTCTGCTCAGGGAATTGTTAATAAACTTCTTTATTTTGTCTTGTCTCATCTGAATTTTTATGTCGGCCACCAAGGACTGAATCTCCTGGACAATTATGGTGTAGTTTTGGGCTGTCATCATGTGGATTAATGTACTGATTTATTTACTGTCAACTTCCAGACCTGTGTTAGGTTCACATGCAGTAGTTATATGTCACATTTTAGTATTGCTGGCGACCTGGGTGGAGGAGATGCCAAAAATCTAGTACCGGGCTGAGCTGGTACCAGTAGAAATGTGGCATAATATAAACCTATGGGAGTCAGAACTTTTTGGATCCACCGTCTAGTGGCTATCAGTGGCATTACAACTTAAAGTTATTTCCACATTGGTCCCTTGATATACATTTATAATTACACAAAGATAATGATACAATAACCATTGATTCAAAGAGTATTTATGACAATTATTCTTGCATCTTAATCTGTTTGTGTATCTTTCTGACTTTGACCTTTGGATATTAAATTAGTTTCACTAATTCTGTCAAACTGTGGTTAAAATATCACATTTAACATAAATTTGGGCATAAAGATAACTTGAACTCACCTGTAAGTTCCATATAAAACTGTTTTGCAGTCCACAAGAATAAATTTCTGCTCCAAACCTCCATGGAACTTGACCCCAGACCGACACTGGTACTGCTGTCCTGGAACAGTTCGTACCCGAATGTTCTGATGGAAACACAAATGAAAACAGTAACAGAGTCAGAGTTACTGAAACACAATGATTTTAATTACATCTCATCAGTAGAATATGATTTCAGACCAGGAGAGATGGTCTGTGACTTTTGCACCATATGGAAATGAATCTGTAAAAACTTTTAAAAGCATTAAAAAAAAAAAAAACTGACATGAAAACAAATCAACTCAAACTATAAACCAAGTCAATATCCATCCTACGAAATGTGTAGAATAAAGGGAACAATAATAAACAACAACACTCTGTTGAATAATGTAACTGTAACTGTGTAGAAACAGTCAGAAAATAATGTTAAATTAAGTTTATGAAGCTTCAGAATACATGCTCTTCTGGAAAGTATACATCCTAGGATCAATATTCTCAAGAATTTTGTGAGAAGGAAGAAATTACCACAAGCCTCAATATTATTGTTGGATTATTTTTTTTATTATTTAACCAGAAAGTAAAATGTCAAACCACTCAACATGTGCGGGAACTATCTGGTCCTCATTATTATATTATTATTACTGAGGGTTAGTGGTATGCTATTTGTGTTGTGTTTGGCAGCATCCCTGTGTTTAACATCTGATTAATTCAGTACAAAATCAAAGGTGGCACTTTGACATCAGATTTTATTTATAACCTCAGGTAATTTAATAAGAGAGAAATAGAGCTCATGAAGGAACATGTTTAGGACAGCACTTGTCTCTTCTGGAAGACTGTACAGTTTCAACTCTTTCTTATTTTTGTAAGATTTGATGCATGCAAAAGGCTCAAATTTGATTTTTAAAATTTTCTTTTTTTTAAGATTAATCTTTAGGATTCTACACATTAAAAAGCAAAGAGAGACTTGAGAGGGTGACTATAAAGTATTTGTGTTAGTGTAAAACTGTAAAATGATATGAAAATATGTCAATTTACAAACTATCCCTTGGCACAAAATGTGAATAACTTGATTAATATGAACAAACTAAAATGTCTTGAGAAAAACAAATGCAATTTTAACAATATTCTGGTTGTTACTGTTGCAGGGTTGTCTGGTTGTTTGTGTATTTGGTTCCAAAATTATATATATCCAATTTCACTGTTTTGAGAAAAATATTTTTTATTTGTATTTGGAGGAACGTAATGAATGCAGTTCAATGGTATCCTGTTTCAAACTTTATTAACTTATGAAACATAAAAAGGATGACATTTCAAATCCTGAAATAACCGTTGTCAAAACACGACATATCTATGTATCCTCATTTTTATTTTCATTCTTATATTAAACACGTTTAATGTTGTTTTTTTTTGTTTTTTTTACTGACAGGTGTGTGTGGAACAGGTTTATGGAGATCCTACACTCTACAATAAGTCAGTGTGTGAAATCGTCAGATGGAGGGCAGGAAGTGAAGTAGCTTGGTTGAACAGTTTCAAGGAATAACAGTAGCAACACTTGTCACATTTTGGGGAAAAAAAGAGCATGTGCAGTACTAAAAATCTATTTACACTCAATATAGTACCATGTGTCTATGGTTTGGTTTGTCTGTTTTGACACTGACAAAGAAAAACACCTTGAAATTCAATCCAGTTACCAAAACATACACTGGCCCACACCCACATGTCAAATAGTAATTATCAGCATAAATGTCTGATAAATATTTCTTCTCATATATTATACCTGAATGAACTGATGGCGAAGGGGTCTTTTCTAGCAGTAACTCCAAATTTCAGATTTGGCATTTTGGAACCAAACTCTTCATTTGTAGATCCAAAGTAATCGGTAAACTTTAATATACATGTGTAAATGATAAACTGACACATACAGTAGCAATGGTGGATTTACCTATTGGCACCTTTAATTTACATGTAGAACCTGAACTAAAATGACATCCTTGATTGTCAATATCTTGTGTATTTTTGCATTTTTAAATGAGAATTATTTCTTAATTGATCCACCTAGTTAAATAAAGCTTAAATAAATAACAAAAATGTCACCAAGTTATCCCACCAGCCACGTCAAACCTGTTGATGGACCATTTTTGGCCAACAGGCTACATGTTTGACACCCCAGTTTTAGATACTTTTCCTTCAAAAATGGGTTTATAGGAACAATTCTAAAACAAAAGGCACACTAACCAAGACATACTGATCAACACAACATGAAAATAATAGCCAAAAAAAGAAACTATGACGAATTAAAATAAGTTTAGATTATTCACTTGGACATTTCTTCTATATTTTGTTGTTTTTGTGCTTTACTTTTTTCTTTTCTTCATGCTAAAAAGTTTTAAAAGACTCATACTATAAAGTCATGACTATTATTATATAGTATATATTTTTAAGTATTTATGCTTCAGGTAACTTTAACACACACAGACAGGAAAACACACACCCTCTGTGAAACCCAACAAGATGAAACCTGTGCTTCAGTTTTTTCTCTGTCAGGTATTTTGATGTTACTACTGGCTAAATGTTTTGAGCTGACATTACAAAGCCGTCACTGTGTTCACTCAGACGACTTGTTTGCACAGTTCAAGTGTCGCGCCGATGCCGTTTAACAGGAAAATCCAGCACCACTAACAGATCTGTCCTACATTTGTCTCGTATGACATCGACAGGTACAGCAAAAGGAAATGCTGGTAAATAGCAGAGTTTTCATGAGGGGCGTGGAGCAAATGTCAGAGTTAATCCACTAAATGCCTTTGCCAATATAAGAAAGGTCAGGCCACAGGCAAAGCTTCCTCTGTGGAATAAAAGTCCACAAAGAACAGCCACAAGGGAAGAACACAAAGTCCAGATTTCTGTGAAATGTCATATTTATATGTTTGATGTATAGTTTAGGTGTGTTATCCAGGGCTTTAAATGGCACAGCGGGTTTAATAGACAACTATCAGCAAAAATATGACAATCCCTTTGATATGGAGCTACTGGAAAAAAGCTTTAGCATTGGGCGGGTTATGTTTAAAACTAATTTCACTGCAGATGACAGACTACGTGCTCATTTATATAGTTCACAATAGGGCATTAAGTAAAATGTCGACTAGTCGACACGTCGACTTCCGTAGCTCAAGTCGACTTGGAGGAGTGGAGAAGTCACATGTTATTCTTTCTCTCTCTCTCTCTCTCTCTCTCTCTCTTTCTTTCTCAGCGCATAAACACAGACCAGACATAAACACGACACCTGCAGGTCAGACAGTTGTGGTGGGCTAACAGAACACACATCACATGTGTGGAAATACTTCATTTTAGATTAAAAAAAACAAAACAAAACAAAAAACGGCGCGGCCATCTGAAGAAGTATCTGTTAACCTGCGTGATATGAGCAACATTAGCTAGCTAACCTGTGTGATAAACAGTCCAGACATTTCACATTAAGACAACCCCCCCCAAACATGATGTGGACAGTGTGGGGTTCATCTTGTCAGCCGCTGTCGCAAAGTTTTTACACTTAATAGAAAGTGAGGACGTGTGGACAGAGCTGTGGGTCCAGACCAAATGCAGACATATGTTCACTTATTGATGTTGTTCAGTTAAATTTAACAGAAAACTCTTTGCTAACGTTAGCCTTTGTTTTGTTGTGGTTAAAATGATGATATATGTGTCTTGTCGTTGAACATCGTTACATTGCAGTGAACTTTAATACAAGTTGCTCATTGCTGGACAAACGGGTGTCCATTTTTTTTTTATCTGTGTTGTTTCTCCGTTGACAATGTAATGACGTCATCGTGACAAATTGACTCAACATAGACTTTATTGACGGAGAAGTCGACTTGAAAAAAACTGAAGTCGTTAATGCCCTAGTTCACAACATATTCCATTAGATTACAGGAAAGTAATACCATGAATTAAAAGCATTGACTTGTCATCTTGTGTTATTTTTGCAGTATTGTCTTCACATACTAACTGACTGAAACTGAACCAATAAATGCAAATGAAGCTAAATATACAAAACCACAAAATCAGGATGGTGAGCTGTCTGCATAAAAGATGAAAATGATGTGTTTTCCATGGCATGCACTTAGTAAACAGAAGAAAAATGAAATATACATAAAGGTAAAAATGAAACTATCTGACTTTGATTTCCAAGTAGATCATTTTGTTTTCATTCATACAGAATTTATTTGAAGATAAAAACATGGGGACACAACACAACAGTCAGTCATGTTTTGGTAATCGGGTTTAAAATAAATAGATTAAAATTGAATTTCAAGGTGTTTTTTATTTTTTACTGTCAAAACAGACAAACCAAATAAGAAAACCAAAACTAATAACATAAAAAAATCACAAAAAAAGAAATTTACTGCCTAACATAAATAGCCAAAAACAGTTGTTTTATGTCTGTTATTTTCAAGATAAGAGAATAAGAGCATTAATGCCTAGGTCACAAAGATACTTAGGAACGATGAGTTTGTCTGAATATTCTATTTTGTACAACATCTGGAGTTCATAGACATTCGTGGAGGACACATGTCTACAATTTGGTTTATCTGTTTTGACACTGACAAAGAGAAATGCCTTGAAATTCAAGAAAATCCAATTATCAAAAGATACACTGACCTACAACACATCCAAGTAGCAATTATTATGATGAATTATCAGGATAAATGTCAGATCAATATTTCTTCTAAGATTAGATGCTGATCTTTCTTCTTGTGTAAGAGAGAAAAACAAGGACGTTACTTAATCACTGACTAAATTCTTCCATGACATATGTAATTTAATACTGCAGTATCAGTGTATATCTGAAAAAGTATTTTATATATATTCAAAATAATTGCACTCTACATATTCTCATCTCGTCATCTGAACACACTTTATCCTCACTAGGGTCACGGGGGTCTGTGGGGGCCTAATCCAGCTACAATGGGTGAAGGTGGCAGAGGTGGAAAGTAACTCAGTAAAAGTACTTTGTTATTGTACTTATGTAAATTTTTTAGGTATCTGTGCTTTACTTGAGTATTTATTTTTGTGGGAACTTTTTACTTTTACTCCCTACATTTTGCATAAATATTTGTACTTTATACTCTTTACATTTTCAGAATAGACTTGTTACTTTTTCAAACTAAACAGATTTGACAGTATGAAAAATAAATGACTTCAGAGGGAAAATCACTGGAGGAGAGAAACTGTGAAACTGTGTGATTATTATCTCACAATTTTGACTTTTCCATCTTAAAATTATGCATTTTTTTAATCAATTGTGCCTTTTTTTTTTCGTTTTTTCAAAATTTCCTCTTCATATCCACAAAACTGAGTAACTGTGACCTGATGAAACACAATTTCTACACAGTAAATCACTTTTTTAAAGGCTTTATATTTTGACCAAAAAAAATACTAATAATTCTTTTTTTTTTTTTTAATTTTTACTTTTGTACTTTATTGTAATTGAGAAGTTCTACTTTTACCAGATTATTTTTTCACATAAGTAGGTGTAGTTCTACTTTAGTATAGAATGTGAGTACTTTTAACACCTCTGGAAGGCGGGGTACACCCTGTATGAGTCTCCAGTTCATCTCAGGGCTGAACATATATAGACAAACAATCACTGTCACATTCACACCTATGGGTGATTTAGATGAACCAGTTACCCTATCAGTGCATGTGTTTGGTGATGCACCTGCACATGGTGTGACATGGGGGGGTTTAATGACAATGGATATATCATGTGATGACTGTGGGAAGTAATGGCCTGGCGTGTACCTCCGTCTTGCACTGGGGGTGTAGGAGTCTAACATGTCTAACACTTGAATCTGACTTTTTACAACAGTAATACTACATGAGTGGTTGTAATTTTAATGTCGCAGCCGTCAAACACAGCTCACCTTCAGGTCTTGGATGTTGACGCCGACTCTGTGCGACATTGTGAGGAAGCTCTTGAACTGGGAATCATCCAGAAGGATGTACACGGCCACTCCCCTCAGAGCCGCTGTGATGATCTCTTTAAAAATGTCGACATCAGTGAATACGTCCATCGCTATGGCAACAACCTGCAGACATTACCAAACATTAGGACGTAATTAGACAGAAGAGCATTCATTCAGATGCAGAGATAGGGATCAGGATGCATGCTGATGGGGTTCCTTTCTGCTTTTGAAGTTCAAATTCATCCTGTGACATGGAGATAATGAAGATGTTGAACAGTTAATTCTGAATGAATAATTAATATTAACTGTCATGATTACAGTTGTGATTTGGTGACATATAAATAAGATTTTAATTTTGATTCAATATTAAAAATAATAACTCATGCATCTGATTCTACAAACTGCTCTTGACAGTTTCCTGAGGCTAACCTCTTATGGTAAATCCACTGAACTTATATAGTGCATTTTACACACATATGGTGCCCAAAGTCCTTTATAATCACAATTATTGTTGTATGCCTTCTTTTTCTTTTGCACCATGAAGAGGACTCCTATTTTATGGTACCATGTATTTAGTATGGCTGTGTAATGACAATAAAGATTCATCTTATCTTACCTTACCTTACCTTACCTTATCTCATCTCATCTTATCGTATCTTATCTCATGCCTAATTCCACAGCTTTTAACAATCTCCATTTATTTTTATTATCAACCTGACATGACATGACATAAATAATTATATCTTCATGTAATTGTAAAGGAATGTAAGCAGTAAAAAGTTATGAGAATATTCTGATAAAGCATCAGTGCTGTAGAAGATGCCACCATGGCCTCAACATAGAGAATATTCCTCTTCTTAAACCTTACGTTACATTTTCCAGGCTGATATGAATCAGTATGAGGTCAATTCTAAATACATGGCATGTTTTATCAGGTCAATGAAGTGGAAATTACAAGAGCAGTAGTTCTCTCAGGCAAAAACCTACAACTGAACTTGTGTTTTTTGATAGCATTCAGCGTAGGTTACCTGCCTCAGCTGAGATTACATGACTGTATCTGTGAAACGTTTATACATTGGGAGCTGAATGTGTGCATTTTCAGTCCATTCCTGTGCACATGGTGAGTAATGACTGATTAGTTTGGGCTGTGGAGCTTTAGTCGTGGCGAACTGTGAAGCTGATGATCGAGCATATTCAAGATGAGACACGTTGACAGCAGGGGGAACACGGTGTACACGTTGACCTCAGAATGAACAGGTTACACATTCATTTTTAATCCCAGTGGAGCTGAGCCCACAACACAAAGAGGATGAATTGGAGGCACATGTCTACACATTTTCTGCAGCTTTATACTTGTACTGTGATTCAACCCAGAGGCAAACCTTGTACTTCCTATTCCACTACATTTGTTTGGGAACTTTAGTTACCTATTAGATTGTTTTTCACCCACTTCCTGTTCAGTGAGAACCTTGTATCTCCAGATGTCTTTCCTTTATGGCACAGGTGTCAAACTCCAGTCCTCGAGGGGCGGTGTCCTGCATGTTTTAGATATTTTCCTCATCCATGTGATTCAGTTTAACCCTTTAACTCCTGAGAACTAACAAAATAATTGGTAACATGAGCAAAGTAAGACACAAATCAAAGAAAAATACTAAATTTAAAAAAACAAAATGTACAAAAAATAAACAAAATGAGCAACAAAAATTAATAAATATTTACAAAATGACAAATAATGTGGAAAATTACTTATTACTTAATAATCTTTGCTTCTGCCTGAGCCTTTTTCAGTCAAATTCGGTATTATTCTCTCTCCTTTTGCTGCTTTGAACTGAATAAATGACTGAAATAAACTAAACTAAAAAAAAAATAGTATTTTAATTTTACCTTTAAAAATGTTTAAATAAAATAAAATAAAAAAATCTTGCTTTTTGCCACCTTTTCCATGCACAAAACTAAAAGGAAAATGGTTGAATTTTTCTCAATATGTAAACATCCATTAAGAATGCATCATCCCTGACACATAAAGAGTTAATAATCAGCTCCTCATCAGACTGATAATGATGCAATGGCCTCCAGGTGTAATGGAAGAGGGAAACATCTAAAACATGCACGACACTGGCCCTCGAGGACCGCAGTTTGAGACCCCTGTTTTATGGCAATGGTTCCCAACCTTTTTTGTCTTGTGACCTCATTCCAGACATACAAAACAGAGATTTTTTTTTTTAAAAACCAAAATTAATTTGTTTGTAATACTCTGGCTCACATGATTGATAATTGGTACCAGGAATCAGATGATGGTCGCTTAGTAGGGGCTGTATTTTTATATTTTACTGCAGCCTTAGATTTGACCAATCATGACCTTTTAATTTTTAAGATAAGATGTTGCAGGTTATCAACAAGACCCTTATTTCCTCTAAAAGATTATCTCACTGACCAAAGCAAACAAGTCTTTTATAATGGTTTCTTGTCTAAAAGTTCTGGTATCCACTGTGGTCTACCTCAAGGTAGCTGTCTTGGCCCACTCCTATTCTCAGTTTATATGAATGACTTACCTTATGCATTAAATGAATCATCAGTTGTTATGTATGCTGATGGTTTTACAATGTATTATTCTAAGCATGATGTGAATGAAATATCAAGTGTACTGACAAAGAAGTTAACTGCTGTTCTCAAATGGGTCAGGAATAACAATATGATTCTACATATCTCCAAAACTAGATCTATGCTTATTGGAAGTAAGTGATGTAGTGTATAAAGTTAGAGCAAATGAGACTTCTGGGTGTCATGGTGGATCACCATCTGTCATATATATCATATAATTGGTCTTGTCTCATCCTCACTAGGGTCATGGGGGTCACTGGGGGCCTAATCCAGCTACAATAGGTGAAGGCGGGGTACACCCTGTATGAGTCTCCAGTTCATCTCAGGGCTGAACATATATAGACAAACAATCACTGTCACATTCACACTTATGGACAATTTAGATTAACCAATTGTCCTGTCTCTCTGTCTCTCTCTCTCTCTCTCTCTCTCTCTCTCCCTTTGTCTCTCTGTCTGTCTGTCTCTCTCTGTCTCTCTGTCTGCCTCTCTCTCTCTCTCTGTCTCACTGTCTCTCTCTCTCTTTTTCTCTATTTGCAAATGTGCTTTGTTTGTGTTTTTCTTCTGTTAATGCATTTCAACTCTTTCAAACACATACATCCCATTATCAGACATATTTACTGATACTCATATCCCATATTATTATCTTTGTTACTGCATTATTTAAATCACTTGTTTTGTAACAACATGAAAAACAATACATAAATCACACAACTATTACACTAAGTCATTTAAAAAGCTGATCGTCCTGGATTTCGGCTGAATCTGTAACCGGATGAAAACAACACAACTCACTGTGGAGTGAATTAAAGGTGACCGAGCCTCCTACGATGTCAGAAATTCTACTGCACATCTTTACTACACTTTACAGGTGCTTTCTGTTTCTGAGAGGCAGTGATTGTCCAACAAAGATCCTAAGGTGTAGTCCTGTTTTACCTGTTTAATCTGTTAAGCACAGACCTGCATGATTCTGTCTTAACATTTACTTTCATATCTTGATATTAGATTACACTGGTCTACTTTTTTTGTTCAAGAAAGTATCTGCCTCAGACATTAAATGTGCTAAATCGTAATTAAAATGAAGAAAATAAATGACAAAAGTGCTGGTTAGTGCTGTTTTTAATATATACGATGGTGTGTTATTACACATATATGGTGGTTTATGTACATGTTGGACTAAAAACTATTCTCTTGTTAATTCTAAAAATGTTACATTTTGACCTAAGACTCATTTTGGAAAGTTGAACCAACCAGTATTTAAGACTTGAGTTTTCTTTATCAGTAACACATGTGGTAAAATTTCATTAGTTTTATTCCACATTCCATCACCCAAACATGTTTTTGGGTGATGGAGGAAACCCATCCAGACATGGGGAGGGAACATATAAACTCCACACAGAAAGGCCCGCACAGTCCGGGAATCGAACCTGAGTCTTCTTGCTGCGAGACAAAAGCACTAACTGCTCAGCCACCGCTATTTTATTTTGTAAAATAATTGAGCACCATGACAACGTATAAAATGTACTATATACGTGCAGCCTATTTAAATCCCATGTTGAATATGCACGTTAATTCCTAAATATATTTACAGATTGTTGTGTTTTTTACAGTATTGTTCTGGTAACCACAACTGCCTGTTTTAATTAGATTTTTTTTAAAGTGTGCATTGTTGTTTACGTGCTAAATTTATGCTGAATACATTCATTTACAATATTTACTGTTCTTAATTTACACTCTATTGTCATATCCTGTCCGTCCATGGGAGTGGATCTCTCCTTCAATGTGGTTCTCCTCAAGATTTCTTCTTTTTCTCACTGGGTTTTGAAGTTTTTTCTTGCCTAGAAGGAAGGTCTAAGGACAGGGGATGCTTGGCACTGTTCATATATCTCTTTAATTGATTGTGTTTCTGTAAAGCCCTATGAGACGACTTTACCAGATTTTATAAATAAAATTGAATTGAATTGAATGTATTTTCATATATATCCAAATTACATTAACACTTTTGGAAACTACAGATGTCTTTCATGCTGCATTATCAAAAATATTGATTTGACCCTGACATTCACTTTGACTTGGACAGGCCCAAATGTACTATATCCAAAAACATCTTTCACTGTTGTTACAAATCCAGTTTTAATGAAGTAGCTCATGGCATTCTCTTTGGCAAGATCTTTTGTCAATCTTTGCTCTCGTAAAAGAAGTAATGACTGTGAATAATTAGCCTGAGGTGCTTGGTTTTTTTTATGTAAATCATGTTCTACCAGCCATACATTTTAACATCAACAGGTGTCTATACACAACTGTTATTTTGTGACATTTTAATGACAAATTTCTCAGATTTTTATTATTGGGGTCATGAATATATAACTATTTGTGCTGTACCTGCTGTGTAATAAATATCATTACATTTCCAGTAATATATAGTGAAAAGTAACTGTTAGTTCTCAGTCAAAGGAGGGCGTCTATGAACAATTTGACCATTCTAACATATTTACAGATATTATCCACAAGTTAAAATGTATATGATTTATTTAATTGAAATCATGTAATCACTGTAAAGATAAATGTAAACTGCTCTCATTATTTTTGTCAATTTAATCTCATTTGTGTTTGTACTGACCTGGTTTTAAAGGTATCATACTGTAGTGGTAGAATTAAAACTGTAGACAAGTGAATTTTACACATGTCCACTTAAGGTATTTGATTTTATGCACCTCTTACTTTTACATTATTAAATGTCAAAGTCAGTCATGCATTTTATATAAAATCCTAGCCACCATGTCCATGTGGGCCACAGAAGGGTTCCATTTGGGCTATATATATGAGGGTCCCATGTTGGTTCGTCTGCAGTTTCCATGGAGATAGAAAGTCATAATTTTGCTCTGATTTTCCCTCTGAAGTGTTAGTGTTTGAATTATTTTAGCATTCTGTCTAGTTTTATAAAGTAAAGAGAATATTCTGAGAATGTAAGGAGTATAAAGTACAGATATTTATGTAAAAATGTAGGGAGTAAAGTACAGATACCTAAAAAATCTACTTAAGTACAGTAATGAAGTACTTTTACTTTACTACTTTCCACCTCTGCCCTTCTGTGCTGGGATTTAATAGATCTATTGTTAATTCTTGACAATGAAATTGTAATGTGAAAAACCAATGGCTCATATTTCAGCAACTTTATAATGTATTTTAAGAGAAACTGTGCATTTTGAGCATATATAAAACACAACAGATCCACCAAGCAGCAGAAGAATGGTGTTGTAAATAAAAAAAAAACATCAATTGTAAAACTCCATCTTTACCTGTAAAGATCCAAACAGCTAAAATTAACCAAAATTATCTACTGATGTAAAATATTTAGTAACTTCTCATCCACTAATCTTATCAACACATATAAATAATTTAGGTATGTCATCATTTCATTGTCATCAGATATGATCTGTTAGGCCGTTCAGAGGCTCTGTAGTGAACATAGAAAGGCTATTATCTCCTCCAACATTGATTCACTAATAAAACATATGGAGTTTATACATGACAGGAGATGGAGATACTTATTTTGTACATGTAGTTATTGATATTTTTGCCTGAAAAAGTAACTTTTTCTTCAGTTTATTTGGTTTCTGATCAAATAATCCTCCTCTTTAGTCTGAGTTTTTATGAACATCTACTTTATCAGTGAATTAAAAATAGAAAAAATATAAAATACAGAGGACAACACTGTAAATAACATTCCTTTTTAATATAAAACAAATCTAATCTAATTTTAACAAATTAATTCTGCTTTTTTATTTTTAGTGATCGAGCATACTCAAGAAAGAAGAGATTAGATTAGATGAGATTAGATTCAATTAAATTAGATTAGATTAGATCAGACCAAACTAGATCAGATTACATTAGATTAGATCAAATCAGATTAGATCATATTAGAGCAGATCATATTAGATTAGATTAGATTGGATTAGATTAGAATAGAATAAAATAGATTCAATTATATTATATTATATTATATTATATTATATTATATTATATTATATTATATTATATTATATTATATTAAATTAGATTAGATTAGATTAGATTAGATTAGATTAGATTAGATTAGATTAGATTAGATTAGATTAGATTAGATTAGATTAGATTAGATTAGATCAGATCAGGGTTAGGCACTTCGTAAATTCATCCCATCTTTGACACCTCTGTACCACATAAACAACCTTGACCCTTGACCCTTGACCTCACCTGTCGGGCCTCCTGTATCTGTTTGCGAACCACTTCTTTGATGCTGGGTGTGTTCTGCCTGGGTGGGTTGAACAACAGGCTGATGCTGGTGTCCACGTCCTCCAGCATCACTTCCGGCCAGCCCAGCTCCAGGTCCGGCACCTCCTCGTCTGACTCTGCCGGGAAGTAGGTGGAAGGGTACCCGTCCTGAGTGACCGCTTTGCTATCGTCCTCGTCCTCCACAGCCGGTAACTCCGCATGTCCCAAAATGAAACCGATCTCCTCCTCGGACAGGAAGTGGCAGATCTGTTCGGCTCTGAGGAACTCCTCGTAGGCGTCTTTTCCCCCACAGAGCAGGGCGTAAATGGCCAGACGGTACGACTCTCTGTAATGGGGCTGGACGTAGATGGGTGCATTGTCGTCTTTCAAGGAGGACAGACAGGACAGATTGGACTCCATGGTGTCTCCTTTACCTGTAGGTGGACGGATGGGTTTGTTACAGGTCATGGAAACTAAGACTCAAACTGAAACTACCTGAAAAAGAACAGAATTATGTGAAAGTCAAAAAGTTTTTGTTGAAAATCAATAATCATTTGTTTCTTTTGTTGATATCTAAGATGATAAAAGCTCAAAGGTTATATCAAAGCTGAGAAAACTGAAGAAAAAGTGTGTTTTTCAGTAAAAAAATATTTCATTAACTGAACATAAACCAAGTGTCTCTGTCATTGATCCAACTCCATGGGTTTTACTGAGGAATCAATGCTGTAGAACAGGGGTCTCCAATGTGCGGCCCACCAAATGTCCCAATGAGGACCCTGGGCTGAAGAGCGTAATAATCTTTAAAAAAACAATTCCTCTATGTTTTCGTCTCAGTTTTTTCTCTATAAGTGAAAATTTTTGTCTTTGTTTTAGTGGCAAATCATTAAATTATGAAAATATTTACATTTACAAACTACCCTGTTACAATGAAATGTGAATAATTTGAACAAATATGAATAACCTGAAATGTGTACAGAAAATTAAGCACAATTTTAAACATTTTCTGCTTCTGTTACTAAGTGTTTAGTGTCTTTGTAGAACTGATCCATAATAAAACACATGATAAATTCAGGCAGAATATTGTGAAAATTGCCCTTATTTTCCTCATAAAATGTCACTTTTTTCAGGTTATTCACATATTTTGCATTTGGATACTTTATAAAACTAAGTATTTTCATAATTTAGGGGGGGTTTGCACGAAAAGACAAAAATTTGGGGTTCGTATTATTTATAAATTATTATATTATTTTACTGGTTTGGCCCACTGGAGATCAAATTAGGCTGAATGTGGCCTCTAAAGAAAATGGGTTTGAGACCCCTGCTATAGAACATTGGTGTCAAAGTACGGTTGTCGAGGGCCGGTGTCCTGCATGTTTTAGATATTTCCCTCTTTCACATGATTCAGTTTTAACCCTTTGCCTCCTGAAACTTAAGCAGTTCCACCGTAAAAATAATTTTAAAAAAGCAACAAAATGAAGGAACATGGTCAAAGTCATCAATAAAATGAACAAAATAATTAGTAACATGAAGAAAATAAGACCCAAATGGAGAAAAAAGTAAAGAAAAAAGGATAAAATAAAAAGCAAAATGTGGAAAAATAAACAAAATAAACAACAAAATGAAGAAAAATGACCAAAGTCATCAATAAAAAGAACAAAAATGAATAATAAACTGACAAAATAATTAGTAACATGAAGAAAGTAAGACCCAAATGGAGAAAAATTAAAGAAAATATGATCAAATAAAAAGCAAAATTTGGAAAAACAAAACAAAATGAGCAACAAAATGAACAAAAACTGATAAATATTTACAAAATTAGAAATAGCATGGGAACATTTGCAAAGAGAGAACTGGTATTGAAATGTAGTCCCAGCAGTTTTGATGTTTCCTTTTTCTAAGTCTCTTTCCTTTTGACCATGACCATGAACAAAACTCAGTAAAAAAGAAAGAAGAATGGTTGGATTATTCTGAATATAAAAACTAAATCATCCATTATATAGAATTTTTTTTGTATATTTTTGCACATTATTAGTTATTTTGAATTTAGTTCATTTTGTTGATAATTTTTTGTTTGTTTTACTACATTTTGTTTTTTATTTTATTATTTCTTATTTAATTTCGTTCCATTTGTGTTCAGGTTTAAACTGAATCATGTGGAAGATGGAAACACAAATCCAAAACATGCAGGACACCAGCCCTCGAGGACCGGAGTTTGACACCTAGAAGATGACAGCGTTTCCATGGTTACTACAGAGCCTCGGAAAATCCAAATGAGTCATAACTGATGACCATGAAAAGATGACAAACATGGATTATTTACATGTACTTTTATTATTATTATTATTATTATTATTATTATTATTATTATTATTATTATTATTATTATTATTATTATTATTATTATTATTTTTATTTTTATTTTTATTTTTATTTTTATTTTTATTTTTATTTTTATTTTTATTTTTATTTTTATTATTAATAACCTTTTTTTGTTATAGCAGCACAATGTACATTAATAAACATTTTATCGAAAAGGAAAATGTAAATGCACCCATTTTTACCCAAAAGGCTAATTTTCAATAATACCAGAAGGATCATAACAATAAAGACATAAAACAGAATTCGTTATATAAAACATGACAGTGAAAAAATCATTATATTGACAGGATTAGTGGATCAGAAGTTACTAAACACTTTCAATCAGTAGATATTTGTGCTCATCAGTTGCTTTAAGGGTTAACAGCATAAAAATAGTAGCAGGCAAATGCAAAACAAAATGAGCTCCACCTCAACCTACTACAACTATATTTATTTTACAGTGTATTTTTTTCATAATTTATTCATAATACTTATATAGTTTTATCTAAGAAGGGTTTTAAATACATCATTTTTACTTTAAGGGCAATACTGTATTTTCACAAAATCCAACACTGTAAATTAATTTACCTCCATTCCACAACTAATTTAATACTTGACAATGAATAATAATGTGCTTTATACTTAAAACAATATAACAGACACACCAATCAGATAAATAGGAAGGAAAAACAGGTCTCTGGTAAAGTAGAATTAACTTAAAACACAGTACACACCTTAGGTAAATGTACATGTACTGTACTTTGTATGTTCAGACCAGAGCTGGAGTTGAAAACCTGTTCCAGCTCTAGTGACTGTTAACAGATGTGTTTAGACCAGAACACGCTCAACAATAAATCAGAAGATGCTCTAAAAAGATACCATTGAGTGAAAAAAACCAAACCTGTCTGTCAAGTGTGATTCACTAGAGGTCAAATAGATGAACAATAAGAGGCACGTGGTGACTTCTTCACTTAGTTAATACAATAAGCTGGACAAATATGCTTTAATATGTATTTTTTCCCTTCATGAGATCATTTATTTGTATCCTTTTTGTCTGTATCACGGTCCAATAAGTATCAGTATCATGTTAACTACAGCTTATTTACAGTGTTTTCTACTTATTGTACCCTTATGATGCATAATGTTTCCTCCTGTTCTCATATATTTGTGTTAAAAGTACAGGTGTGAACACTGATAAGCACATTTCTCTTTAATTACATGTTGTACGTCCAGTTTTTCTTGTCTTCTGTCCATGTCTGAACTAACCAGAGCGCATTTACACTGTTCCTACCTGTCAACCTTCACTGTTGTAGAGTAAAACATACTAATATTTTGAATAGACTTACTTCATTGCTGGTCAAATAAAAATGTCCTGGTCATAAAAACAGCTGCGGTCATTCCTGTACTGTCAGCAACATGAACTAACACAACTAAGGTGTGGAGGGGAATTGTTGGAAGTGTTGCACCAGCCCTTTACTGCAACAAGCCACGCCCACTTTAACTCACCTTCTGGGGGAGCAGGTTTGTTTGAGAAGCCAGCAGCCCCTGGATACAACACAGGTATGTTTACAGGTGATTCATACACAGCTGCAGGCGGCCCAGGAGGAAATGTTCACATCCTCAAGATAAATAATAAAAGTGAAAAAAAAAAAAAAATAAAAAAATCAGATAAAAGTGTAAATTATACAATGAAGAAGTAGGGCTGTCAAAATGAATGCAATAATGTGGATTAATTCATCATTACAATTCATCTGATTGAAAGTTTTAATGAGATTAATTGGAACAGTCGAGCTTAAGGTGTTAACAATAGTTTTATTTCAAGTTATTTTGTTGAAACTGTTGTCAATTAATGTTCATATTTTTGTTGTTTTTCCTCCTCATTTTTAGTGTTTCTTTGTGTATTGACAATCGAATGACATCATGAAGAGGCCAAGTGTTCATACAGCAGCAATGTTGCTTTTTGATCCTTTAATGTGAAGCAGAATTTACCAAGTGTTGAATTGTTCATCCTAATAATGAGCTGGGATTAGACCATTGTGAGCTGTTACTTTTACACTGATACTGTGTAGTTGCTATAGTAATCCTGCAAGATAGAATTTTCTTTTCACCAAAGCACTTCCAGATTAAATCAATTAATATACAGGGTGTCCCATAAGTCTAAATGCATGCACTGTAAACCTGAATGTTCAGAATAATTAAATATATTCAGTTGTGAATACTCAGTTTCAGAAATAATACTACTAATTCAAATGTTTTAAGTTGCTATAACATGTTCTTTTTTAAGTACTTCCAACTAATATTTTTTTTATTAAGGGGAACTATTGTGGATATAAGTGAACATAACTTAAAAAACATATGAGGTACAACTTAGTGGAATTAAGTCATTAAATGTGGATATTGTACTGTTATTTCTATTGTTTCAAATAAGGATGATTGAAAAAAAATAAACTCAGCTGATGTAGTAGATGCTGAAATACAACTAAATGCTAATTTATTTGGGTTTACAGTGTATGACAAATAAATATTTATTGAGATAAAGCATTTTTATTTACATAATATGCTCTATATGACTGCATGTCCTCCACTGCAGAAGAACACTGAAATATAAATGTATATGTGTATTTATGGTCTGTATTATGTCTCATATGTATGGAACACCCTATAGTTTAAAACTGTATATTATTATATTTAATTACGATTAATCAAAATTAATCCACGTCAACCCTATGATTAATCTGATTAAAATGTTAATCATTTGACAGTACTATTAAGAAGTAGTCTTTTTGTACAGTAAAAAAAATCCCTGATAATGTTTTACTGTGAAATATGATGTTTTTCATGCATTAGGTTGAGCTCATTTAGAGCTTTTATAAGTCAGTGGTTTGCAAAATAAATAAATAAATAAATAAGGACTGGGATTTGTACAGATATCATGAAATAGAATAACACAGTGTTTTTCAACCTTGGGGTTGGGACCCCATGTGGGGTCGCCTGAAATTCACATGGGGTCTCCTAACATTTCTTGTAATTAATTAAATAAAAAATGAAAACCATATGGTATATAAACATATGGTGAGTTGATAAGGACAATCCAAATCCACAACAGACATGACAAACTTTGAGAAGCACTGTGGTATTTATCTGTTAAATGTTCACTGTGGTTGGTTTCAGTTGCTGCAGCTCTTTCATAATTCAGTTACCCTAACCCCCAGTCCATTCTAATGAATCTGAAAAGGTCTTCGAGGAGTCACCCGCCCCTCTTTTAATTATGAAAGAGAGAATGAAACTCAACCAGTGAAGGAAACATTTCATCCTTCAGATTATTCCTTGTTCCAAATGAATATTTTGGGATATATTGTTTTGAAAGGAAAGAAAGAAAAAAAAAAAGGCAGATGAAAAACTGATCAGAAAATGAACTAAAGGCGTCAGAAAAATGTAACTGAGTAGAAATGACAGTATTTATCTCTAAAATATTTTAAGCAGAATTAACAGAAACACTCAAATAAATAAAGTATATTTTCCCTTAAGTTCAATATAGAGTAAAAGTATTGATTTTACTTTTGTTTTTGATCAATGGAGGGGACATTATTGACAAAAAAACAACAAAGGTTGATAAGCAAAGTTTATTAACTTCACAAAGCATTGGGGGAAAACACAACATGTCTCAGACAGACCGACCTCTGGCATGAAAACCAGAGCAAGAAGTGATTTTTTAATTTGTGTTACAGCCTCCTGATTACAACAGCTACCTGGAAGAAAAGGAGCTACAGTAGTCATAAAGGAGGACAACTTCTCATCCCAGAGGCAAAACAAACTAAATACATCCTGCAGTCACCAAAACCAACCACCAGACCATCCTGGTTAAGGCAGTTTATTACAGCTTTGGTGTTATTTTGACACTTCTAACTCGAGAGTGGAGAACAAAGCAGCCTCATTTTAATGATTCGTGAACAGGATTGAACAGGTTTTAATCATAACAACAACAGGAAAAACAAAGTGAGCGCCCCTGACATGTTAAGAAACTTTATACAAAGAGTCTCTGAAGCTGAAGAGCATCTCAGACCTTCACTGTCTCTGTTTGAATTATTCTGTACTTACACTTGCATATCATTAACATTGTTATTTATCACATACATGGTGTACTGTTAACAGTCTTCACACCTTCTGCTTCACCACATAGCAGACCCACACGAGTGAGAAGGGCAGCTGAGGACACTGTAGCACAACGAAACAGTAGAAAAGTCTGTCCAGTTTGAATCCAGCTGAAGTTAAACAGCAGCAGATACTTTACAGCTGACAACTGTGGTCATGTGATCAGGTGACTGGTGGAGTGCAACATTGGTTTGCACCATGGAAGTGTGTTTTAACTGTAGAGACAGTGATTTCTTTATGCTCTTCTAATATTAGCACAGTGAGTGTACAACATTAAACAAACAACAAAAATACAATAAAATAAGACCCAAGTTGTAATAAACTGCAATGATCCGGTAACGTTACAGAAAATGATACATGCATTCCACTGACAAAGTGGAAGGTGCAACTTTAAACACATAAACCTCTTCTCTGGCCTTTCTTTTTTCTCTTATTTTTTTTCCCCACCCATGTTGAAAGTACATTGAGCAGTTGGATGGCACGTAACATTTATAAACATGTCTACTGTATGATAGTAGATGCTGTAAAAGTCCTGTTTTTTAGAGGTCTATCCTGTTGCTGGTTTAGTAAATCATACCGCCCATACGGGTGCAGCCTAGTTTTTTTTTCCAGCAGTTTGTTTAAAAGTGGGACTGGAACAGCGTCTACATCTACATAACTTTAAACTCACTTTCACACTCTATGCTATAAATCAGTGTTGCTAAGAGCGAACGTTTCCCCCTGTGACATCACCACCGTTTACTTCCTCGGTGGGGTTGGAGACTTCATGAATCTGGGTGGGGTTGGCGACTTGACGCCACGAGATGGAGTCGGGGACTTGGGAGTTGGGGTCGGGGACTTGGGGACCGGGGTAGAAGCGGGGGTGGAGGCAGGAGTCGGGCTCTTCAAGGACGGCGCTGGGGTCTGGGATTTAGAAGGTGTAGGGGTAGGGGTCTTGGAAGGGGGAGCCGGGGAGCGCGGCACAGGCGTGGCAGCGGGCGTGGCTGCGGGCGTGGCTGCGGGCGTGGCAGCAGGTGTGGCAGCGGGTGTGGCCTTTCCCAGTTTGGGCTCAGGGATCTTCTCGCCATGTCTGTAGACGCTGACGGTGATCTCGACGAACTCGCCGCCGTACTTGTTCCGTACGTTGATGCTGTATTTGCCGGAGTCGTCGGGAGTGACTTTGTTGATGACGAGGCTGGCAAACTTGCCGCCGTCAAACGTGACCTTGGTGTGTTCGGAGGAGGCGACTTCCTGCTCATTCTTGAACCAGGTGACTTCTGGGGTCGGCTCACCCCACACTGTACAGGTCAGGCTCAGGGACTGGACAGAGTGAAGAAAAGGTCATAAGGTCACATATAAAGGAAAAGGTTATGCCCCTAAAATTTAGAGTAAAACCCTTTAATTCATAAACGTAATAATTCTAGGTTCTTTTGGGGTAAAATTTTTTTTTTTTTTTAAATCTTAACTGAGAACACTGCCCATTGATGCCCCAAAAAGATGCACTGATGTAATGTTTTAAAAGTAACAAAGAAGCAGCATGTAGTGAAGGGAGGCCAAATTAAATTTAGTTCAGATCCATATTCATCTCAACTTTACCTCCAGTGGGTTAGACCAATACAATACTAACATAATAACCTAGAAATAATAATGTTGTTGTTTTAGTGCTGACAAAAATTATGTTAAATTATCATATATGCAAACTATCCAAATAGAAGAGATGTGATTAACCTAAAAAAAAAAAGAAAACAGAAATTTCTCAGGTGATATAAGTGTAATTTTAACAATATTTTTCACATGCATTATGGATCGGGTCTACAAAGGCACAAAACATTTAATAACATTGTTAAAATTGCACTATATTATCTTTAGACATTTCAGGTTATTCTTATCTCTTCATGTTCTTCACATTTTACTGTAAAAGGACAGTTGGATAATGTAAATATTTTTATAATTTAACCCTTTGATTCATACTGGTCACTACAGTGGACAGTTCTTCTGCAGTTGTTCTCTTGTATATTCATAGGTTTTGTTGTTTTAGTTCCACATCAGTCAGTTCATATCATTACTGTAACTGGTCTTTTCTTAATACCTGATCTGCACTAACATAATTACCTGTAAATCATTTGCTTGTTGTTATTACACTGTCATTAACAGTCTTCTTAAACAAGAACTGCATTAAGAATGTTTTATTTCATTGTGTTCTAATATTGCATTTTAAATATACATTTCTTTGCTTCAAAGCTTAATTAAACACATGTTATCCAGCCGAGTGGGTATTTTTGTAACTGCATAAAAAATAGGTTCATTATAAAGATTGCAAGATTTCACATATTTTTTTTTTATGCCTAAAGAGGAATAAAAACACACACAAAATAAATCATCATGTATGCATCAAGGGGTTAATGTTTTGGGGGTTTTCTGCAGAAAAAAAGGAGAGGTGTCATTGTTTACAGGCATACCCCCCCCTCACACACACACACACACACACACACACACACACACACACACACACACACACACATTAAACCAAAAAGAAAATGTGCAGTCATTATTTCTAGGTTATGATACTGTTATTTTAATTGCGATCACAGTATGTGGAACTTGAACTACAACCAATTTGACACCGTTGACCTTCAACATCTTCAGAGTAATTCTGCATATTCATCCCATGGGTCACATTGGACACTGTTTTGGCCCGTATGTTCGACACCTCTGATCTAGTGGCTGTCAGTGATATTACACATTCAGACACTTGACACTCAGCTTCAGTCCAAACTGTGCTCAGATCCAACAGTAACACATTTTCACAGTGTTCAGCTGACCAACAGCCTAGAATCTGCTGAGGATGTGAAAGTATGTCCTGGTATGGTTACATCACCAGATCAGACTGTGATTGACCAGGGATTGTATTAAGTCACACATCCAGTAAAAGACCACAGCTGTTACTTACATACTTTGTGTGTTGTAATACTTGTTAGGAATCCCAGGAATGCTGTCAGGCCTGTAAGGTTGACCTCTGACCTCATCACACAAATCCACAAATACCACAGAAAACAACTGTGTGTGAACACTCACCTTCTCTTCCATTATAGTGACCACGTCAGGCAGCCCACCAACCACTCTGCCACGGTCTGAGGACACAGACAGGACACATTACATCAGTCAACAGTCATGTACTTGTGATCCAACCGTTCTGTGAAGGAATGAACACCTGTCCCAGTGTAAACAAAGCTGAGAGAAGGAATGGAGTAGTTTTATTCTTTTAACTTCACTTCCAGCTCAGTTCACCTACGTAAGAACTCACTAATCATGTCGAGGTTTTCTTCAAAACATCTACAACTCTATTGTAGATACTCATATTTGGACTTGTATTTATACAATACATATATAAATACACTTTATAAGTTAAAGTGGAACAACTTAGATATATAACTCAAGGGTCAGAAGGAAAGTTTAAAAAACTGTGGCAGCCATTTCTGTTATATGTGGAGAGGTTTCCTGTTGAGTAGCTAATGAACCCCCTTCTTATTTATTTATTTTTGTTTATCTGTTTTGTTTTGTTTAGTGTGCAACATTGTATCTGTTGAGTGTTTCCGTATGGTATGTCTGTATGTACGTGCATGAAATATGCCTAAAAAATCCAATAAAAACATTCAAATATACATATATAAATACAATTTGTATTTTATTCTAGTTTATTCTTTATACTACTTGTTTTTTTCTTATTCTATTTTTATCTCTTTTAGAAAAAACATATGGCATTTAATGAGATGGTGAGACATTATCTATGTTCTGTGTATCAAATGAATTGAAAAAAATTTTTTTTTAATCATTTTCATTCATTCCTTCATTTTCTGAACCCACTTAATCCCCACTAGGGTCATGGGGGTCACTGGAGTTACAGCCTGGACATGTATCCAGTTCATGGCAGGGCTGACAATCACTCTCATGTTTACACTGTTGGGTAATTTAGATTAAATGATTAACCTCTATGTCTTTGGATGGTGGGGATGAATCTTCCTCATAAATCCACAATATAAACTGAAAAAAGTTCTGAATTCTAGGTGCATTCACTGCAAAAATCGAAATCTTACTACGTATTTTTTTTGTCAGTCCAAATATCTAGACTTATATTATTGGAATCAATGGCTAGGGGTATATCCCTGTACGTGTCCAGTCCTTAATCAGACAGCTATGAGGTCATAACATGAGTCATCCTCAGATCATGACCTTTCATCTATACTTGGTTTGAAGTCAATCAGACATACAGTTCCACTGATATGAACAAGAGTATTCAGTTACTTTAAACTTTTGAGCGCCCCCTTGTGGCAAATCTAGAAGTGATAAATCAACCAAAATCAAATCCGTTCTTTCTATCCATGATATTAATTAACATGGAAAACATGGAATTTCTAAATTGAATATTTTTCAAGTTATCACATTTACATGAAGAATATGTAGTCCGACCAAAAACATAATATCCCTGAAACTCTGTTCGGGGATAAAAGAAGACATAAGTGAAATATACAGTAAGAGCTTATTATTAGATAATAGACCTGGAGAATGTTATTCCAAGAAATATTACCAAGATCATTTTCACTTGATCTATTGGCAGATTTATTTATTTATTTATTTGTATTAATTCAAGCAAAAAATGTGGTAATGGAACAAGTGAAAAATGATCTTGGTAAGATTTCTTGATATAAGATTTTCAAGACCTATTGTCTAAAAATAAGCTCTTATATCTCACTGAAAAGTTACTCTTTAGATGATTATGTCTTATTTTAAGTGTGATGAGGTATTTGGACTAGAAATGAGAAAAATACACTTGGTAAGATTTCGATTTTTGCAGTGTTTGTGTGGAGTGTAGTTTTTAACTCAATTAATTTTTAACAAACACCTTTGTTTAAGAACGATTTAGACAAATGTTCTTATTTTCCCCAATTACATCAGCTTCTATGATAACATAAAGGTTACTGAATTTGTTTCGATCTATCCTAATACTGTGATCATTATTATTTTTGGAGTTAGCAGATTATTATTATTGATTGAGTATAATCTGATCTGCTTTATCAAGTAATCTGACTATGAGAAATCAGATTAACACACCTTGACTTCTCCAATACTCTGATATCTTCCTGCTTATATGCAAGTTAATGTAATTTATTTAGTTCTTTTACATCTGCTCATGTGTAAACACAATTCAAATGGTAGAAAATGGAAGTGATGTCATCCAGCATTAGCTAAAAACAATAACAGGAAACTTGATTCTACCTTCACTACATATGCACAGACTGAAAGAAATCCAATAATGGACTGAAACCTTTAAACCAGGGTTTACCAATCATCATATTTCTTAAATGCATGTAAACGCATCAGGTCTGTTTATTACAATCATCTGATTACTCCCAGTTATTGGAAAATGGACTCAGTGATTGACCTGAAGGGATTGCTTTCACCATAAATAATGTAATACTCACTTTTCTCAGCAAATGCAGCTGCCCTGAAAGATGAAGAGAAAAAAATGTTGTTAGTACAGTGTTAACAATTTACAGATTGTCATATTAACTCTATAGTTGCAAAATAACATAACTTACTTAAGTCTCAGGTATTCCTCATAGGCATCGTTGTATGCTACAAAATACAAAGATATTCAACAAACTCAGACAATTCACAAATCACATTAAATTTAAACATGTAAATTCAAACTAAACTAGTGCGGAGCCCGTCGTAAATGTGAGATTGTTTGCTACTAATGTGTTGTGGAAATGGATAAAATGAGTTTAAAGGAGCAGAAAGAATGACCAAAATAATTTGTTGGGGCTGTTTTGGAAGTGTGTACTGGAATCTGTGAGTATGATAATGCTAATGGTGTAAGTTGTTACTGCTGGTGGAATTAGTAAAACAAAGTTTCAGGCAGGGCAGACAGTCTACCACTGTAGTGGTTTGTGTCATGCTAACGCAGGCCACACCAACTAACACCCAGCAAGATATATTACGGCCGTGAAGTGAGCCACCAGTCGCTCATCTGACACTCAAATGTCACTGTCTACTTTCAGACTTGAATGCACAAAAAGCAGGAAACTGGGCAATGTATGTCCACCTACTAAAATACAGCCAACAACAAACAAACATAAATGAATGAAAAGGGTCTAAAACTGAAGTGATAAAGCTGAACGGCGGATGAGCGAGACAGTAATGTAGCCTACAGTCATTAAGATTCGTGCAATGTTAAGGTAAAGGTGAATCAGATGTTCCACCTGTTAATTCAGTAAATTACGGACCTTGCTTGACTTGTACGAATACGCCATAATGATAACCTCTAACGCAACTGGACTTACTGTGGCCACAACAATGACAAAAATGTCAGTGAATTCCTGGAGGGACTGAAGTTGTTAGCGGCGTGTAGCACAGTTGAGACCTTCTGAAATTCCATAACAGCAATGAGTTATTATTAGTAACGCACTATGACGCAACTGTAGTCAAATCAGGGGGCGGGACTTAGGTAATGTGCACGGCAATGCTCAGAGCCGCAAAGTTAGAAAGAGTAATGAAATTAGTTTCATATCTTTCTTGTTGTATGTCGTAGTGGTGTGACACTTTGCACTGCAATCCGTTATAGTACTGGAAGGTCACCCTCCAAATTTTGGATCATTTGGTGGAGTTGTGTAGGTTTTAGGCATTCAACAGACAAACAGGACACACTACAGACAGAGATTTGTTGAATTATAGATAGATGAACAGACCTTGCCCAGAGAGGTCAAAGCTCCTGGTGTGAGTCTTGACACCATCAGAGATCTCGATGGAGTAACTGCCCTTCTCTTTATCAGACGGGTCACAGATCTGCATCCAGGCCATCTCTGCTGTGCCACCGATCCTCATCTTCTCAGAGGAGGCGATCTTACTCTCCCTGTAGAGTTTAACAAGGCAGTACAAAGGATTCAGGTCACATATACACAACACACACCGCACTAGTTTTATTGTGCCTCGTGAAAGGTGTGTAGAGGATGTATACATGTCTGTCACGAGTCTTATGCCATACGTAAGAGCAGATAAATGGTTGTTTGTTGTCTTCTTTGCCTCAATTCTTCATTTCCCTTAAATATTTCATAATTTAATGGAACATAATGCTTGTTTGTGTATAAGACTGCTAACGTGTATGTTGCAAAGTTTGCAGTGTGAGCTGATATATGTATGTATGTATGTATGTATGTATGTATGTATGTATGTATGTATGTATATGTATGTATGTATGTTTGTATGTATGTATGTATGTATGTATGTATGTATGTATGTATGTATGTATGTATGTATGTTTGTATGTATGTTTGTATGTATGTATGTTTGTATGTATGTATGTATGTATGTATGTATGTATGTATGTATGTATGTATGTATGTATGTATGTATGTATGTATGTATGTATGTATGTATGTATGTATGTATGTATGTATGTATGTATGTATGTATGTATGTATGTATGTATGTATGTATGTATGTATGTGTATGTGTATGCAGATAGACAAACAGACAGACTTTACTTGTACTTTCCAGGTCCCATTTAAGTCTAACTAATGCAGTAAGTAGTTTTTTTCCCCTGTCATCTGAACAAATATTGAGCTCCTGCTGCGACTAATATGAAACCAGGTTTAATTTGCTTTGTTTGGTGCACATCATAATCCAAACACACCAGGCTGTAAGAACTTTTCAGCTCAGACTTGTACATTACACCAGGTAATTGAGGTGGATTGAGGTTGGCTCATGTTCCCACCACAAACAAACCTGTGTAGGGTTCATCTGGGAGACCACTGGAGCAGCTGTTTTAGTCTGTACCCGAGTGTGATTACTATGTTCTTGTCTGCTGAAAGGTATCGCAGCCACAGGGGAAAACAAAACTGAGCCCAAGCAGACTGAAAAACCTCAAAAAGCAAGGTCAAACTGAAAAAACTACCCCTGCTATGAATCATGTGGTCAGCCTGTAGGCACATGTTGTGTGACTGAATCTCTACTGTAGAGACTGTGGTTATAAAACTCCTCACAGACACAACACAGCAGCTTCTGTAACCTCCCAAACCACATCTTTTATCTTTATCCCTCTGGTGTCCCACCAAGAGAGGCCCTTCCCACTGACTCAACTTCATCCATAAACACAAATGCTAAATACTTAAAAACTGTCATGTTTTTAACAATTTAAATGTCAGATTTTTAATATAAACAAAATAATGCAACCCCCCCCCCCCCCCCCCCCCAAAAAAAGAGAAAAAATTACTTATGTTTCCAGACGGTCTTCATCTCTTCTGTATAATAATTCATGTAGCACTGCAGCCTGATGCCCTCAGGAGTACACTGCAGCACCAGGTCAGAGGCAGAAGCACCTGAATGCAGCACAAACACACCATCACATGAGCAAGCAAACTCTAACACTGCAACTTCCACATACAGACCGATATGATGCAATTCAATTCAATTCAATGTAATTCAATTCAATTTTAATTTGTTGAGCCCCAAATCAGAACAAGGTCGTCTCATAGGGCTTTACAGAGTTGTCCGTCTAAAGCGGGTTAGACCAGTAAAATACTATCATGACAACCAATACTAAGTGCTTTGTGCATTTCCAGATCCACTGTGATCTGTAAGTTGTAATGTACATGTATAAATGATAACTGAGGAAGGTTATTGTTAAAATAACATTGCAATTTTCTGCTTGTTTATGTTGTTCACAATTTTTTAAAAGATATTTTGTACATGTAAATATTTTCATGATGTAATTTACATTTTTTCACTTTAAAACAAAGAGAAACATTGACATTATTTATAGATTATTATGGTCTGCTCCAGTTGAGCTCATATTGGGCTGAATGTGGAACTTGAACTAAAATGGGTTTGACATCCCTGGATTACACCTAATTTAATTTTTTATGCCGTCATTATATATAAAATAAATGAAATGTCATCCAACTCACCAGCAATCTGTGCGATGGCATTGATGATGTCATCAAACACTACAAAGCAAATAAAGAAATACTGTTTAATAATTAATATATGTTAAAATAAAATGATTGGGTCACTGTGGCAAATGAAAGCCTACCTTGTCCTGAGATGTCATACACAGATGTGTCTTTGCCTCTGTCGTCACCGAGAGTGGCCTTGTAAACACCCTGATCTTTTCTGGAAAACTGAAAACAAAAACAAGGGTCATGATGGCGTACAATAGCTATACATCTTTTTATCCATGTCGTCAGTCCATTATTTGGGTGTTACCATTGGGATTGGAAGAGCACAGGCTCCAGATGCGACATTAGGGGGAGTGTCTAGAACAATCTCTTCATCCTCTTTGTACCAGTGGAAAGTTGTTTCTTTCTTCACATTGGCCACCTGATGCAAACAGAAGATTTGACTCATTGGGTGAGTGTGAAAGACAAAGCAAAGTAGTTAAAAAGCTATGAACAATAATTAGGGAGAAAAAAAAGCATTGTGTACCTTGCAGGCCAGCATTACAGTGCAGTCTTCAGTGACAGTGAAATACAGATACTCAGAGAAATGTGGACCTAAAAAGATAATCATGTGATGTTATGTTAATTAGTGACTATCTGTACAAGTATAAACCACAGAAGACTGTAAAACCTATAGCACACCCAGGAGTTATTTTTCCATGTCTTTTAACTTTAGAGATATTTGTGCAATTACATGTAATTAAATGATTATTTCAAAAAGACACTAAACAAGGCTGTAAATTTTTTTTTTTTTTTTTTACAGAATATGTTACTGTATTTATCATCTATCTTTATTTAGGACAGTGGACAATAATGAACACATTTATACATCCATTTCACTATTAACAAGTAAATATGCCGGAGTTAGCATTTATGCTAATTTTCTCTTAAATAAATAAGAGTGATCTCTGCAATACGAAGCACTACAGTAATATAATATAATATAATAATGTCACCTCTAGGAGTGTATTTATGCCACTTTACAGGAGTGATGTCAGAACTCAACAGATGTCAGTCATAGAATAAAAAATATCCAACATCAGTAGAGGTTCAGTATCAATTGGTTAGTGTTCAGGCTCAGAAATAATACAACTGCTAAAAACCTGCGATGGCCTGATAGTATTTCTCTATGAAAACTTACTTGCAAAAATAGAGGCTTTGTGTGACTGAGGTGTAAATATTAACCTCACTGTCACCAAATGTTATCTCACAATACCATCTGGGACCCTTCTGAAACTGATCTGTTTTCAGAGGAGGGGCTTTATCTAAAATCCTTGCATTTGATTAGAGGAAGAATCTGTCTGTCATCTTGACTGACGTGCTGCTTCAGCCACTCATGTTGAACTCAAGCTGTTACGCTTTACGTCACACCAGCCACAACACCGCCCAGTCATGGGGTGGTCCCACCCGCTGACACTGATTAGTTCCTTTGTTTTAAAGAAAACCTGAACCTCACAGTACTCAGATGGTCGTGTGACCATAGAAAAACGTAGCCAGATGACGTGAGTCAGGTTATGTAAATATTACCTTGCTTCCTGATGTGCTCCTTCCTCTGAAACTCGGCCTCCTTCAGAGCAGCTTTGAACACTGAAAACACAACAGATGACAATTTAGCACTTGACTTTACATTACTTGTGTCACCATCTTTTCTGCAAGATTTCTTAGAGTTATTGAGATATAAATATACACTGTATGGAGAGACAAAAGTATTGGAACACTTTAAATTCAGGTACTTCTTTTCTAACGGGGGTCTGGACAACAAAACAATAATGATAAATGTCATGATATAGATTTATATTATGGTAAATATCATTGCATTGGTTAGTTTTGTTTAAAATGTCATCTTTGTTTCCAAAATGCCTCAAACATGGGCTTTTACTTAAATTACTTAAACCTCTCATTTTCTAAACTATTTTTCATGCTTTGACTGTGCATAATAATTTTCTACTACAACGAACCATTTACTTTGTTCAAATGTCTCATTAAACTTTCAGGAAATATTAATAGTTATATCTTAAATAGTCATAGACATGATGTATCCCAATATTTTTGTCCGTATAGTTTAGAAACATCAATATTTTCCCTAAAGGGGACATAGTTTGTTAACACCACTTTAATTAGTATTTAGTTCATTTATTTGTGTATTAGGACCTTAATAGTTCATATAATTTGAATATGAACCCTTCAGGTGCTGCAAGGTTATCTTTCTATTCATTTTTGCAAAGCTTTGGTGGATTTGTGTATAACCTGTTTTAAGTCCTGCTTCATTTGTTATGTCTATAACTAGTGATGTCACAACATTTCTACATGTAAGGACAAGACTTCTTATGAAGATTTCTCCAAGTATGACATAATTGTTTGTCAGCAGCAGCGGTTGTAGAATCTGATTTTACAACAGGAATATGTTAAAACTCTACTAATAAAGTAAAAATTGCAATCACATTTTTTGTTTATCAAACTACGATATAAATAATATTACTCTGAACAGAAATAAGCTTCAAAAACATGAAAACTAATCTGTAGTGATGCGCGGGCTACCCGCTGACCCGCGGATATCCGCGGGTGACCCGCGGGGCGGGCGGGTTGGGTCGCAGTTTTTAATACATATTGCGGGCTGGGCGGGTTATATTTAATATATATTGCGGATGCGGGCGGGGCGGGTCAGGGACGATCAATACCCGCATTTTTCCATACGACATTCCCAAAAATGGCACAATATGGATAGACTGAAGGTATACAATATTTCAACTTAAAATAACCTCAGTAAGAATAATCAACGACATATAAAAAACATGATGATGAAAGACAACTCAATTGACATCGGCACAGTTTCATTCCACGAGAGGCGGCACGCTCCAGTCAGAATGAATGGGTAACAGCCACGTTATTTTCACATCCTTTGCATTGCCATCTACAGGAAAGGGTTGCCTTCATATCTTTACAGACCATGTTAAGACCGATGAGGGAGGATAGAGAGGTGTGTGCGTGCATGGAGCAGTCTCCACAGCCGTGTTATGAAACAGAAAGGAGCCCCGCTAACCTACAGTAGCATCCTCGTCTCTCCTCTCCTTCCAATTACTCGTACACTTAATTCTCCTATGACCCGCGAGTCGGGCGGGCTGGGTCGTAGAATTAAAACGGGTCAGGGACGATCAATGAAGTGTGTGTGTGTGTGTGTGTGTGTGTGTGTGTGTGTGTGTGTGTGTGTGTGTGTGTGCGCGCGCGCGCGTGCGTGTGTCTGTCTGTGTGCGTGCTCGGCTCGCGCATGTGCAAGCCCGTCAGTTCCTGTTTTGAATGCTTTTTTATCCCAACTTTTTGTTATTTGTTATTAGCGCCAAATCTCCCTGAACACTCAGAGATAAGAGTGAAAATGTTGGACTTGATCAGGGAGAAGATTAAAACAGGCGATGCGAAGGTTGTACGGAAACGTTGTATGTGTTCGCTTTATAGAGTGATGATGTGGGTGGAGTCTATTTTATGTGCTGGAGTGCATATTGAGACGTTAGAAAGGAGGCAAAAATTATGCTTCATGACTTTTAACATTAGAAGCACAAGGTAAAGATGCTGCGAATGTACGATGTGAGTTTAGAGCCAAATTTAAGCTTGCGGGTTGATAGCGGGCGGGTTGGGTTTATCGATACTTGATAGCGGGCGGGTTGGGTTTATCGATACTTGATAGCGGGCGGGTTGGGTTTATCGATACGTGACATCATGCGGGTTGGGCGGGGCGGGCCGATCCACGTCTTGGGTTCGGGCGGGGCGGGTTTCTGTAAAACCCCCTAACCGCGCATCACTACTAATCTGTAACCCATTGTCCTAATGTTAATAATGCAGTAATGACAGAGTTGTGAAAGTGAAGAACGCCTCACCATCTCCCACCAGCACCAGTGAACTCTGGGTTTTGGCTTTTCCGTCGTGGATCTGGACAGTGTATGTGCCCTCGTTGGCTCTGGTGAAATGATCCACAGTCATCTGGATGACTCCTGTAGCCACATCGTGACTGATTTTGTGACCCTTTAGGAAAACAAGAAAACAATTTTTATATTTCATGATACATTTAACAGAATTTTCCAGATTTTGACAATATTTGTATTATTATCAGTACATACTATTAAGAAACTACACTTGTCATGAGTTCATCCTAAAAATAAAACAGTACTTCGTTTTTATTTATTTATTTATTTATTTTAAATAATAGTTATATGACAATATCACAGCATCACATACTTTATACATTAGATGAAGTAATCTATAATAATACACCAGAATTTATTTGTTGATTTTTATTTTGTATTAAAGTAGGAAGAAGCAGTAACTGGTAAATTACTTTCTAATTATTTTTTTTTTTTAAATTGAATTAAAACTAAAATATTTGAGATGTAATGGAGTAAAAAAAGAAAGTAGCACGAAATTAGAATTTTTAAGTATAAGGATAACACCTTACCAAAAAGGATGTGTTTTGTTAAATTTTTTAAATGTATATGTGTGATCCTGATCTTAATGGGTCTTTACCTAATTACCTCCGCTAGTGGAGGTTATGTAATCATCAGGGTTTGTTAGTTTGTCTGTCTGTCTGTTAGCAACATACCTCAAAATGTTATTGATGGACTTAAACAAAATTTTGACAGAATGTCCGGAATGACAAAAGCAATAAGTGATTAGATTTTAGGGGTGATTCGGATCACCATCTGGATCCAGGACATTTTTAATTGATTCTTTACTATCGAGAGATAGGGTTGTTTTTGACAGAAATGGTTCTAACTCAATATATAATACTGGTGGAGATCTGTGCTCTCTGAGTGCTTTTTAAATATTATTTAACCACTATTATCATCAGAGTTATTATTACTCCACTCCTGAACGGGGGGTGAGTGATATTATTTCTGGTTCGGTTTGTGTTTTATGCTAGCAGCCTAACTATTGGTTGAATTCACAACAAATTGAGTTTATAGATTGCCAGAGATGCAGAATAGATAAGACAATAGGTCAAACTAGGTTCTGAATATTTGTTTTACTTATAAAGGGCAAAGCGTAAAATGCATCTAAAACACAAATTTTGTTTCAATTTACTTCAAACTTAGTAGATATATAGAAGAAGTTGACATGTTGATATTAGCACATGCATAGACGTGATGACATCAGCTGGATCCATGCTAAAAGAAGTTACAATATGTGCAAGGGGCGGGGTTTGTTGTGCATGTCAACATTATTATTATTATTATTATTATTATTATTATTATTATTATTATTATTATTATTATTATTATTATTATTATTATTATTATTATTATTATTATTATTATTATTATTATTATTTCCACTAAAGACACACATCTTTCAGAATCATATCTCTTGGCTAAAATGCTGTTACCTCTCCACTAGTGACTTCCTTGTCATTAACGATGAACCTGTAGGACACTGAGGGTGAAATTTTGACGGCCTGCAGCCAGAAGCGCACGTGACCTTTCTCCAGAATCTCATAATTCAGACCGTGCTTCAGAGGAACGACTGCACAAACACAAAGACACACAAACATTCAGTCCATATGAAGCTCTTCTAATCTTTCCAATATACTGATACAACAGGTGTGTGGCTGAAGCCTAACACTCACCTGGGTGTCTGATGGCGTAGCTGAGCTCCAGCATAGTGTTCAGAGCTGCAGATTAAAACACAAATGTTAACAACATATCAAAACTAAAAGGAATAAAGCATTTCTTGAAATTATGTGATGTACCATCCTCAGTCAGAGTGTGGCTGGAGGAGACTCCATCTGTGTCAGTGACGACCACAGAGTATCTGCCCAGATCGTCCTTATCAGGGTTGGTGAAGGTCAGTCTGGAGCTAAAACACACCGCCATAACAACTTTTACACACGTTGTTCACTCATTTAGTATAAAAGTGTTATATTATTATTATTATTATTATTATTATTATTATTATTATTATTATTATTTCCAGTATGACTCATTGCCTTTTATTCCATTTAAACAGAATATCTGTAAATAAATGGTATGCTTTTTAAGGTGTTCCTTTGTGTTAAATTATTGCATATTACAAGCACTACTTTCAACAAACATTTAGAGGAAGAAAGGAAAGACTGAATGAATGAACGAATGAATGAATGAATGAATGAATGAATGAATGAAGGAAGGTCCTCAGCTGGAACCCTCTGTCATGTGTGTTTTTTGCGACTGATAACAGTGATCTTACGTTCTTCCTTTGGTGCTAACAGAGACTCTGGGGCAGTCGCCGATTGCTTTGTAGTTCTTTGACCACACAAACTTGGACGTCTCGCTGATTTCACAGGCTTCAAGAGACAGGAAGATGTCTCCAGTCTCCTCATCAACGCCGGCCTCGATCTCCTTGGTACCTGTGAACATACAAAGTCAACATCTGATGCCTCCACTCACAAAGTCCTGCACTCAAAAGAAACCTTTTCCACTTTATACTCTGATGTAGATCACAACTTCAATTACCTACTTTTATTGCACTACTTTCTCTGGTCTTTGACACATATTCAACTCTTTATATCCATTTTACCCATGTGTTCATCATCCATTTGTGATCTCATAATGATCTACATTTTTGGTTGTCATTTACATCTGGAACCTGATTTATCTCATTTGAGTGCACTGGAAAGTTCCTCTGTCATCTGGAAACTATTAAAAACATATCAGTGACCCTGTCATTGCACTGGTTTGCGTTTTTGTTTTATGATACAGAAGGACGAAAATTGTTAGTAACGGCCCATTTCTACACCCACTGGGCAATCCAAAAAGGGCAGGATTTATTTCACACTGTATGATATAAATACATGCTAATAATTTTAAAGTGACAATGTTTTAGAAAACAATTAAGACAAAAAGTACACTTCTACACTTGTTTTCTCACTTGTGTATTCCAGTTTGATTAAAATGAGTTATAGACATTAAATTTGCCAAAACATTTAATCATATTCTGACAATAGGTGAGCAGGTGGTGTTTATGTGTAGAGTAATAGGTGTGGTGCAGAATAAATACTGTATACCTAATGAGAATTGGGGTATTACCTGGAAGAGCTCTAGCGCAGACTGGCACCGACACCTGAGATGCTTTTCCAATACCATTTGCATTAACAGCACGAACTTTGAACACATAGGATTCACCTTCTTCCAAACCAGAAACCTGCAAAAGTCCATTGAAATATCTTATTATGTATAATTTTTTTACCTGTGCTTCTTATTATTTACTGCTCTCATTTTATAGGGTAAAATATGTTTTTTCTGAACACTCTAAGCACACGCGTTTACACAGTACATGCATCTCTGAGTGGATGTTAATGGTCTATATTTTACCTGCAGAAAACGCTGGTTCACAGCCTCTGGAGTCAGGCTGCTAAATTCTGTTGAACCCTTCTTTGCCATTTCCACCAAATATCCAGTGACTGCACTAGCCCCGATGTAGACTGGAGCTTTCCAGAGGAGGACCAGGGAGTGGCCTCTGACCTCACTGAAGGTCAGGTCATAAGATGGGCCTGTAGACATTAAAAGACAAAAAAATATATACAGCGCAGATCTGTTATTTAGCTGCACATTTTTATCAAAAAGTCTAATACATAGAGTACAGCATCTTGATGAAGATACTCAACAGAAAAACAAAATGATAATATAGCTTTTTGAGAACTGGCAAATGAAATATGATACTTAAAGTTAGATGATAAAAGTTCATGGCAGTATATATCATTTTATTTACACTGTTACTTACTATAAGCTGTAGGTGTGATGTGTCCCATTGTTTCTGTCCTTAAAGTGTGTCAGTATATAATATAAAATGATCATTTCAATATTAATTTCTTTGTCATGCCATTCTATGTTACATCTGTGTTAAATGGTCATAACTGCAAGAGTCTGTCAAATGTAAATGTCAATGGATGAAATTCTACCAGAAGTATTATCCTACACATAGTTTTTCATTTCCTGTACATTGATGGTTTCAAGTTCCAATATCCCAACTCAGAATTTTGTACAGTGCACCTTAAATGTCTCCAGTACAGGTTTATGATACAGATCCTGTTCGGGGATAATCACTTTAAGTACAGATCTAAGGGTGGAAAAGACTTAAAAAACACACACAACATGCATAAGTGTTGTTTCATGTATCAGTATAAAAAGTCTAAAAATGAGGCTAAGTGTATAAAAACGGATGTTTCAGATTTGTTTGTATATGTTGAGAGGCTGATGTGTGTCCTACCGGGTTCTGCCATGGTCCAGGCTTCACATTTCATGGGGGCGCTGGGAGCTGAGGGAACGCCCAAACCAGCCAGGTTACCAGCTGCCACCTTGAACTCATAGAAAGTCCCATCTGTCAGATTATCAACCTAAAGAAACAGAGGACAAGCATCAGATCAGTGTGGTAGATGAATACTGATGACATGTTGTTTGGCTAAGGCAAATATAACGAACTTGTATTAATTAGCTGTCCTGTTTTCATGATGAATCTGACCTAAAAGCTTGACCTTTAACCTAGAAGACTATATAAAGTAAGGCTACCAAACTCATTTTACTTCAGTGGCCACATTCAGCCCAATAGGATCTGAAATGGGCCAGAAAGGGAAAATTAATAATACATAAATAATAATCTGATATTCTCTTTGTGGCTCTCAAGGAACCAATAAAACAACTCAAAAAAGTAAAATTACATTTTGAAAATGTTCACATTTACAAAGTTTCTGTAAAAATGGGAGGAACATGAAGAACCAGAAATGTCTCAAGAAAAATAAGTGGAATTTTAGCAATTTTATGCCTTAATTTATCACTTACACGTGTATATTACAATTTACAGATCACAGTGAATCTATAAGGACGCAATTTTACACAACAGAATATGCAAGAGTCAGAATATTGTTACAATTCCATTCACTTCTCTTAAGACCTTTCACGTTGTTCATATTTGTTCAGGTCATTCACATTTTTTGTGAAAGGATAGTTTGTAAAATAAAAAATCATCATGTAATTTTCCTTTTTACACTAAATTAAAGAGAAACATTTGTAGTTGTCATTATTTAGGGACGGCTGTGGCTTAGAGCGTGTCATCCCATAACAGAAGGGTTGATGGTTCAAATCCAACTCTGTCCTAGTCTGTCTGTTGTGTCCTTGGAGAAGACATTTCACCCTCTTTGACTCCAGTCAGTGTCACTCACACTGGTGTATGAATGTTTGGTGGCAGTCAGAGCGACCATAAGCCTGATTTAGCAGCCACACTTCTGTCAGTCTGCCCCAGGGCAACTGTGGATACATATATAGTCTACCACCACCAGAGGGAGAATGTGAGAGTGAATGAGCAATGGATCAATAATGTAAGGTGCTTTAGGTGCCGCTATAGAAATTGTTTATAAGTTGTTATTATTATGAAAGTATTTTACTGGTCTCATCCACTTTAGATCATATTGGTCCGTATGTGGAACGACTAAAATGAGTTTGACACTGTTGATTGTTCATGTCTTAAGCGTAATTTTCACATTTTTCACATTCATCCCATGGGCCAGAATGGACTCTTTGGAGGGCTGGTTTTGGCTCGCAAACCATATGTTTGACACCTGTGACATAATATATTCAGTGTTTCTGCTGAACTACTTCTTACACATTCTAGTGTTTATTTGTACACTCTGTCTTTAACACATTACTAAATAAATGAAGCCGTTTCTGGCTATAAAATGTACACTGGTGCATGATGCTGCAGAGTCAGGTACAACCTTTGGCTTTGATATAATGTTATTTCAAATATATTTATTTCAGCCATTTGTAGAGTTTCCACTTCCAGATCCTGATGTGACTCACAGTGCAGATCCTCTCTTTCACAGCAGATAGGTTGACCTCCTTCCAGTCCAGAGTGTCAGCATCTCTCTTGTCGATGTAGTAGGCGTTGACTTTGGAGCCGCCGCAGTGTTTGGGACTCTGCCAGGCCACGGTAATAGAGGAGCCGTCGCTGTTCAGCATGGTGATGCCAAAGGGAGCGCTGGGAGTCGCTGAATCACAGTTTTATGAGCGTTACACATTTACCTGATGAATTCTGTGTCAGGGTTCCCACTGTTTCCCTGAAATTATTTTATAGATGTTTTACAGGACATGTTCAGGCGCTACAGATACAAGTTATCATGTCATGCACTAATCCATTCCCCTTCATTTTTTGGAAAAGTTCAAGTATAGTTGTAACTTGAATTTACTCAGATTGTTTCTATGTTTATTACTCAAACAATTCAACCTTCAGTATAATTTATCTATGAAAAATAATCATGACAAATGTATCATAAAATAGTGCAGACACACCCACAGATTGGAGTTACAAACTGGAGTTACAATGTTCAACTGGACAATTCCCAACTTAACTTAACTTAACTTACCTTAACTTAACTTAACTTAACTCTCTTACCTTTTCTCCTGCACTTCCTCCAAAAATATTTGTTCAATAAATCACTGAAAAACTATTTCCATCATTACATCTTAGTTTAGGTAATCAGGAGGAGGATAAATAATAAATAATAACTTAACTGTTTCCAGGATATTTTACTTATTTTTTTCCTCATTTTCCAGGACTAAATCATTTTCCAAGTTTTCCAGGATGTGTGGGAACCTCATAAGTCTATTAAGACATTTTACACACCCTCGTCAACAGATGCCACAATGATTCTAACTGGAAAATGTATTATACTTTGACAGTTTAACTTAAAAGTCAACCACATACAGTAAATCCTACCACAAGATCACTGTACATAAACAAAGAAACATCCTGACATAAAGGAAATGTGAAAATACCCAGGTCACACAGTACTTCCTGCTCATTAATACCCTGCTTGCCCGGTACCACTAATTTTGAGTTTTAAATTTCAATCTTTTCAAAAACTTTCCAAAAATGTGTAAAAAAAAAAGAAGAAAAAAAAAAGGCACATATACAGAACATAGGCAACATTTTAAAAATAATTGTGTGAATAGTGTCAACAATTTAACCAATTTTCAAAGTTGAGATTCTAAACAATTCATTTGAAAAAATTCTAAATTAAAATTCAGCTAGAAAATTGGTAAAGAATATGTGTCAACTTTGAAAAAATATCAGGTGAATAGAATCCCTGAGATGAGTTGGACAAACATTGTGGACAGACAGATGGCCATAACTCCTGGTATATACTGATAGAATTAAATTAAATGGCTGAGGTGCTTAGTTAAGCAGGTTCTGTGACATTAAAGTGGGTTTTACTTTACATATTGTGGAGTGACAATGAAAGCATGCATCTTAGTGTTCAACCCTTAAAGACTGAGAACTATTTTTGTGGTGACTTCTCTAAATCTAACCTTTCCAAAGTTATTATTTGTATCTTCTGCATTTTATAGTAACAATCTGGTATTTTCTCATGTTTAATTGACTAGTCATGTAGATGCTAATAAAAGTTCAAAGCAAATTGAAAAGCTAACAGACAAAACTAATGAGCCTCTGAACATCTAAATGGGTCATATATACCCATTTAGCATAATAAAACTGCATTTTACCTGAAATTATTGACATGTATTAATAGAATTAGTAGCTCAGAAGTTATGAGACACTTTAAATGAGTAGATGGTTTGGTCACTTGTGGTTGTTTAGGTCTTTGAGGGTTAAACGACATAATCCAGAGTGGAGGTAGAAAAGTGAAGTAAATCTGGGGCAAAAAATGGATACAAATACATACCATAATCAACCTGTATGCCTGCATAAAACAATGACATGATTATAGTAATGCAGTTATCTATTATTTAGATAGAATTTATCATCTCACAACTCAACTGTTTAAGTTTGTGTACAAAGTGTCAACTCTTACCCTTTTCAAAATCATTAAAATGTTTGACTCAGAAAAGCCAAATCAAGGGTTACTTTAATTAAAAAAAAAAAAAAAAGATAATCATCCAATCCCAACAGTTACCTTTCAAATGAAAGCGATTAAATTCTGATCAGTGAATTGACAGAATCCTTAAAACTGTTCGGTGATGTGACCAGCTCTGTTATAACTTTAGCAGATGTTCACTCTGTTGTCATGTCCTTGAATAAAGTATGACTGTGGTGTGGTTCTTACAAAGTGCAGGCTCTACAGCAATGGGGGATGACTCCTGAGACTCATCACTGAGGCCAAAGATATTGACGGCCTGTACACGGAACACGTAGCTCTCTCCTGGGATCAGACCGTGGACAACAAACCTAACACAAACACAGATGTTATTACAAACATATAAAAGTAAATATGACATGACAAAGGGCGAATTCCAATTCCTCCCTTAACCCTCAATCTCAAAATGCGCGCTCTCGTGAAGTGTAAGTGCGGTCCCAATTCTAAGAACATTTAAATTGAGGGGCAAGTTTTAGGGCTGTATAGCCTTCAATATTGAGATTCCACAACACCACCCTTGGGAGCAAGGGTTACCCAGAATGCAGCATTTTCTTTGTTAATGGAGATATAGAAATTACGAAAATCATGGTATTATCTTAGTTTAGTATGTATTTTTTATTTTACGGTCTTTTGTCGATAGCGGCTGGTGGACAAGCTAGCTATTATTTAAGTTAGCTAACGTAACAAAAACGGTCATTTTTCGCGGTGGTAATGTCGTTGTTTTATCAAGACAACAGCCTATATAACATGCTTGTGTCGATAATGGTATAAAATGACCAAGCTAATGACATCTACCGTAGCCACAGATTTATCTAACGATAGTTATAGCTGGTGTTCACCTTTCATTGAGCCGTGCTATGCTGTGACAGCTGAATATGGTTGTGTTATTTATACAGAATATTTGTTTGATAGCTGTAACTGAAGGAATAATTTACACATAGTCAACAATAATTTCAAAAACGTGGAACTGATGGACCAGTGGATGATATCTGTGTTTGTGGTTTATAATTAAACAGGCAGGATTAACAGTGTAAATATTAAAAAATAACAAAGTTGTGTTTCATTTCAGGGACTACAGAGACAATGCCCTGTTTAATTTCAGGGCCAACATTTAAGGGGTGTCCCATTTCTAAGTCACAAATAGCCCTTAACACTAAGTTTTGAGGACTACTGATTGAGTTTGAGGGTTAAGGGAGGAATTGGAATTGGCCCTAAGTCTCTACACACTTAATTCGACTTCATTCGCAGCATAACAGACTCACCTGTTGTGTTTGAAAGGCTTGTGGTTACATGGGAACCATTCCTTGGATCCGACAATGCGCCCGTCAATGTAGTATCCCATGAGGTTGTTCTGATGTTTGGGAGAGTCCCACTGCACGAACACAGATGACTTGGTGTTTCTGGTGGCAATGACTTGACCCGGAGCAGAGGGGACACCTGAGGGAAGAAATGATTGTTATTATTCATATATTATCTACAGGGTGTATCAACAGAAAGACTCTGTGAAAAGTATCCACCAAATTTACAATGGAATATTTCCCTAAAATGCATCATTTAATGCATGACTAAACACAGGATAATTTTCTGGCTAATTAAAAAAAAAAAACTGTTAAAATTGGATGAACATTCTTAAGCTGTGATGCAAAATATGATTTTTTTCCCCCCACTGTGGTACTAGAATTAACCCTTTGATTCCTGTCATTTGCACTGTTGTAGTGGATAGCCTTTCATGTGCTTGGATACGTACACTGGGATGCATGGACCATGTCAAAGGGGCGTGGCATGTTTTCCACCTAATCACCTGCACAAGGTCCTAGAATGGTTGTGTTACCAACTGAACACAGGTCAACAAGAAAAATGACAACTGCAATTTATTTAATTTAATTAAAAAAATGTTTTAAACCTGATTAAAAGTGAGAGTGTTTTGAGCTGGGGTAGTCATGGCAGGATGTGGGCTTCAGACTGCTAACATTTTTATGTAACTCTGTTCATTCAGCTGCGGATAAAAAAAATAGGTGAATAAGTTACTTTCTCCTCCAAATAACCTCTTCAGGTTGTGGTAGGTGTGTGTGACCCTCCTATACACTTCCATACACCACTGCCCCAGTGCAAAGAACAGGAAACCAATGGTTAACCTGAGTATCACAGAGGAGAAAAACAAATATTCACCTTTTGCAACATTTCATCCAATTTGAAACTTAATTTTTTGGAGTACAAAATGTTTTTGACCACTGAAAACTGGACCAGTGTTTAGTCATGCATGCAATTATGGAATAAATGTTGGTCTGGACTGAAGCAGGATGTCCATACCAATATATGCAAACAAGTACATTTCATGAAAATGTGCAATTGGAATTTTGGAGAGTCAGAGAGTAAATTTTTTATTATTTAAGAAAAAAAAACCACATTCTGTTGAGCCAGTGCATCTTCTTTAAAAGAAAAACCACTGCTTTTCTAAAAACAGGAGGGTAGAGGATAAATAATAAAATGATGTAACAAAAATGTAATGGACAAACATTCTGCTGGTATTTGTCAGCCTCATATGTGGTTCATAAGATGAAACACGAGTAGTCTGACATTAGCCACTAGTGGGGGCGTGTGCTTTAACAAGACCTGATAAATATACACCGTTAGTCTCATCAAATCATTACAGCTCTAGATGGTGTCATTAACAAGTAGCTTCCATGTATGTGATTATAAATGTTATTTGTATTTTAAAGGCTTATTACTGCCGCTTTGTAGCACAGTGTTAATGTTACTGATGAAATTCACACTCAGATATCACCCACAGGCCACATTTTGTTGAAGCGCCTTTAGCTTTGACTACAGAACACGTTCACCCCAGCATCCTTTATACAACAAAATATTTCGCAGTATCACAAGAAATATAACAAAATGTGTTATATCCATAGTACAACAACTTACTGATGATGGAGAGGCAGACCACTATATAAATTCCATCATAGCCCAAAGATTCCCAGTGTGGTTCAGGCCTGGACTCTTCACTACATTATTTAAATTGTTAAAGAACATGTTGCAGGTGAAATAATAATCAGTGTAGTAATTATACAGTAGGGGGGTGACACAGTGGTGCAGTGGTTAGCACTCGTTCCTCACAGCAAGAAAGTCTTGGGTTCGATTCCAACACCAGTTGGTGGGACATTTCTGTGTGAAATTTGCATGTTCTGCCCATGTTTGTGGAGGTTCTCTGCAGGTACTCTGGTGTCCTCCCCCCATCCAAAGATATGCACTGATAGGTTAATTGGCTACACTGAAATTGCCGCTAGGTGTGAATGTGAGAGTGATTGTTTGTCTCTATATGTTCAGCCCTGTGGTGGATTGGTGACTTGTCAAGGGTGGACCCCACCTTGACCATTAAGTACCTATTTTTTTTAAGATATTAAATGCAGATTTATGAATTAAACACTTTTTGAGACCCCACAGGAACTCTGTTAAAATATTGTATGGAAGAACTTTATCACCTATTTGAGTAGAAAATGGAATATTAATACTATATTCTCCTTTACAGAAAAAAAAAATGGACCCACTTTGTCTGTGTCCTGGGTACATGTTTGCCTCATCGTGTAAACATGCAACACTATAAGAGGAGTGTCTTTGTCATTGTCACTGTTCAGTTCAGAGTAAACATACAGTTATTTTTGGCCTATGAAAACTTGTTCGGCTAAACACAACAGGTAGAGTTTGTTTTTAAAAGGTGTCATTAAACCCACCTTAGATGGTAATTTTCTTCAGTGACATGTTTTCTGCTGAAAGGAAGCAACATGACGTGAGCAGATCTGAATGATGGTAAGACTGAGTTAAGGACTAGACTGGACTATCTCTGTCCCCATTACTATGTATCCAGCAAATTGATGAAACACTGGGTAGGATTATATAAACCTGGTTTCTTCCTCCTCCATTTCATACACATTATTGAGGAGCCATAATGAGGTAGTCATAAAAAAAAAAATTTAAATAAAAAAAAAATTCTTGGCTTATTGTTTTCAATATTCTGGAATGTTCTGCTTATATGCTTTTGTTTTTGAATCCATTTTGTGTTTGAAGTGAAGTTTATCTTTATCATTAACCGCACCGATTATAGAGTGAATTTAAACTCCAAACTTTCACAAGTCACATTTCCACATTGTACTGTTCTAAATAAAGACATTATGAAAGTAGGAGCCTTCACCATGGAGGTCAAAAATCCTTCCTTTCAACGTGACACACCCGTGACTAAATTTATCTCAAGGACATTAACAGGTGTGAAATATTCACTGCTGAAGTGGAGCATTTGTCCGCTGTTCATGAGCGTTGATTGTGTCTTACTGCACTGCTTCATTTACAAAACACGACAACACCTATTAGAAACAAGGCCAGACATGATGAGTTAAAAAAAAAGCATGTAAAGAAGAAAGCAATAATTGTAGAGTAAACATATAGTAAAGCCTAGTCCAGTTGTACACGTATATGTTTTCAAATGTATTTTATTTTTAGGTTTTTGCACAGTTTTACATTGTTTTGGCTCTGAAACATCTTTCAGAATGAAGACATTTATTGATCGTTGTTGAAAAAAGGAAAACTCTTAACCCATAATGCATTTTTCTCTTTATTTAATGTTTATTAAGTTATTCAACACCATTTATTATGATATTATCTTATATTATTCTTCTTTTTTTTCCAATCAAATGCAGGTATTTCTCTTTATCTAATTGATTGATTTTGTAGATATTCATTAAAGTTCAGAATAAGTTGAAGAATATTATATCAGAAACAAAGGAAGTGAAGAAAAGGTGACTTTTTGTAGCAAAGCTATCATTAACTGAACCTAAACTAAGTGTGTCCATCTACTGCCGTTGATCCAAAGTCATGGGTTTTACTGGTGAATCGATGTTATAGAAGATGACACTGTTTCCATGTTCACTATGGAGCCTCTGAACGTCCAAATGAGTCATATGTAATGACTGTGAAACGATGGCAAACTATAATTTAAATATGTTATTTACATGTATTGATAGGTTTAGTGGATAAACAAGTGTTAAACAAATTAGATCAATAGATGTTGATAGTTGGTGGATGTTTTGGGGTTAATGTCAGAGTGTGTGCCATCATCTGCTTTGTGTGTTACAACATGCCTTTAGGGTTAGGGTTATATCACCATCTGTTGGTTTGGTATGTTCTTGACAACGCTTCTGTTGTTTTCTTGTATTTACATATGCACAGGGATTTAGCTTGTGTGGATAGGATATTCAAGAACAAAAGAGGAAAATGCAACTTAAAAAAATACCACATGCTGGAAGAATGAATGAGATTGAACATAAACCAGCACCAAACAGTGCATTTAAAAAAAAAAAAAAAAGAAAGAAAGAGAGAAATCTGCGCTCTGAAACATGATGGATTGAACTTTTCTAGTATTACTGATTCTATAAGCAGCATAAATGCACAAGGGTGGTAAGGTTATTGTCATTTCTCTAATGCTTTGGTGTTGTAACATGTCGATGGAATATATCATTTCCCCTGTTTGCTTTGTCAGTCACTCATGGTTAGAAAGTGAAAAAAGAAGAACCCCATTTGTGATGTTACCACAGTGCACATCGATTTGTTTAACATGTGTGATATTTTCATTAAAGTGTACGTACCAACTGGCAACTCAATACCTGGAACATAGAGCAACACACTGTAAATGAAATAAAAATGTGTCTTTCAAATACAATAACATAGTTTTTCTTATAGAGTTTATATGCGTTTGATGAGTTTTAAAATAAGCATCAGTCTGTGGATGAGTCTTAAAGGTCGTTATACCCTGTATATAATGCTTGTGGGAAAAAAAATCGCATGTATGTAAACTTGTGTTGACTGAATTTTGTTGTTCCTGTATTTATGTATGTGCGTGTGTGTGTGTGTGTGTGTGTGTCCATGCACTGATCCCAGCCCTTACCATGCTCATCAACCTTTTGGATGGGCTCAGATGGCACTGAGGCCTCGCTGGAGCCGTACATGTTGACTGAATACACCCTGAACTGGTACTTTTGTCCTTCTTGCAAATCAAAAATGGGGGTAACGAGGAGAATGCAGTTTGACTGCTGTGTTGATCTTCTGCCATGCTCCAGTGCCTGTTAAGCACTATGGGAAAGTGGGGGAGGGGAAGTGAGACGGTGCAGTCTTTGTCTAAAACAAACTCATTTATCTAGTACAAACACCAAGACGAGATTTCAGAATGTAAAATGTGCATTTCTGAAGTGTTTAAGCTCCAATAAAATTGATCAATACAATTAACAGGTCTATTAGAGCCCAGTAGGGTAAGACTTGGAGATGTCAACATTTCTATCTATATGATTGATTTATGTTTGATGTCACTGGGTTTTCTTTTTCAGGAACTGATATAACATTTTGACCTGATTATTTGAGTTTCATTTTAAAACAAAAAATACAAATGATATTTTTGATAGAAAAAAGGGTGAAGGAAAAATGGCTTGGTGTTCATCTGCTATTTAGTTGAATACAAAAGAAAATCACCAGTAAACAGAAAGTCCTGTTTTGTTGTTTTCTAATTATGGTAATTTAGAAAACAATAAAACCATTATCTTTAGTAAGTAAATACAGTAAATACATTATACAGAAAAATATTTGACAGTGATCCCAAATATTTTTGGGGGAGTCTTGAAAAATAAAAATACAGTTGATACTGAATACACTGTATGTAATAGAATGTACTGCACTTTATCTTTATATAATTACTAATATTAGTGGTAAAACTAATCTAACATTCAAAACTTAACATTGTCTGATAATTATTGACTATTGATCCTAGTTATAGTTGGGGCTCTTGTGAATACTTGACTATACTTTTGGGAATATCTGCATATTTATACAAAATGATGTAGAAACAGTGGTGACACTTAATTGAAACATGTTTGACATACATGTAAAAGCCTTCATACATGAAGTCTTTATGGATGACACTGTCTGAAATGTCTTCACTCTAAAAACTTCACAATAACTCAGAAAATCTAACAAAATTATGACAATAAAATCACACTAATAAAACATTCATGATAAAAGTGTGATGCAAGCGTATAAGATACAGTACAAATTATAAATATGCCTCTAATGTCACATTTCCGAAACATTATGTTGTGTTGACTCATGTCAGCTGATTATACCAAAAATACTCAAAAATAGTTTTCCAGTAAAATAAAAAACTGATCACATCACACTTCATATCATAAATATTGAAAAAGATTCCATAACATAATGGTTTTATGTCAGTTTTCTGCATTCTTTCAAATAAAGTGTTACCAAAACAATTTAATATACCTAATAAACCTAATGCTGCCTTCATGTACTATTCAAATGATAACAAATACAAGTTACAAACTCATGTTTTCTACTGCGGAAGTGGGAACATTATTGATCCACAAGATGAAAATAACCTTCAAACTTTTCAACATAGCAGAGAACAATGAGGGATTTATGGCGAATGATAAATATTGCTTTTATTAATGTTCTGCTGTTGTTAGTTGATGGTTTTGTTGATGATTCATAGAACAATTTGTAAAAAAAAAAAAAAAAAAGTTGTAGCAAATGAATGAACGCATCCAAAACTGTTTTATCCAAGTAAATAAATTGTGTGTCAGTCATTTTTCATTTTGAAACAACAACAAAAGCATTTAAACACAACGCACTTGTGATTTCAAATTCAAATCAGTGGAAAGAATCATTTTCCCGATGGCACATGAGGGCAGCATTACAGACATCATGACGACTAGACTTAACAGTGACCTACAGTGGTGCACATGTTTGACCAGAAGTGAAACGACACACACCTTTTCAATGACGTACCACAGCGGTGCACGTCCACGAGGGCTGGGAGGTTTCCAGCTCAGCACCACATACGATTTGAAAATCTCTGATGCATGCACATCTGTGGGCTCCCCTGGGATAGTTACATAGCCTAGATTGGGAGTGAACGTGTTGAAGTACCGAGCACAGAGGCTATTCAAGATGTCCCATCATACATCTTCATGTCTGATGGTGGTTACTGAGAAACAATGAGTTAGGCTATTTTATCCACACTTTCACCTAAGAATAGTTGAAGATCCACTCAAATTAAAGCTGAGATGTAGCAGATGAATTGTATTTTATATGTAGGTGATGAACTTGCTTTATGAATAACAAAAAAGCAAAACATTTTCAGAAAATTCCCAGCTTTCATGAAAATAAAATTTAATAGAACAGCTGTTAGGCTCTCAACAAGAGATGTCATGACTGGGAACATCAGATAGATTAATAAACATTTTCAAGATCTATGGATCAGTTGTTAAACTCATCTTTAAAGGTGCCATTCCATGGTTATATCATCAATATTCCTGTGTTCTCCATTGTTATTGAATACATTGTGCGTCCGGATTGCTTTGTCTCCAGCTGTTTTTGTAAGATAGAAAAATTAGCTGAGGTCGAACAACAGTTTAACGGTACTTCCTCATACATCTCCATGATGCGGTCACGAGGCATCTCTGATTGGCTCAGAATGCGTGAAGGAACACTCCCCCCTCCCCTCTCGCTGTGTATGTATTTGCCTTTACCCAACTAGCATCCAGCTAGGTTTCGTGCCGTTGCTTGTTCTGAAAACGTGCAGGGAAAACAACCAGGCTTTATTTCCACAGCGAGCACATGAACCAGTTTGATCCACCATTTTTTCAAGTTTGTGCAGCAGCTACAGTGGCGCCATCTTCTCTTGTAGATGCTAATGCTAATGGTAATTCAGATTCGCTGCCGGGGACGGGCTTAACCCCACGTAGGCGACGCTAAAGTCCATCTGATGTCAGACGGACTGGCTTTTTTTGGGTCCCTCGTTCCTCTGATTGTTTTCTGCGAATGCAGTATGCAGCCAGTGGAGGTGACAAAACCACTTTCAAAGGCAGCATGTGTTGGTAAGTGGTTTTCAGTGGAATGGCACCTTTAAAAATGACACTTTCAGATCTGCAACCTTAAAAAATTTGACAAGTTGAAACAAAAAAGTGATTATTCAAATAAGAATTAGTTGTCTTACTCAAGAAAGACTGAAGAACTGATTAACTCTATGGTATGAATTGGGACTTCTGCAATAGCCTCATGTGAAAAAAGGTAACTTCATTAGTTTAGCAGGGGTGTCAAACATACGGCCTAACCCACTTGAGATTATACCGGCCTCCTGAAGTAAAAGCAATCTGACACCCCTGGTTTAACACATCAGTTTATTTGGTTTGGTTATGGCTCAACACTTCAGACTGTTAGATTTTATATATTAGTTGGAAAAAACGCAATTAATAACGCACATTGATTAAAGTATGAAAGGAAGAGTGGGACCACCGCAAGATAGAGGGGCTGGGAAAGGAACAGGAAAGAGAGATTTAAGTTCACACGTTGTTTGCTTTTGTTTAACATTTGAAAAAGGTGAGTTGGGTGAAATGCGATGTGGAAAGGTAGGAAAAATATAGTCTCTTCATCATAAAATGCTAACAAGAATCCACAGAACTGTGTAAGCTTGTACTCATACTTGGCTTTTTTCTCAATGTAAATTATTGGTGAAGTTATTTTTAGTGGAGTAAAATGTTTTGTTTCTTTTTTCTTGAGAAACATTTTGAAGTCTTAAATATGTTGGTGGATGCGGAATAATTATATTTTACAATTCAACTGTTTTTATTTAGTGTGTGCTCTTCTTTTAAATGTTAAATATTAATATATAGATAAATAGACTTGGGGTACACCATGTATGGAGAATGATGACTCATCATTCTCCTGAAGACGGTTGAAGCATTTCATCTGAAATGTCAAGAAAATATTCCTAGTTCTTTTCAGAACTAATTACATGGTGTCAAGTTGATTTATTTATATATACAGTTTACACCATGCAAACCTTCAAACAATATAATGTAAAATATGTTGCTGATCAGTACAAGAAGAAGGGATTGGTGTTAGGTTTTGTTTTGGGGGATCAAACTCAAGATGTTTATAAAATGTGGGGAAGAAATCCCTAAACCCACATTAACACAGCTTTACCTTCCAAGTCATCATCCTTGATCACTATGTCGTATTTGCCGTGGATTTTAATCACTGTTGCAGGAAACAACAACAATTGGCCCGTTAGGAAATGCTGGAATCCTGACGCTCTGTGCTTTGTATTTACCTTCGTCGGTACCTTGGAGCCTCTCGCTCTCTGCGGGGTCAATGGCGGTCACTTTGTCAGATTTGCGGGATGGTCTGCTCGTGCCGGCGCTGTTCACTGCCCTGACCCGGAAATGGTAGGAATGGCCGAGGCTCAGGCCGTGGACCGGGTATTTGCAAATCTTCACTGGGGCGTCATTGCACTGGACCCAAGTGTCACTGCCAGCGTCACAACTACACATCAGATGAAAGGGAGGTAATAATAATTAATCTAGTATCTCATTTTACATCATGACATGTTTTTTTTTTTTTAAAAACTCAGCAATTATGCCAGGAAGGATTAACCAAAATTAGAACCTTGTGTTTTACATTTCCAACAAGAATGGAATTTAATAAAAGGTTGGACCAGTAATATTCTATTATAATAACCTCCAAATATTGGAAACTCTTTAGTTGTTTTAGTGTAAAAATGTAAAATTACATGAATATTTTCACAATTACAACCTATACTTTCATAAAAAACTTAATTAAAAAAAAATTTAATAAAATTAATAACCTGGACAATCTGGCATGTCTTGAGAATAATAAGTACAATTTTAACAATATTATGTCTCAGTCCATCATTTAGAACTAACAGATAGCTGTTATATCAATATACTAAGGCACAAAATACTCATTAACAGATATAATATTGGTAAAATCCCACTCATTTCTAAAAATATATTTCAGGTTATACACAACTTAAAAGATAGTTTGTAGTTGTCAACATTTTCATAATGTAACTTTACTTCTGTTACTCTAAAACAGAGAAAAATTTGGAATTGACAAAATCAAGAGCCCAAAGTGTTCAAAAACCTCCAGTTTTCTCTGTCAGTAATAGTATCACTGTTTGCACCATGTGGAGTGTTTGATCTATTGTAAGTTAAAAACTCTTGATGACTCTCCCTTACATCAGAACTCTGGGATTATATTTGGTGTAAGTGGACTATATTCAGGTCTGTGCTCCAAATGTGTTCTATAAAAAGAAACCTTGAAGGGTTCTTAAGGTGCAGACTGACCGATCCACAAAGTATCCAGTGATTGGCGCCTCATTGACAGTGTTGGGTGGTTTCCAGGCAACCAGGACATAGTCTGAGTTGACGTCATATGCTTTCACACTCATTGGTGCACCAGGGGCACCAGCAGCAGTGGGGGCAGCGTCTATGGAGGAAGAAACCAAGGATTTAAAAGAGGAAAGAAAGAAAATAGAACCACTGATACAGATGATGGACAGAGACATAAAGAGACGATAATCCAGAAGTCACAGGGACACTGGACTGGCTTTTAATTAAAGACAAGACATGAGAAAAACACTTTTTTCTCAGATTTATTTACTTAAAATGAACTTATGGACCAACTTATATTGTTTTTTTTTGTCATTACAGAGGGAACTGCCATCTTTTGTGTATATATTATTGTGCAATAGACTGGTTTGTCTGAACTCATACCATAAATCAAGACATGTACACACACACACACACACATACACACACACACACACACACAAATATATTTAAAACTTGTAAAGGAAAAGCTGAATTAGAGGTCTGACACAATGTAATTGGCCCATAATAATATCCAGACATAATTATTTAAATTGTTTTCCCTCCACATATGGTTATTGTGGTGATTATAATGAATGCCACCTGTTCAATATAAATTAAATTAATTTGATGAATCTAAATTTCTGTTTTTTTCAGACAGTGGTTCAACATTACTAAATAATAACATATATTATAGAGAACTTTCTTGCTTAAAAAAACTCACAATGCAGTCTTTTAATATATTAATTGTGACTTTTTCAGTCATGTACAGCATAGAGTTGTACATAAGGAGGAGTGCGATCATGTGAGAGAGAGAGAGAGAGAGAGAGAGAGAGAGAGATAGATATAGATATAGATCATTTGTCAAACAAATGCTGGTTTCCCACTGCTTGTATCAGCTCTATTGCCCTCAAATATACCATTCAGCTCAGTTTTGGCTCAGCATGTTGTATTGCCACTGCAGATACAGTAGTTTCTCAGGGCAGTAGATCACAGTTATACAATAATCTTGTGATATCATCTTCAGTATTATTATACCTATGCGTGATGTAGAAAGAGGATGAAAGTTATAATGCTGAAAATTTGCAGATACAAGAAATTGGGTCTTATCATAGGAGGTGGTCCCTGCTTTCAGTGGAAATGTAAAAAATCCTATGATGACATGACTTAAGTTGAGCTGATACAGTCAATGGAACAATGGACAAACTGGATATTTGGTGTTCACTTTTTAATGGGGGTTGCATTTCTCTTCTACAATCTTGTATCGTAGCTGTATGTAAAAATGGTTGATGCAACACCACGTCCATCCTACAATAGAAACATGAGGTTGAAACATTACTGTAACAAAGTTGCCAGGTTGCTCCTATAATACATTTAACAACCACAATCTACAGACAGACAGACTGACATACATACAGACTAAACATCAACTGATGGACTGATTTGCGATAACAGTTGTCAGCCATCTGTTTTTATGTAATCAATAGATGTTCCAGAGCAGACATTTTGACTTGTTACTGCAGGAAAGGCACAGGTGTCCCTGGTAAAATTAAACATGGCTCTATTCCATTTGTTGCCCCAGGAGGAGGTCATTCCAGTGACACAGCACACATAATTTCAAGCCCTGAAACTGAGACACTGAAATGGGATGCAGCCATTTTTAATGATACCAATATGTCAAAATATCTGCTGAGAAATATATTTAAAACTTATTACAAACAACCTGATCACACTGATGACAAATTGATGAAGTCTACCTACTAAGACTGAAAACATTTTGGGGGATACTGTAGTTGTTTGATCAGGTAACATCCCATAATTTGGGAGTTTGCTTATCCCATCCACATATGTTTTATGGATCTGGAGAAGACTGTCAGCCATATCCCTTGTGGTATCCTGTGGGGATGCCATGGGAGTATGGGATCCATGGTCTGCTGCTCGGTCCTTGTACAACAAGAGCCAGCGCTTCGACCACATTGCTGGTATTAAGCTTAATTCATTCTTGGTGTGGGTCAGACTCCACCAGGGCCATCCTTTGTCAATGATTCGCTTCATAATCATTATGTACTGTATTTTTAGGTGCAGTCAGAGGGAAGAGTGGATCCAGCTTGGGGTCCTCTGGGTTGCATCTCTGTGTTTTTCAGAGGATGTGGTCTTGTTGCCTTGTTGATAGTTTGCAGCCAAATGTAAAGCAGTTGGGATGAAGATTAGCATCTCCAAGTGTGAGGTCATGGTCCTCAGTTGAAAAGGGTGAAGTGCCCTCTCCAAATTGGAGAACAGTTGCTGTTCCAAATGGACGACTTCAAGTATCTCAAGGTCTTGTTCACAACTGAGGGAAGACACTGTTTGTTCTGGTGAAGAAGGAGCTGTTCCTAACCTCACCTATGGTCATAAGCTGTGGGTTGTGACTGAAAGGATAAGCTTTCGGATCCAAACACTGACAATGGGTTTTCTCCACAGGATGGCTGGCTTGTCCCTAAGAGACAGGGTGAGGAATTCTCCCATTGAGAGAAGCTTACTTTGGATCTGGTCAGGCAGCCTTCTGGACACATCCCTGTGGAGGTGTTCCAGGCACATCCAACCAGGGTAAACCCAGTACACACTGTAGCAGGGCTCTCTCCAGACGGAAGCATAAAGGTGCAGTGCCTCTTTGCCATATTTCAATCCCCCAACATTGTGGTAGCAAAGTCTCATGAGGGCCATCAGCATATAATGTTTCAAACATTTAAAAGGCCACTTTCAGCGTGAAATTTCCCAAAATCAACTCCAGTGGACACGAATCATGACCAAACACAAGGTGTACACTTCCTCTGGAGTGTGTGTGTGTGTGTGGGATGACGTGTGTAAAGCACGGTGCTTCCTTGCTCAGAGTTTCTGGGAAAAACATGATATCTCTTGCTTGGGAAGGTCTTAGAATCCCCCAAAGGAACTACAGGAGGTGGCTGAGGAGAAGAAAGGCTGGGTTTGTCTACTCAAACCATCGACCCCATAAGAGTACTGTTCTCACTGTTTCAGGAATCATATTGGACCACCACAATCCTGACCCTATGGAAAATCTTGACAATAATCCCTATACCCAAAAGACCCCAACCAGCAGACCTGAATCACTATTGTCCTGTTGCCTTAATAGTCATGAAATATTATGAAAAACTCCTGTTGAACATCATTCTGACACTTGTCACCCCCCCCCCCCATCTGAACCCCTTCAGTTTGCATACAAACTCAAAGACAAACTGAGGATGCTGTGGACTGCTTACCACACCTCATTCTTCACCATCTAGATTCAACTGGCAACTTTGCCAGGTTTCTCTTTGTGGACTTCAGTTCCACTGTCAACACTATCCAGAAACACCCGTTGATCCAGAAACTGCATCACCTCAACATCCCCATCCACTTACTTTCTCAACAACAGCTTCCAAGTAGTGAGAGTGGGCTCTGCCACATCCCCCACTATAGCAATGACTGCATAAGCCCATCACTCACTGTTGCATACTTCAAATATTGAGATGTTACAGCCATTCTTGCACTGCTTTCTGACACCAATTCTACTCTGGACTATCAATACACAGTCACACATTTCTCCCAGTGGTGCACCAACAACTATCTACATGTCAACCTTAACAAAAAAAAGAGATAGTGTTTAGCCCTGCCCCCACCTCAGCACCCCGTCATCATTGACAACTAGACATTTGAAACCATGGACTGCTTTAAATACTTGGGAGTAACAGTGGACAATAAACTTAGTTTCGACCATCACATAATAGACATTCGCAAAAAGAGCCAACAATTATCGGCAATAGAAAAACTGAAAGCACTCCACGTTACCCCCCACCTTCTCTTACTTCTCTACAAAAGCATCATCCAACCAGTCCTCCTCTACTGCGCGACATGCTTCTTCACAATTTCAGTCACTAACCAGACAAAACTAACACACATCACAAATCTTGCCACCAAAATAATTGGTCTTCCCACACTTAGCCTTACAGAATGCATCAACAGGTCCATAAGATGCTTTGTAAGTCTAATAGAAAAGGAAAGTACACACCCATTCAACTAATACCTCATCCTACTACCCTCAGGCTGCAGATAACATACACTCCCCTATAGAAGGGCTCACTTGGGAAAGAGTTTAATCCCTGTAGCAATAGCCACATTAAAATGTAGAGCCCATTGAAAATCTCCGAAGAACTGTCACCATGCCGACCACAGCTAAGTGTATTTGTTTTGTGTCTGTCTTCTCTGTATATTTTTAATTTTCTGTTGATGTTGTTGTGTGTTATTGGGATAAGTTGCATGTGCAGTCAAGTGGAAACAAATCTCCCATTCGGGACCAATAAAGTCTAAGTCTAAGAGGTCGAAGATGGATGGGTGGACAGATGGATTTATGGATGGCTGGGCAGATGCACATGGATTTGTTTGTTGAGTAGTTTTTAGTGTGCTCACACCCCTTTGACTTTACTTCGATCTTTGTATAGAGGAAATACTTTTACCAAAGGCTTCTCTGTTTTAAACATTCATTGTTGAAATAAAGCAATTCAACAGACTTCCAACTAAATGTAACTAAGTCGATCTTGATGGTGCAATCGGTGCTGGTGACACTATTAAAGGACATATATCCTACCTGAGACAAACAGGTAAGCGCTATGTTCAGTGGTGCCATCCTTGGTAAAGATGCGGAGGGTGTAAAGTCCCTCATCGTCCTTGGCCAAGTGAGGCAGGGTGAGACGGGCTACTCCTCCACCCACTGACATCTCTGCCAGCTTACTTGGTTTCAGCAGTTTATCTGAATAAGATGAAAGACAAAATGAGGAACAACAACATACAAAACTCAAGTAAAAATACAAAAAAACAAACAAACAAAAAAACTCGAATACTATTTTACCATCTCTGTACCACTGGGCCATTGGGGGCAGGTTGGGGAGGTCAGGGACCACAACCATTGTAGACACCAGACTGATGGAGCTGCCCTCCACTCCAAAGGACACTGGGAAACGATCCAACAGGGTGACCTCCAGCTTACTGGCATGGATCTCAGTCAGATGGGGCACTGGACAAGAGACAAACAATCTAATAACAGGCATTCATTGTGTAATCTGGTTTGGGGAGTCAAGATCTGGCATGATGTTCTGAATATTTGGACTTCTTTCTATAAGATCTATGCTAAATTTAGAATTCAACGTTCTTATAATTATGTTAAGGCTCCCTCTATCACAAACCTATATAGACCACACACAACAATCATTTGATGACAATTTGCTCAATTCACCCTTAATAAAAAATATTAGTTGGAAGTACTTAAAAAGAAGATGTTACAGCAACTTAATACATTTCAGTTAGTAGTACTATTTGTAGTACTACTTCTCACAACTTAATATATTTAATTATTCTGAACATTTGGGTTTACATTGCAGAATATACTTTTCACCTGTCAATGGAAAGTATCATTTAAGATAATACCTACTTTATTACTTCTAATTTCATATTTATATCCAGTTTTAGTCAGTATATCTAAAAAACAATCAAGTATCACTGTGGTTTAGTAACTGATGTGCTGAAACTGCCTATTGAAATCTTCTTCTTCTAATACTGATACTACTACTAATAATAACAATTTACATAACATTAGATTTGGTTAGATTAGATTGGATTACTTTACTGATCCCAGAATGGAGAAATTCACTAGTCAAGGCAGCAATAGAACAAAGTACCAGAGGATGAAATGCAGCATAAATATTATGAAAATTACAGTAAGTCACAAAAATTCCACATACACATTTTCATAAGAATGAAGAATATTTAGTTAGATTTAATTGAATGAAACTAAAAGTGGGTTCAAATCCAGAATAATGAGGTTCCAGCAATTTCTACAATTTGTTCAGTGTTAGATTCAATGTGTTTCTGGTTGTTGAAATCAAGCAAAACACAGAGGAATTGCATATTAAAATGATCCACTTTAAACTATAAAATTACACATCAATCTGTTAAAACACCAAAAGTATTAATCAACAGTAGCTCAATGAAAAACCAACTGTTCTAAGATGAAAATGTCAAATCGAGAAGAAGAAGAACCCTTTACTGATGAATGCATATGGATGAGGTTTGCTATTTCAATGATGACAAAATAATAAACCCGCGATCTCAAGAGAATATACTGTAACTGTAAACACAACTGTTCTCACCTTCCATATATTATAATTAGGTGATCATGTTTTTATTTTGTCTGAGTGAGGACAACACCTCCTCATAATAGTTTCCACTGCTTATCCTTTCACACGCCTGCATTCACTTCTATTTGTAGAACAAGTGTGGAGCTGACAATGTCTGGCTGACTCCAAACAAAAATTAAAAACACCCCCTCCTCCAACTAAATCCTCAACTCTCTGTTCTCACCTAGACCGAGGTGGCAGGACTCTCCAGATCCAGCTGGTCCTAGAAAGAACAGAATAGCACAGGGATTAAAGACAGGGTAGGAAAGGCAAATATAAGATTAATTCTAATGAGAAAAGAGAAGCGAGGCACTGACTCTTCACAGTAATAGTAGCTTTGCTGGTAGTAGTTCCATGCTGGTTGGTGGCCACAGCACTGTACTCTGCAGTATCACTCACAACACACCTAAAAGGAATAGAGATATGGTGCATCTTCTTTATACAAAAACAAACTGGATATATATTTACAATTGAAAACAAATGATGATTATGTCCACAAGTGTCTTAAGGCACAGAAACAAACATCAAATTGAACAAAACTGATGTCAAAGTGTTTTCTGAGTTCTGAGATGAACTGGTGACACATCCTTGGTAACCCTTGTTAAACCCTGTCTTCACCTGAATGAATAAATGAATAGATATTTATCTATCAGTCATCAGTCTCTCTCTTCTTTAGGCACCATAAGAAAATATGAGGAATTAATATGTGCACTGTCTTAAAATCTTTTTTTTTTTTAAACAGAACTTAATGTGTTATAAAGTCATGAATTAATGTCACCTCTGACCCCCATGACAAGAGGCAGCACAAACAATTAGAAACATCTGATATATGTTGAATGTTTCTAATTGTCAGATGTTTGTAATAGTTTCTTCCACCCATGACCCTAGTGAGGATAAAGCAGGTTAAGAAAATGAATGAATAGTTCCTAGTATCAGCTGGTTCTTGTCATGGGAATGAAATACCAGTAAATTAATGCAATAAATCTTACATTGTCTGGACCAAAGGGTTATAGACATATTAAGTAGAGACAGAGGTCATGCTAAACACAGCCACTGTGGTGTATAGAAGCTGCTTTATTTCTCTGAGTTCTGTTCTGCTGTTCATACTTCACATAAATCCAGACTGGATCTAATTCAGAGACTGACAAATGCATACCTGTGGACATTGGAATTGACAAACCTAATATTGGACTAGGACTTTTACATAGTACTGTAAAAGTGTTTTTTCGGACAAGTCATTGTGTATTATGATTATTATGATTATGATTATGATTATGATTATGATTATGATTATGATTATGATTATGATTATTATTGTTGTTGTTGTTGTTGCATTCTGCACATGTTTGAAATAAAGCATTCAAATCAAATCAAAAATCTAAATAAAATGAGTCTGAGTCTGAGGTAGTAGGAACATTACATACAAGGGAGAGTCAAAAAAGTCTTCAACATGTCAATAACAAATCTACAAAGAAGTCATTTCCTGATGAAAACATCAATTGCACATGTGTTTTGACTATAATAAATACTAAATAATTTCGCTATTTTTATAAGTACAAATTTTGACACTCCCTTGTACATTACATAAAGAAAAGGCATCTTTTCTTTATCCCACATGACTCCTCAAACCGGCAGTAAACTCCTTAAGTCAACAGCAAACACATTGTGTGCTGCTTTTTAGAAAAATGATCTCATGTGATAACAGACATGACTGAGGGTGTACGAAGGGTGCTGCACCCTTTTGACGGCATCTAAAGAGGAGTTGAGGGTGAGAATAGAAAGAAGAAATGTGACCTTCATCCTGCAAATAACTTTTTTTTTTTACAGACGATCTCTTTTCTCAGTTGTAGGCAATAAATTACAACTGTTCTCTTTCCCATGTAAATTCGGGACTTGATTTATTTTAGTTTTTTGTACCGAGGAAATGATTTTATGTATCAAAAAAATTTGCAACATAAACCAGTCTCCTCACAGAGCCTATAAAGTAGTTTGAGAGATATTCAAAGCCTCAGAAAGAGTACGGCGGAGAGAGAGGGAGGGGAATTCATGGCTTGAATAACGCAAAGGTCAGCACTTTGACATGAACAGCTGAGGGGTCTTGAAGAGGACGAAGAGGAAACAAGCTGGGCCTCTTCTCATCCATGTTCTTTCCAAGGCCAAAACTTCTGAACAGTTAACATAGAAATAGGGGAAACAGACCAAACAGACCTTAGGTGTCCTATTTTGTCTGTTCCTGTTTTTAGCTGATGTTAATACATTTCTTCTTCATTTCACACCAGTGTGTAAATGTAAAATTTGATTATTTTTAACCAACAGGTGCGGTGTTTGTATATCTGCTTTACAGGCAAACAAAGAAACAGTTGGTTAAAAATAATCTAATTTTACATTTATCTTTGGAAGACACTAGTATGAACCTTTACAAGACATTAACAAATAGGTAACAAATGGTTAATACATAATGAACAACCCATTTATAAATGGGTAATAAATGGTAAATACATAGTCAATTGTGTGTAGGTATTATAAAGTGTTACTAATATTTGTTATATTCTCGGAGTGTTTTATACATCACACCGTATATTTTCAATAAAGATGTATGAAAAAAACATGAACTGAACATAAAAATACGCATTTTCATCTACTGTCATTTATTAAACTGCATGGGTTTTATTGGTGACTCAATGTTGTAGAAGATGACAGTGTTTTCCACGTTCACTATGGAAACTTTGAAGGTCCAAATGGGTCATATCTGACTGCTGATCAGAAGCTGAAAAACTGCATTTTAACATACTTATTTAAAAAGTATTGATAGGATCAGTGGTTCAAGTTGTTCGAGTTGTTATTTTAGATCTTTTGGTTGCTGGTGGCTACTTAGGTCTTGGAGCCTTAACAGATATCTGAAAAACTACAATTATTTCTAATAAGTAAAACTGATAGATAGAATAGGTAGATATTTTTATAGCTTTTCCTTTGTGGAAAAATCAGCTGCCCTTTTCAACATTACCAGTTTTTAACACTTCCAAACTATGTCACAAGGTGAGGGTATTTTAAATGTCTAGTGAAATTTGTTCTTCATGTACTGCTCATTTTGGTTTCATTGGTATATGCTACATGTCCTCATTTCTCTGTTTAATTTGTTTTCCACAGTAATAAGCTATTGACACTGTCTGTCTGTGCCAATGTGCAACTCACGAGTGTAAATCTGACCCAGAAAAGGATATTTAAAAAAAGACCCATTAGTTCAGGACTGATAGGATAAAACCCAGCCTAAAAACAGACACTGTCATTTTTATTCATCCACAAATTAAATTACAAACAATAGAGCAAAGCAAAAATGCATCATATTGAGATACTTATTTGAAAGAGTCACTATTATTGCCAATTAACCTTAATAGCCACTAACAGAGATAAACTATAATTTAATTTGGACAAACAATAAATGTGTTTCCACCAACTCGCGTTGTCCGTACAAATAAAAGAAAAACATATTAATTGTCATTGATGTCATTTGTGTGTGTTGTACCTGCTAATGATCAAACTGTGGACTCCATATTTATTCTCAATCTTGTACTTTCCTGGAGCGCTCAGTGGGTCGACTGGTTTCCCTCCTTTATACCTGCAAAGAGGAGGTAGTCAGTTATTTTATCTTGTATCTACACTCCTGGTCAAAATTTCTAGACCAGTTGAAAAATGGCAAGAATTCACATTTTTTGCTGTTGGAGCTTAAAACAATTCTAAATAGTGTTTCAAAATACAAGAAATGGGAGAGAAAAAAGAATGTGAGTAAGCAATTTAGTTAAAACAAAAATGTAACTAAAGTAGGCTGTTTATAAAAAAAATAAAAAATAAACCCTGTTTAAATTAGAAATAACATTTCAAAAAAGCACTCAGTAATGAGTGCTCCACCATTCTTGTTGATCACTTCAAAAATGTGTTTCGGCATACTTGATTATTATTACCTCTGCCAAGGAGGTTATGTTTTTGCTGGGGTTTATCTGTCTGTTTATTACCAAAATAATTCCAAAAGTTCTAGACAGATTTAGATGACATTTGGGTGGGTGGGGGGGGGGGGGTGCGGCAGCACACATATTTTATTCAGTAGGTAGACCACTGCTTGCAGAAGTGAAAGTGAAACCTATTGTTAATTTACATCATTTATAGGGGGGGGGGGTGATCTGCCTTAGTGGATGTCTGTGTTCTCAGAGTGCTTTTCTACTTATTATTATTATATTACTATTATTACATGTATAGTAGTGGTGGGTAGTGGGAACATTGCTCCAAGTTTTGAAGGTCACTTCATGGAGGGGATCCACTCTCTGTAACCGATATCCACTTTTGTTCACTTCTCTTGCCATCCATTATCAAATGTTATTGATTGGATCAGGAGAACACACAGGATGGTCCAACAGATTGGTGTTATTTCTCTGTTCTCAGTTCTGTGGCACATGAGCATGGTGAACTGTTTTTAAACCCAGTCAGTACCACAGACCAGGGCCCTCAGTCATGAGGGATGGCCCCTTCATATCTCCTCATAGCCAGCTATCTTTTGATATCCCTGCACAACCTGAAGCTTCATTGTTCCACTGAAGGAAAAACCACTCCAGACCATGATAGCCACACCCCCTCCACTGTGGTGCCTAGAAAACATTGCCAGTGGGATCTCCTTGTCATGCCAACAACAGAAGCCATCAGGACCATCAAGGTTGCTTTTATTCTCAGAGAACAATATTTTCTTCCATCTATTAATATCCAAATTTTGGGTGCACTCTTGCAAAGACCAGATGGGCATTTTTGGTGTTAAAGGATCCAAGGCCTTTGAAGACATACTTTGTTTTTAAAGCCCTTCTCTGGCAGATGCCATCTAATGGTTGCTGGGCTGCAGTTACACTAATAACCACCTTTTTTTATTTTTTATTTCATAACCCTCTGCATCTTTTAAAAATATAAAATGTCTACCTTACTGTGACCAACCTCAGCAGCAATGGTGCGAAGCCAGAAGCCTTGTTTATGCAGTTCAACAATCCAACCACGTTCAAAAAGAAAGCGTTTAAGCCTTTGCCATCAGGAAGTTATGACAGTGTGAATACCTGACAGAAAATGTCATTGGATCCACATTTTGGTACCAAATTTGGCTTTTAAAGGCTGTTGTCTGTGGAATGGTTGTCTAATCAGTTTAATTGTCATTTTCAATAAATGGCTAACTCTATTTTTTTTTTTGTCTTGGTCTCATTTTTTCTTTTTGCATTTTAAAACTATTTGAACCTTTTTAAAGGTGTCATTCCATGGTTATTTCATTAATATTATTGTGTTCTCCATTGTTATTGAATGCATTGTGTGTTGGTTCTATTTTTAAAAAAAGTCGGGATTGCTTCGTTTCAAGATGTTTTTAGAGGGTAGAAAAATGACTTGAGGTCAAATAGCAGTTTATCGGCACTTCCGCATACATGTCCATGACATAGTAATGAGGCTCTGATTGGCTTAGAATGTGTGAGTGAACACTCCCCCCTCCCCTCTCGCTCTGTGTGTGTTTACCATAGAGAGTAGCATCCAGATAGGTTTTGTGCCATCACTTGTTTTGAAAACATGCAGGGAAAAAAATTAATGCTTTATTTCCACAGAGAGCACCTGAACCAGTTTGCTCTGCCATTTTTTTCCAAGTTTGTGCAGCAGCTACTGTGGCCCCGTCTTCTCTTGTAGATGCTAATGCTAATGCTACTTCAGATTCGCTGTAATGGGGGACGGGCTTAACCCCACGTGGGTGACGCCAATGTCCTCATGATATGTAGCGGACAGGCTTTTCTGAGTCGTTTGTTTCTCTGTGTTATGTGGTAAATACAGCAAGTGGAGGTGACACACACTCGGGGTGACCCATCAGATTCCAAAAAAGAGTGTGGAAAAGTGGTTTTCAGTGGAATGACACCTTTAAGATCCAACAGTATAAAATGTGAATTTGTGTAATTTAATTTACTGACCACGTAGATGTTCATTAAAGCTCAAATAAAAGTTGAGGGTTATTATATCAGAAACAGAGAAAACTGAAGAAATCTGACCATTTGACGATGGGCCTGGGGTTTCCTGACACGGTGCAGAACAGTTTAACAGGTGTTTTCTCCCATACAGTGTGGGGCCGCAGGGCCACCAGGAAGTCTGGCATCTTAGGGATATCGTCCAATGAATCCGGCTTCTTGGCCATCTTTTCTTTCACCTGCAGAGAACAGGGTGTATCAGGTGAAAGTGGATGACCCAACCCTTACAATCAGTCACACATCTAATTAGTTCTATGAAAACAAATATCATCATGGTGATCATCATGGACATGTTGTCATCACCAACATTTCCCAGCTGACATCACTTAAACAAATCTGAATTGTTCACTGTCAAGATGGATTAGAGTGGTGAGATCAGGGGTGACGGAAACAACATTTCACTTCAACATTTGCTGTGTGTCTCTGAATAGATCCAAAATATTTAGAATACGAAGAATTTGAATTTATACTGGTTTCATATAACATGTATAATTTACAATGAATTCTCTATTTCCTGTTGATAAATGTTGACAGGGCTTACACAGTATATAAGTGCCATTCATATACAGAATCAAAGCTATTAGTCATTAGATTAAAAAATAATGACTATATTAATAATATGTTAGATGTTTTTCCAACAGAACCATGGAGAAATATAGTATGGATCTCCCTGGGAAACTTTAAAAACTAACTACTACTAACATCTCTAATAAAGGACTCAACATGGCCTCCATATGGATACATTTACAGCAGTGCAACACAGTATGACCTTTAACCTCTTAAAATCCAATAAATCTATAATTGAGCGGATTAGGGTTAAGGTTTGAAAGCACCAGTGACACAATAAGATAAATTAATCTTTTTTTTCTGTATAGTAGTTGGGTCAATAAGTCTAAACATTTATACACAGTGAAAATGACTTAAAACAGATGTTTTTTTTCATGCTTCTTATAGATTTCTTATTTAACTTCTTCATGTTTAGTCAATGTTGTTTAAGCTGTGTTTTTATCACATACTAAAGGAAGACTTTTGGCAAATTCGGTTGTGTTGCCGCAGTGTTGAGTGTGTTCTCAACATTTCACCAAATACCTGATGTGTCAGAAGAGAACAAATAAATTAAAGCAAACACCTTAGAGCCTCTGTTTTTGTACCCTAATTTTTCAGTTTTTTTTGTCAACAGACCCAACAACCCCTTTTTTATTTTACTTTGTATATCTTTTACATGTTGTACATATTTCTCCTATCTGTTGTGTTTCTTTGTAGTTTTGTATATTGCCTGTATTTTTCCGTGTATATTTTCAGTATAATCTTTGAGATTTTTTTTAATATACAGTCTTTCTTTGTATACTTTAGAAATCTGCTGCTAAACAGAAACAGATCTGCTAAACTGATGTTCATTGCACCTGATAGTGACAATAAATTCAACTCAATTCTATTGTATTCTATTTTCATAGCATTGTTCATAGAAGTCTTCAAAATGATAACACAACCTATTCACAACTGGGCTTCACTAAATCACTCTCACAAAGATTGTCCGACGTGTGTATAAGGAAGTACAAAATCATTTACCACAAAACACTAAACAATTACCAAATTGTAAACTTGTTGAGACTTACCTCTCGCTGAATGGCGAGGTTGTCCACTTGTACTTTCGTGGCGATCCTCATCCTGTGGAGCTCCTCTTGGATAACAGCAAGTCCTTTCCCAAAATTTGTGCTCACTCTCTGATACTCCTCAGTACCCTCAGAAGTCCTAACAACAACAACTCATGTTAATGTATCAAAAATGTATTAAAAATGCCAGTGCACTTCCTTAGGTCTGTTGTTTAAAGTCTTCCATCAGAAACAGTGACACTGAGACTTTTGTCTTTTATTGACAAAATAATTTTCTATCCATTTGTTCTATTCATCTACTAAATTATTTTCTATCGTCCACTCCAAAAACATTTCTTTACCATATTTTGAAAACTAAAGTGGAATGATTACTAATATAAGTGCATAACATGGTATGTATATTAAATTAAAGCTAATAATGATGTCAAATGCAATGGCCATTGATATATTTTGGTCTCTCGGATGAGCATTTTATGCCTTTCATTTTAAAGCACAAATTAAATCACATCACTCAAGTAATAATGTTTTTTTTAAATATATATATATTTCTTACTTTTAAGAAATTATGTGAATGTCTACTTTAATTTTACAGATGGACTTTACTAATCTCCACGGGACATTTCATTTTTCCAACAGCTCAAGAAAAAATAAATAAAACCAAAGAAAAAGAGTTCATAAACAATTAGTCTATCATTTATTAGACTTAAAATACTGTAGAGTCTGATGGGATTATTCTCATACTTAATTCCATTTACATTTAGTTTCTGCTTCTGATGTATTTTATCAGTACATAATATGTGAAAATAATTTATCATGACTTTCTTGATTCTCAGAGATATTATTACATCAATAACATGTGGTATATCTTATGTGTATTTTCTCATTATCATTTCAAATTATGGATGATCATGACTGGAAAACTAGTAATGCTAAAGAAATGTGCTGCCTTGTCAGGTCAGCTACTAGACACTGTGGTTCAGTATTACCTTACACTTAAAATAGCCTGGCATATGATGGCAGCCAATAGGAGCTCACCTCTCCCGGAACACCGGTACGGTATACACTGGTTCCGCCATAGCCTCTGTGGCCTGGGCCTGCACCTGGGTCACTGATTTAGAGCTTGATTTCCTGTGCAGATGAAAGTGCATGCTTTATGAGACGACTGTTATAGGTGAAATCATCAACAGTATAATGGACCCTCATGGCTGCAGAAGCACAATGGACACCAGTGAAGACCTCTGATGGTCAGGGTTTTTTAGTCCTACATATTCACCTCATTCAGTATTTTGTATTTGCATTTACTGACCCTGTTGTTTGAAGTTACCTCACAACGGAAGAGCTGATTACAATGTGTATTTTTCTTGTAAATTAACAACTGATTTGCACGTGTCTTGATACAGAAACACAAACTTTAAGATTTCGTAGACTATCGAGAATGTACTGTAATGTCTTACTGAAATCTTTCAAAAATGCCAAATATCTATAAGAAAACACTCAGGAAGTTTTGTGGATTGAAGAAACATCAGAAAAGTTCTGGTCAACTCTGGCAGAAGTATCCAGCCTCAGATGTAGGTCAGGTTGAGCAGTGGCATCTGCCCTCTGACATAAAGCAGAGGCTACATGACAACATGGTAGCCTGTTACAGTGTGACCTAGTAATCACCATTTGGCCTGAAGTGGGACCTGAGACCCTATCATCACTACTGTCCACAGAGCTGGAGTTGATTCACTTTACACTGCAAAAATCCAAATCTTTCCAAGTATATTTTTCTCATTTCTATTCAAAACATCTCATCACACTTAAAACAAGACACAGAATCCCATAAAAAGTAAGTTTTCAGTAAGAGATAAGGGCTTATTTTTAGACAATAGATCTTGAAAATGTTATTTCAAGAAATCTTACCAAGAAAAGTTTCAATTGTTCCACTGGCTTTTAAAAAATTCAAGACTTTTTTGTGCTTAATTGAAGCAAAAAAAAAAAAAAAAAAAAAAAATCTGCCAATGGAACAAGCGAAAATGATCTTGGTAAGATTTCTTGAAATAAGATTCATTGTATAAAACTAAGTTCTTTATAGCTCACTGGAAAATGACTCTAAGTGATGTCTTATTTTAAGTGTAGTGAGATAGTTTGACTAGAAATGAGAAAAATACCCTGGGTAAGATTTATATTTTTCCCAGTGTAACTATGCTTCCAAGCAGATGAAGGAGCCACATGTCAGACAGAATATGATACTTTACAATACTTTTTCCAGGCATGCAACAGCATTCTAGTAAAAGGTGTATATTTCATCTTCAGTGCAGCACAGAAAGCCAAAGTGTGTTGGCAGAAGCTGCAGAGAAACAGTACGATAAGATAAGACTTTATTTTTAAGACTCATCCCACCCTGGGGAAATTTTGCAGTTAACAGCGAAAACATACAACAAGCAAGTGCAGAGAAAAAGACGGGTAAAAAATTAAATATGAAGAGAAAAATAAGAAATTAGGTATTTATGTAAATGTTTATATGAAGACGGGATTACAATTAAATATTATAAATATATGTAAATTGTGGTTGCACATGTAAACCTAGTATCTTAGTAAGGGATAATGTATTCCAAACGCATTACTATTAGAAAAAATATTTCCCAATGATGCCTTCGGTGTCAGGGTGTTGTTCCGCCCCGAAGGGAAATATTTTTCAATAGTCACGCATGGGCAATAAATTATCCCACTTATTCTACGGGTTATTACAGCTTATTACTGTCACTACTCTAACAGATTGGATAAAATAGTCGTTACAACGTCACAAATATTTGCTTTCAAAGTGGCCAAACTACCTGCGGAGTGATATGGCACCTTGAATCTAGAGTGACAAAACTCGTTGCCATTGGCAGTGGGTGCTAATGGCGCAGTGGGCGGTAATTGAAAAAATCCATCCAGAGAAGGCTAGGAACGTCCATTCTAAGTGAATGAGAACTGTTGCAACGTTCTAGAAGGCTGTAGAATAATACTAGGCAATTCGACACCAGCTGAATTGCAAGGGCCAAAAATTCTACTAACCAGAAAAACAGCAATGAGAATACATTAGTAACAAATTATCATATAAATACTTAAACAGAGCCTTTATTTCTGTATGAATGCCTCTGTTCTTTTTTTGTAAAAAGAGGCTTCAAAATATCTGTGGAAAAAGGACAGTTGATGAAAATGGTTTATGATGATTCTTTTTCTAACATGTGCAATATCAAAGCTATTGTTTTTCCACAAAGCTTTTCAAGCTTCCTCCCATGTTTAACATAAGGCAGCATAATGAGTTTACATAGACAACAGGTAAATTGTATTGTTTAGTTTTTTTTTTTTTTTAAGTTGTTGTTACAGTTAAGGATCAGTCAACCCTTACTCTTAAATAAGCCTCTAAAAAGATAGAATCTGCTGAACCATACACTTAAATACAATTGGAAGACATACCTAAAGTTTTATCAGGTCACTTCATATATTTAATTTGTGATCAGAAGGATTTTAAATGGGTTAACCATGTAACTCCAGAAATTGATAACTGATTGTACTTTGAAATTTGGAGTCCTGTATTATTCAGGAATTTCCCAGAATGCACTATTAGCTCAAATTGGCATCCGTGAGATCACAGATAAGGATCAGTACCCACAAGAGCAGGTGCCATTTTCCGTTGATAGTGGACTTTCAAAATGATCAGTAAATGGAATTAGCATATTAGTGTGTTTTAACTTTCACTCTGTCCAGTGGGATTAACAACACACACAAACACCTGCAAAAGCCGGTGATGAAAAATGAGAATGGGTTAGAGTTCAGGGGTGTCAAACTGCCCAAAGTGCACCTCAAGGGCTGGTGTCCTACATGTTTTAGATATTTGCCTCTTCCATCACACCTGGAAACCTTACATCATTATCAGTCTTCTGCAGAGATGATGAGGAGCTGATTATTAACTCTTTAAGTGTCAGCGCTGATGCGTTCTGAATGGATGATTTAGTTTAAATATTCTGAAAAATTCAACTGTGTTTTTACTGAATTTTGTTCATTTAACAGGTGTCAAAAAGCAACTAATTTAGAAAAGCCAAAATTAAAACTGTTGAGGACCAAATTTCAATAGTAGTTCTCTGTCTTTTTTTTTTTTCTTTTTTAGTACATTTTTTGCACATTTTTCCATGTTATTTATCATTTTGTAAATATTAATTAGTTTTTGTTCATTTTGTTCACTCATTTTGTTTATTTTTCTACATTTTATTTTATTATTTTTTTTATTTTATCCTTACTTTGTACACATTACGAATTATTTTGTTAGTTTCCTAGTTGTTTGTATTCATTTTTGTTCATTTTATTGATGACTTTGGACATTTTTTTGTTCATTTTGTTGCTTATATTATTATTATTATTATTATTATTATTATTATTATTATTATTATTATTATTATTATTATTATTATTATTATTATTATTATTATTATTATTATTATTATTTTATTTTTATTTTTTAAAACTGTGGAACTGTTAAAGTCTCAGGAGTTAAACGGAATCATGTGGAAGAGCGAAATATCTAAAACATGCAGGACACCGGCCGTCGAGGACTGGAGTTTGACACCTGTGGGTTAGATGGTGGGAATTAATTAAAGCTGTGTTGTTACTGTTGCTCATTTACAAACCCCCAAAATAGACAAACAGGGGGGAAAAGTGTATTTACTGTTGCCCTGGGTGTAGTCGGAGTCATGATTGTGGATGGAACAGCCATGATCGGCTTTAAATGAGGAGCAAGCCAGAGAGCATGTACACCAGGAAGTCCCTCAGCAGTGGTTCAACTCAAATCTAATGAAAGCAGCGACAGCTTCTGAGCAACTGAACCTCACTGTCATACCTTTCCGTCTGCTGCTTGACCTGTTTAGTGTGGTGGTAAGCATAATCAATTTTCACTTCGCTTGACTTGGCATGCTTCCTCTTAAACCAAGGTATGACTTTGGAAGCCATGACTGGAACACTTCAAGGAGACCTGGCCGAAAGCACCAGGGGGAGGGGGGAGACCAAACAGGGGTTAGCCATGACAATGTCAGCAATGTCAATACAAGTCTTTACTGTTACTGTTACTGTTACTGTTACCGCTGAAACATTGAAGTCATTGCCACACACATTTGCTAAATGTGCTGTCATGTTTTAACTTCAAAGATTTAACAGATACTGAAGATGATTCTTTCAGTATCACTGCTTACATTTATATTATGGAATGTAAGTGTAATTAGGAGTTAAAAACCAATTTCCATTTTCATTCCATTACATGTCAGAGATAAATGTTGACTTTTTTTCTTCAATACAGTTTAGTTCAATGTAGGATTCATTTTTTTTTTTATTGTATTTCTGTCTTGTAAAAGCCATGTATCTCTTCAGTTTGTGATAAACTGAAGGATTATGTTTCCCATTATGGGCTGAGGATCAAAATCTACACTTTCAAGAGTCAAATAAAGCCTTTAAACCCTTTCTTGGAATTCATGGCCACAAAGTTGAATTGAAATTTTTTGAAATATTTGGGCAGGGTAGTGATGTTACAGAATATATTATAGATTAAACTATAAAGTAGTTCACATTAGGTCAACCTCAAAACATGCACAAGAGGAAAATAAAATATATGAATTTATGCGACATTAAAACAAATCACAAACATCAAATATAATAGAAATACAATGACATCTTAACTTTTCATACAGATCACCTATGTTTTCCTTTTAAAATCACATTTTCACTGTACATTTACTTTCGGCAAAGGAATCTAATCCATTTTCTAACCCTGCAGATTACACACTACTATACTATAACAGCATTTTAAAGACAGAGATTTGTAAAGAATGACTAAATATTTCACAGCAGGACAGTCCCAGCATATCACCAGAGCTCAGCACTTCAAATGTTTCACCTTACAACCTCGCACAGCTCAGCTATGAATAGCTTGCCATAGACTGCCTATTCCATGATTGGAGAAATTAAGGAAATAGAGGCATTAACAAGAGTGCACCACTGTAACACTATTTAATTAAAACCAGCACTAAGTAGGAAATGAGTTGAATTAGAGCAAACATACTCTTTTAAATGAGAGGACTTAAAAACCACCTATTAAATCCAAACTCTGCTTCAGGCTAATTATACTTCTGTTCCATATAATCGCTTATTTCAACACAAAGCATTTTCACCTGGATCTATTTGACGAACAAATTGGAAAAGAAGGGTCAGCAACCCCTTAATGCATGGGTATTAAAGGAAGTACTGCTCAGGGAGATTACAGCCACATTTCTACACACAGGAGACAGATTATGTGACCACAGCCATCTGTTACAACAACACATTTCACTTATCGTACACTTGACAGCAGACCATTTGACACCCTTGTCTGTATTTCATGCAGTAAAACTTCCTTCAGTTAAATTATCTGGTAAATATAAAAGAAAAGTGACTTACCCCAAGAGATTAAAACAGCGCAAAGCGGTGGCAGACCAGCCTGATGCCGCTTGGGAAGCACTTGCTGATGGTAACAAAAATATTACCCTGTCACTGAAGGAATGCTGTCCCCCTTCCACCCCATGTATGGATGCACTTAAGACTATATATAGCATTTACCCCCAAATTTTGCTCTCATTTTGCAATTTGTAGTAGAAGAGTGTGGATCAGTAGCTGCAAATTTATTAAATCTTTTCAAGGTATGTTTTATCTGCTGCATTGATTCAACAGAAGGCCTTTGGAAAACTGTTAATACAAGGGTGAGAAGTATTTAAAAAATATATATATATAAAAAAAAAAACAAAAAAAAACCTTGAGTGAGGCTGGATTCATGATGTCTATAACTGTTTCTAGGCAACATTCTGTGTGAAAATTCCCCCATGGTTTTGGCTTTATTTTTTTTTTGGACTGGCAAAGAAACTCATTTTAATTTCTTTCAAAGAGAGAAAGAAACACATCACTTTCAGAGAGCCATGATATTCAGAGAGAAAAAAAAAAAAACAAGAAATAAGCTTTAAGAAAATATTCTGGCAGATCCCGGCACTGAACGCCTTCTGAGACCATTTTAGGTTTCTAAGACAGCCTGTCCTCCTTGGCTCAACACTTGTGGGCAGGAGTCAGGTTATTTTTAACTGCAAGGACTCCGATACAGTGATACCTCCAATACTTACTGTACAAGAGCTGCAGTGGCTATTTTTATTCATACAAATTTATTTTAAAATAAAGTAAATGGAAGAAGAAGTAAAATAAAAAAAAAAATAAAAAAAAAACTCAAAACAGGCAACCAAAAAAAACTACAGACAACTGGAGAAACAGTATGTAAAATAAAACTTCAAGGTGAGCTCCAAAAACAGAGCAGTTGATGTGTTCATAAAGTCAGGTGTTGCCATGTTGTGTCACCAGAAGGTCCCTCTGTCCTTTTATATTTTGGGGACACTGGTATCCATCTTAACTCATGTGTTTCTGTTTTTCTTTTTGACAGTTTAATTATTAGAATTATTTTCTCAAGTAAATACACAAACATATTAAACCCTCAGAAAAAATATTACTAATGCAGCTCAGAACACCAAAGCTTCTGATTTTAATTTTCAGATGTTGGTGACCCCTACTGGTGACTTCAAGAAAGACAATCTAGCACAAAATAATGTATGACTGTTCTTACGCTCAGTGAGGTCCTCCCTGACTACAAAAAGCATATAATCTGTGCAGTGTCAGTATCATATCAAAATCTATTTTCACACAGTTTGATTTAAAAAAGGTTTTTGTATCAACAAAAAAAAATTCGATATCAACTAATACCAATTGTACCAAAATACCAATTACTTTATAACTGTCATATATTTAAATACCATGTTTGTAAAATACAGAAACCATATGTTTTGATGCAATAAAAACTTTTTTCTTCAATACACAGCATTATATATATATATATATATATATATATATATTTTTTTATATATATATATATATATATATATATATATATATATATATATATATATATATATATATATATATATATATATATATATATGACAAAAACTGGGTTACTTGGTTTTTTTTTTATCTGACATATGTAAATGACTGATAGCAACATTGGTTAATATGTATAATTATTTTTTATGCGAGGTCAAATGTTAAAATGTAAAAAGTCACATATTTTACTCACTTCAGAGAAGGATGCTTGTGTAATATTTTTTGTTCATGCATTTACAATATGCTCATTTTAGTGGCTGGATCAGAATTTTTGAAAATATCATGCAAAAATAAACACGTTTTGAATTTTGACCTTATACAAATTCAAAAATAATACAGTCTAGTGGCTACTGTGCAAAAGCCTTAAGACACATTTAGGTCTGTTGTGTTAGCAAAGGTACAATGGCAATATTTATGGATTTCTCAGTAACTGCATCCAGATACATACAAATGTAGGAAACAGGAAATGTGCAAACTACACAAAAAACTATAATATTAACATAATAAAAGCTGTATAATATATTTGTTCTGCACAGACATGAAAGATAAAAAGAGAGGCCAATTGTGTCTGAGGAAAATTCCTTAGTACACTCTGAAGGAATCTTGGTATAATATATAAAACTATCACATTGACCTGACATGGGTAATAGATATAATAGTTTTTATGGTGTTATAAATGTGTCTATGCTGTACCGTATTTGTCTAGTGGTCACTGCCAAAGTGTTCTGGGTATAGCAACGTGATTATAAAGTTATTGTATTCCATAATTACTAATATCTCCCAAATATATCTATTGCTTGACCAAAAATACATAAGTATGACAAACTATAGCACTCAGCACTTTCTAGATTTTGTGTGAATCCCAAGACACATACATGCATGCATACAAAGGCTACTTGGCTTTTATAATATATATCTTAGACCACAAAATAATTTAGAGACAACTTCCAAAGAGACCCAAACAAAAGTCATAATAAATAGGGAAATTACCTGTAGAGGCAATTTACGTCAGATGTTTTAATGTGTTTCAAAACTTATAATAACTAACCTGACAATAACTAAACAAATTCCATCACTTACTGTAGCTTATTTTCCATCGATCCAACCAAGGTCATCATGTCTATACATGTGCTGGTGTCAGTATATCCACTACCTCTACATATGTATATTATACAGTATGTGTCACATTTGAGGTACATTTATACAAAAGTGATGTTTTTGTAGACATTTGAAATTTTGCCTATTATAAGTAAAAGGGGAAAAAAAACTATTTTACAAATGCATATAAATTGTTTTAAATATGTAATCAAATCTATTGTGGGTCACTGGCAATCAATTAACCCAATTTGGCATGAATTCAACCAAGAGTTTTACTGCTAGCGTGTTAACAAACACACTGAGCCAAAAACAATAGCCTTGTCTTTTGGGGGTGGGGTAATAATTTTCCTACAATAGACACATTACCTCTTTCAGAGTCCTGTCATGATTCATGCAGATCTGGTTTCTCTCGGTTCAGTGCTGCCCCCTGGTGTCTATTTATGTGAACCTACAGTGAAACCTTCTGACCTGGAAAAAAGAAAACAAGATTATAGTCGCTTGTTCTTGTGCTTTCTCTATTATCTATTCATATAAGACAAAACATAAATGGTAGGAAACAACCTTTTACATTATTAGTGATTTAAGAGATTAATCAGGGACAGATATAAGAAAATTCAGAATGAGTGATTTATTATTGGTACTAAAACCATGAGTATATTTAACGTTCAGGTTGTGTTCTGATTGGTTTTGCTCTGATCTATTCAGTTGATGTGGAGATATTTCATTCTTTAAGTGCAACAGAAGGACAGAGCATCAAAGAATTCATTAGCATTCATGCTTTGGTCACCACGGAGACCTCAATAAAAGGTCATTACATGTATAGAGATATTTTCCAGCCGAGGGCCAACATCTGAAGACCTCCCTAGAAACTGGAATTACAGGCACCATGAAGAAAGACAAAAATAATATGAGTAAAATTAACTAATGGACAAAAATATAATCACTAATTTACACACAGATCCAGTGGCAGATGTCATTCATATACTGGATTAACTAGGTTTTATATAACGTGTTTGTAAAGCAACAAGTAGCACAGAAATACGTCAACACTGTCCTGGCGTTAACTTTTTCTAATTATGGGAGGATTTGTGTAGCATCCAGTTTTGTTTTGTTTGGCTTCTAGAACATTCCTCTTGTTCAACAACACCATTTTTGAGGTTATATAGAGTGAAAAAAAATGAAATAGTTGGTCTTTAAGTCATTGGGCAGGTATTCAGATTGTTTCATTAATTATTAGATATTAAAAACACACAGTGAAAACACTTTACTATAAACAATATGCACATATATGACCTCATTTGAATTGATATGTGCATAATGGTATATAGTAAAAAGTACATGCAGTAAAAGATCGTTTCAGTATTACATAATATTACTGTATAATACTCATTTTACTTTTCATGAGCTTAGAGGAACAGGCATATTTTCAGCTTTGAAACAATACATTTTCTTTCTTTTCTTTAAAGACCAAATAAACTAAATTCCACCTTATTTCAGCAAAGCCAGTGATCCTACGATGACATCGGTTTTGTGAGAACTGACATTTCTAATCTGTGACAGAACTAATTTCCTCCATGCACTTTATTGAGCCAGATTAATAGGGATGGAGGCTGCATTGATGATAATATATGGAAATCCTGGAGGCTCAGAATATACAGTAGCAAGGATACTCTCTTAAACCGATAAATATAATCTTTCAAAGGAGTGAGTTCTCCAAAGACATGAGGGACAAAATGCATGAGAGCTTCGGTAATTCTGTCTAAAATGCCCTTGACATCAGAACCAAGGAATAATGTCAGTACATTTGACTTAAAAAAATATATATATCAAAAACCTACAGTGTTGAAGACAGACATAGCACTGTTGTCACCAGTCACACACAATTGATAATGATACACCAGAGATTTGTTCAAGACGTCCATTTATCTGAAAAAAGTTAGCTTCAGGGGCGCTACCTGGACTCCAATAAGTAATAATTAGAGGTGTTCTTTGGATGGGAAAACTAAGAGTATGACAAAAAGAGAACATTCCAAGGCTTTTCTCTTCTTGTCATATGTCCATTTATCTCTTTGTCTATCTGTGAAATGTACTTTTTATTTATGGTCTTCTTTGGAAAATAAATGCTAATGTTTATTTACAATACAGAAGCAACATTCTCAAGGACCTGTTCCATCCTGCTAACCATCTGTTTGAACTGTTACCCTCAGGAAAATGTTACCGGTCCATCAGAACACACACACCACAAGATTCATAAACAGTTTTTATCCCAAAGTCATCACCATACTCAACTCTGATCTGAAGACGTAATCCATAAATCATATCTCATGCAATGATGCACTTTATTAACCGTACCTCTTGCACCGTATGAATGAGCATGGAATGAATGTTTTTGTATTTATTGTTGGTGTATTTTAGTGTCTCTTAATGACTTTTTATTAATTATGCTGTCTTTTTATGATCCAGCACTGAATTTAATTGTATACTGTACAATGACAATACATTTTTTATTCTATTCTATTATGTTGAATGTTTGCTGGATGTGGTGTTTTCCATTTTGTCATGTTCTGTGTAACATGTACTATCTACAGTACATGTTAACTATGTGTAATCTGAAAGCACTGTTTGGTCTTAAGTGCAGGTCAATGGTTTTGAGGTGACTGGAAAATTACATTACTGAAACTTTTTGATCTAAGCTGCACATTTTCTGTTCATCCACTGTTCGGATTCACAACTAATCTGAGTAAGTCTGTGATTTTGCTAGATTCCAGTGTCGAACTTCTCCGGCCCCAGCACACAGCATGTTTGTGGTGGGAATAAAAGAGGTTATTAGAGCATGATAATATGATTAGGATGAAATTCACCTTTGGCCTGTAACAGCCTCATCAACTTTGAACTGCATGACAACCGACTACGTAAGAGTAAGTATTTTTTCATAGTGATAGTATATAATCCGGAGTTAAACATGTACATTTTACACATTCAATGATCTAAAAAAAAGTCATATTTAATGTTTAGGACAAATTTGACACATTTTAGGTTCTAGTTTTGGTGAAATAACAAACCTTGTAATTTTCATTCTGGTGCAAAATAAGGACATCAGGCTTTCTCAATACAACACACTGTTAAAATGTAACCAGTAGTCTGCACATATTCTAATGTCCGGCTTAGGTTAAATTATACCAAATACTGATTTTTCCTTCTGAACTTCTACATTTTACATACGGTTTCATTTTAACTAATGTTCAATATATACACTAGATCATACAAATATAGCTAATACATTTTTCTCACCATTTTCTGAGCTTTGGAAAAAGAGGACCAAAGAGCTGTACAGATGTCACAGAATTATTGGATTGTTGTTCATATTATTACGGTGGAAAAGTACAAATATTTCTTGCAAGAGTAAAACTTTGGCTATCCACTAGAAACATAAAAGAAGAATATACTTCCACCCTTTTAAAGGTTTATACACCTCTAGTATGATTAATATCTACTGTATATCTGTATCTGTTGTCAATGATATGGTAAAGGCTGGTTTGGTCACATCGTACAATAATTTATTTAGTATTTCAGAACCTAGTTTCTAATATGACTTCTTTGGGTATTTAGTCTGGTCTTGACTTTCTTAGTCTTTCATAGAGTTTGGTTTCATTCTGGTCCCTGGGTTTTGATTTAGTTGGTCCTCATCTGATCCACAAATAAAACTATACAATTCAGATTTTTGAAACACTTTTATCTTATAGTATAATCACTTAGAATCTGTACTGGTGTCATTAAAACCTTTTTTTAATTTGCCATAAAAGCCTTCGTCCTATTCTTCTGCAACCCTAACCCTAACCCTAACCCTAACCCTAACCCTAACCCTGTGATATTCCTCCTTATAAAACTCAAGTCTTTTTTTTTAATGTAGCCATAACAAATAAATGTTATTTTCACAAATTTTGCAGATAATTTTTCACCCAAATGGTTGATGTACATTGGATGGTAAATAGAACAGCACAGCACGAGTGCACCGTTGAACTTGTGAGTACTTCTTTAGTCTTGAAACACTAGTGGAACTGCACAGTACAAGTGAGCTTCATACCAGCCACTGCTGGTCAGCACTGAGCTCACATAAGTAAAAATAACCTACTGTTGGTCTGAAGGCCTTGTGTCCACTGTCGCACAAATGACAAAAAAAACACGTCAAAAAGTATGAGTCATCATCAAACTCAAGTAAGGCCTTCATGAGAGGCCTGTGTGGTGTGAATTTGGTGATCCTCCATCAAAGCTGTCAAAGGTTATTGAGAGTACAGTGGTCCTAGACGGATGGACACACGGACGGATGGAAAGCATTTCTATGTCTCCTGCTGGGGCGACGGTGGACAATTAAGAGAAGTGTCGTCTAAGTGGCAAAAGAATATTGATTTTTTTTTTTAAACATCCAGACAGATTAACTTTAGCTTGTGCAGCTGCTTTATTTAATGAAAATTGTCTGGGTGTTCACCTGAACAATAAACTGGACTGGACTCATAACACCAACGCATTTTTTAAAAAAAGACAGAGCAGACTCTATCTGCTCAGGAGACTGAGGTCTTTTGGGGTGCAGGGGGAACTCCTAAACACCTTCTATGACTCTGTTGTGGCATCTGTAATTTTCTATGGTGTGGTCTGCTGGGGGAGCAGCATCACAGCAGCTGACAGGAAGAGGCTGGACACACTGATAACAAAGGCCAGGTCCGTCCTGGCATGTCCTCTAGATCCTGTAGAGGAGGTGGGTAGAAGGAGGCTGACAGCCAAGCTGTCCTCCATCATAGTCAGAGACACACTGACTGCACTAAGGAGCTTCATTAGTGACAGACTAAGACACCCCGTGTGTGAAGGAAAGGTATCGCAGGTCCTTCCTTCCTGCAATTCCTTTGCAATAGTGTAAATAGTGTGGATAGAAATAGAGTTTTTATATAATGTATGTTGCTGTGCTGCTGTAAACCTGGAATTTCCCCTTGTGGGACTAATAATGGAATATCTTATCTTATCTTATCTTATCTTATCTTATCTTATCTTATCTTATCTTATCTTATCTTATCTTATCTTATCTTATCTTATCTTATCTTATCTTATCTTATCTTATCTTATCTTATCTTATCTTATCTTATCTTATCTTATCTTAAAAAGCAGAACTGAACCGATTTATCTCAATAAATTCGTAATGAAATGACCTGCAAGTGCAGCCAGAAAGAACAAATGAAGGTAAGATTCATTATATTATGTTTTTTTTATTTTCCCATGACCTTCTCGAGGACTAAGCAGACATTTGAAAACACATTTAATCTATGAATTACAATGGTAACCAACTCAATTACATTCACTAGGGACAAAATGTATGCAATGCTGTATCAAGAAATGTAGATTTTTTTCTTCTTTGAGTTAAAGTAGATGATGGTTATGATATTGAGCCACATTAATTGAATAGTTTTCATGGCTCCTACATGAAAAGCAGGCATATTGTTTTTATCTTCAAATATCAAATAATGACTCCCTGATGAAGGCCATTTGTGCCAAAACGCGTTGGGGTTTTTATATCTTTTTTTTAATGATTTTATAGGTTTTTATAACCAGGCCAGTTCAATAAAGGCTTTTTATTCTTCACTTTTAAGAGAGTGCCTTGGAATTTTTCTTTCTTTTTATGTTTTTTCCTTTCCAATAGAGCACCTCTAATTATTTTTACTTATTTTGAGTCCAGGTAGCGCTCCTTACGCAAACTTTTTTTAGGTTATCAAATACACAGTGATGAACAAGGGGGAAAAAAGAGTAGAATGGCAGAAGTAGCCTATTGTCAAGGTTTTAGAGAAATGTGATTCCTTAGTTTGATTAGTTTCATCTATAAACGTCAGATGTGTTGGTTTTGTTCCAGTAAAAAATATTGTAATCAGGAGGCTGTATTGGTTACTGTGTCCACAGGGTTCATGTCAAAGACGAAGAAGGTACCACAGTTGAAGGTTACAGTGGAAGGTCACCCTGAAGCAGCCATGACACCAGGCGGGATATTCAGTGGGAAGGGAGTAAATGAATGCAAAGCCCTCCCTTCTTTTCCCTCAGCAATCTGCTCTTTCGGGGACACAGCAGGGGAAAGCCAGTTCAGGGAACCCGCTCTTTTCATTCAGATACTCACTGCCTCGTGGTTGTAGCCGGCAGAACACAGGACAGTAGAAGTAGAGGGGGATGGGGAGGGTGGGATCAAAGAGGGAAGTCCTTAGTCAGAGATGCTCAGGGGGGGGGATGGGACGTCACAGGCATTGGACGTCATGGAGTCAGCAGACATGGTGTAATTTTACAGAGAGCGTAATGACGTACGTAGCTCAGCTGCAGCAGAAGCGTGACCGGGTCCAACCTGATTATATGAAGCAATGCTGAGATTTATTGCATCAGTGCTCATTGGCAATTCAATAAGAGCTTTCTAATCACATCTGTTAATATTGAATGAACACAATACAATAAATAACAACAGCAGCCGTACATAACTCACATCCACGATCTGCAGGGATGTGCAGTAAAGCACAGAATGTATTTTATTTCCTTCTTTTTTTTTTTTTTTTTATAAGCGTGGGATTTAGAGATTCTGTTATGCAGGGGTATCAGGAGCCACATACAACACAGTAAAATGGGCCAGAGAACTAAAATATAACAGGCAAAATATCCTTTACATAATAATCCAAATTTTGTACATGTAGCATGAACAAAGTCACAATGTGAAAATGTGAATAACTTGAACAACCATGTAAAACCTGAAATTCCTTCAAATAGGTGCAATTCACTAATAGTATGTCCTAGCTTATTGTTAACACAGTTTAAAGATCACAGTGGATCAATTAAGATGACAAAATGGAGCTTTTCTTTTTTTCTTAAACAATTCAGGTTGTTCATATTTGTTCAGGTTATTCATTTCACTGTCAAATGCAAATCTTTTCATGATGCAATTTGACACCCTTCATTGTTAATCTCTTCAGTATCATTTTTGCATTTTAAGAAATCATACCTGTGGGTCTGATTGGATCCTTGGGTGGGTTAGTATTGGCTCCTGGACCATATGTTTGACACTCCTACTAATGTAAGCATCTGTTACCATTTCTCTTAAGCATTAATGGTAACTTGAACATGTTTCAATTCACAATTCTGGTCGAATAAAGAAATTCTAAACTTTATTATTACAGTGTGGGCTGTTGGTTGTTTCAACAGGATTTTTTTTCCATTATTGTAATCAATCTGCAAGATAATCAGCAGTTTAACTGATAATATTCCAAAGGATGACAATCCTTAACTGCATTAAAGACAGATATTGTACTATTTACTCCAGCTTTAGTACACTTTGCTGACTTTTATCTCCAACATGTCCCCAAATGTGTTGATTTTTAATGTGTATGATAAACTGAGGGATAAAGTGTTTCCCTTATTAGGTGAGTTTTAAGTCCTTAAACTGAATAAACTCTTAAAACATTCATAAATTAGTTGGGGAATGTCACCAAGTTGATAGCTCATGAAAATGTGACTTTTGAGAGCTACTGTATACTGCCTTACAAAGTAAAAAGGCAGTAACTGCACAGACAACAAACTGAGAAAAATGATCTTAAAGTTCTCTTGTTGTTCAGCCCCAGTAGTTGTAGGTAGATTATTGGACATGAGGCAGTAGTGTTACTGCATATTACCTAGTTCTACAAAAACCACAGTGCACCTTATACTGTATATGGATTAATTCTGGTAGTGCTTAGTGACTTGGCTTTTTATCCCATGATTTCATCTTTTTATCTAATGATTTTGACTTTTTATCTCATGATTTTGACTTTTTATCTCATGATTTTGACTTTTTATCTCATGATTTTGACTTTTTATCTCATGATTTTGACTTTTTATCTCATGATTTTGACTTTTTATCACATGATTTTGACTTTTTATCTCATGATTTTGACTTTTTATCTCATGATTTTGACTTTTTATCTCATGATTTTTACTTTTTATCTCATGATTTTTGCTTTTTATCTCATGATTTCGTCTTTTTATCTCATGATTTCGTCTTTTTATCTCATGATTTTGCCTTTTTATCTCATGATTTTGACTTCGCTTTATGCACCTTATATATGAAAAACGTTCATAAAAACCATTCATTGACAGTGCACCTCATAGTGTGGAAAATTGGATAATTACATAATCTGTTTCAGCCTAATATAGTGATTGACTGTAAACTATTGGGGCAGGGTCCTACATGGACATTAGTAAGAACACAGTAATAGTCTTTATTGTCTTTTTGTTTTGTTTTACTTGTACTTTTTGCAGTTACTGTACAAACACCCACCAATTTTCTCCAAAATGACAGACATTTGAGATGAGATATTTTATAACATGACAAAGAATGATTTGATTTGGTTTTTAAATATTCTACTGTACAATGACTTCATTATTTTACGTGAGTAAAATACATGACCACTACTTCCACCACTGCATGTGAATTATGAGCAAAGGGAAAGTATGATGAATCATTTTTCTCTATTTTTTTTTTTTTTTTATAGTTTTTGCTGCTTTATGTTTTGAATAATAAAAAGAGTTGTTGAAAAAGATCATGGTGTAATGTTTAGGATGAAGCTAACATCATCTTAACAGTGTACAGGTAAGGTCATGGAAGTTATTTAAGCTTTACTAAGAGGATCTTGATGAAGTTGTTTTGAAAAGCAAAAAGAAACTGTTAAAGGATCATGTGTTATAAACCTACACAGAGGTGGATTTTAAGATGCTCCATTTACAGACACAGAAGATAAACTTTGTCAAATACCATCAGCTATGTTGGAGAGAGATTTCAGATTTTTCAATGTCAATTTTATTTTACAGTGTACACAGTAAATTTTGCAGTGTTAAATCAACACTTAGAGAGTTTATTTAACTTCTTCTAGAGTGTATTTGGTCCCATTGTCTCCAAATTAACACTGCAAAATCTACAGTGTAGCCAGGAAATACTGTATTTTTGTGGTTTCATAACTTGGCCTGTTTGCTTACAATATACTGATGGTTTACAGTGCAAATGTATGTTAATCATATATAACAGAAAATAAGTGTGATAGTCTCCACTGAAATAATTAAAAACAACTATAAAATGATCTTGCTGTCATATCCTCTATATAGATGTATAAACGCCCATAAAATAATCACAACCTGCTAATTAACTAACTTTATAATGTATAAAAATAAATATATGACAATAGTAAAATAGGTGTAACATGATGTTTTTAGGTGCATCAGACAACCTGTTGTAAACCATCTAATTCAGTGTATGACATTAAAATACAACTGATCCCCACATTTGATTACCCAATGTTTGACATTTATACATGTCAACTGCTTTAGTTTTAGCTTCTCAAACTAAATATTATAATTTTGCAACCTACAGTAGTAGAAAGTGACTCAATACATTTAATCAATTACTGGGGCATATTTCCATTTTATGTAACTGTAAACTTTTGTTCCATTACATTTCAGATGTTTTTTTTTTTTTGTTTTTGTTTTGTTTTTTACTAAATATTTTTCTGAATACTGCAGGTACTAGTTAGTGTTTAGAAGAGGATTCAACGCAGTGTTTAGTATGAAACACTTTTAAAATACAACACAGTGTTAAATATTAACATATTAACTACATTTTTCTCCTCTGACATCTTACATAAAGCAGTGTTGAATCTGCTCAAGTTACTGATGCTCCCAATCTTTAACAGCTTCACCAAATACAGATTTTTTTTCTCTCTAAACACAAAAAAACAAACAAACAAAAAAAACAACAAAAAAATAAATACATTAAAAAAAAAAAAAAAAAAAAACTATATATATATATATATATATATATATATATATATATATATATATATATATATATATATATATATATATATATATATATATATATATATATATATATGTGTATGTGTGTGTGTATATGTATGTATGTATATGTGTGTTTATGTATATGTATATATGTATGTATATATGTGTAAGAAACATTGAAACAATGTGTTTATGTTCAGTGGTAGGGATGCTGAATTAGGGGGTAGGAGTAAATAAGCATTGTGCTTCATCCTATTCTTTTTGGACTTTTGTAAAATGCATAATGATAATAACAAATGCACTTTTTTTTAATTTTCTTTATTTATATTTTTTCATTTTGCAGTATGATCATTATTATCTGTTTTTATTTTGTTTTGTCTTTTAAATTGAGTTCAAATAAAGACTATCAATTAAATCAATCAATTGTATTTTTTTTTTGCTTAATCTCTCCCATAAAGACTCTCAAAGCAGTGATAATAACACACTATGACGACACTGATGTTTCATTATTAATAAACTAATGATGTGGTCAGCTCGTGAACAGGGCAGAGTGGTGGAAAATGTTTGAGGAGATAAGCCCCATGGCAGTCTCATGATTCTGTAGTGTAAATCTGCACCGAGATGCTTGATGTTACAACTTGTACTGATGCCCTTCAGCTTCTATCTGTTGCTGAGTCTGAGGAAACAGGAAGGGGGTGATGACATCATTGTGTAGTTAGCCCTGCCCCATTGCACGTCCACTTTTTTGGGTGCCGTGGCAACGTGCAGAACGTGCCGGCCGGGGGAAGTCTCTGACCCTCTGTGCTGCAGCTTCCTTCATATCACAGCCCCCACCAAACCCCACCCCACCCCACCTCCCCTCCCCTCCCTCCTCTTCCTCCCACTCTCCTGCTGCTGTAGGAGAAACCCCCTCCCCTTCTTCTTCGTCTCTTCCTTCACATCCCCAGCTCAGCCAATCAGACAGCTTAGTGGGGGCAGGGCGTAGCAATCCCACCATTCCAGTGTGGAGCTGCTGCATCTCTCCAGAGCTAACAGGGAGCTAGCAGCTCAGAGGGAGGAGACTGAGCCAAAGCCAGCCTCTGTGTGTTTTAAGTGTGTGTGGCTGTGACTGTGTGCCTGACGCAGACTAGCAGCCACGGCCGCTGCTACACTCTTCTTTTACTCTAGTTTTCTTGTATTTAACCTTGCCTTGTGTCAGTGTTCAGCTTTTCCTACTCGTGCACCACTCCAGGACAAACCTAGGACCACCGTGGGGGGAACAGGGGACAGTAGACAACAGCTTTATTTCCCTCCTTTACTCTCCAGTCACTGACAGCTCCAGGCGGACGTGCAAGGCAGGATGATAGCGGCTCAGCTTCTGGCCTACTACTTCACCGAGTTGAAGGATGATCAGCTCAAAAAGGTAAGTGGGAGCAGATCTAAAGTGGTCGAGTGGTCTTCTTTGTGTCTGAATAGGAGGATCCCATTGGGTATGACAGCAGCCTAGTGGACAAACACCGGCTAACGGTAGCTGCACGAGAGCCGTGAGGCTGTGGGGCGTAACAGGGTGACACAGGAGGATGCCACATTTGGGAAGTACAGGAGGCCACAATGGGAACTCATTTGGGTTTAATTCCATTCGGTTCATAGTAGACTATCAGTGTTTGACGTGGATGTCCTTGGGATGGGCTTTGGTCACTGATGGTGCTGCAGACAGACCTTTTCTATCTAGTGTTTCCGGAGCAGTGGTTGCCAAGGCAGTGAAGCAGACAGGTGTCTGTGAGTGGCTGCTGGCAAAGGAGTGAGCTTTTCCCTTCCCTTCCCTGCAGCTCTTTCAGCTCAATCATGCTAACTCCCTTTCATGGTTACATATATGTGTTATTTAACAAGGTTAAATACCCTAGAAGAGGCAGTAAGTAAGCCTTTACAACACAGGTGGTGATAATGTAGAAGTGAAATAGTTCTCATCTGAATCTATTGCACTGATTGAAAAACACATATTTGTGGTTCTCATTTTCAGTACAATTTAATTTTGTAATATTAATTCAGGTTTTTCTGCGAAACCTTGTTGAAGTGGTCATTGAATAAAAGTATTGTAAAATCTAAAATTTGAAAGCTGTATCTGTCAGGATAATTTACACGTTTCCATTAAATTTGAAGGAACTTCTTGGGGAAATATATAGACAATATGAAGCTGATCAATTTTTATTTTTATTTTTTACAATGGAATTGTATAACCTCTAGATATCAGAGTTGTATTAATACTATGCAGAAGCAACATTTGGTAGAATGAAACTAGAAAATATTGAATATGATAGATAAACTTGGATTATTTTTTTTTAATGTGTGTTCATTTGTTCTTAGTTTCTTGGGCGTGTACTTAAGAACAAACAATTGTCGTAGTTTATATACATACTACAGCAATTAAGTCAAACATTTTTCAAACATTCTTTAGTAAATAATTTGAGAGTAGTGATTTAGAATTTTGTGAGGGTTTAATCAACTTTAAAGAATTTTTGGATAATATTTTTTCAAGATAATCCATCAGAGGAACTGAAAGGTCCAAAGTAAAATGTGGAATGGCCCTAAACTACTTCAGTACAAATGACATGTGATTGACAATGTCATTGAGTACTATTTTTAAAGCCTTTATTATGAACTTAAATCCCCAAACGTGGATAAGATGTGACAGTTATAGATATTTCTGTACATTATTTTACAGTTAAGAGTCATATTTAAAGGTGCTTTTGCCCAATTCTGTTCTAAATTGAGGATCACATTCATAGAATATTATAAGAGTAAAGGCTGTGTTGGTTTGATCTTTTATTCATGTTTGTGTTGAATCAGACCAGTGTGGGCCTTTTTTTGGTCTCTGTCAGAGATGGCATGAACCCATTAGTGTTCAATCAGTGAAATCTGAGCTGAACTGAAGCCTCTGGTCACATACAAAACAAACCAACATTGATTTCAGGACAAATTAGCAACTGGATGAGATGTCTGCCTGGAGAGATGTGTCAGCACAGAAGGGGGCGGAGTCAGAGGTTCTGTCTATGACATCACATTGCAGTAGATGAACGTTTCACTGCACATATATGTAGGTTAGTGGAACATAGACAGTTTCATTAATATTAATAGAGGTACAAGTTTTATGATCTGTTAACTAAAAGTACTGATAGTTTTGTAAAAATACTATTTTATATATATGTATGTATAGGCATCAATTGACTTAATATACGCAGCTAATTAGATTCGATAAGATTCAACTGTACTGTCATTGCCCATGTACAAAGACAGAGTAACGGAATGCAGTTTTCAGAATTATTTTATTGATCCCAAGGGGAAATTGTATTAAAATAAAAGGGTCTTACGGCAATACAAATTACAACATCTAACCAGAAGAGAGAGAGTGTGTGTGTGTGTGTGTGTGTGTGTGTTGTGCATTCACAACTGCTATGCACTTCTGGTTTGATGTCGTTCTGGTTGTAACTTTTATTGATTGTTTATTTTTACTGATTAACATTTTTATTCCCTCGTGACTCTTTTATTTTAATACAATTTGTTGTGTTCTAACAAACGTGAACCCAAGTGTTGTGCGAAAATAAATATGAAATGTGATATATAGCCATAAGTGTCTGTTGGATGTATATGCAGAATTTTCACAATAAATGCATAAAATGAGTGAAATTCCTTAGCAATAATAAATGTAGATTATTTCAATACTATAAATTAAGCGGTATCTATAAAATGTGCAAAATGTGTAAAAAAACAAAACAACAAAAAAAACCCCTGCAATTTCTTAGAACCATAATAGTCATAGCAAGTACAGTGAGCACAGCAAACCTTGCCATTGTTGTAAATGATGTCCATGGAAATGTAGAACTGTGGCAATAAGTCATAGTGGGTGCTCCACTCTTTGATTGGAACTTCATAAGGATCCAAAATGTGTATAATGCCGATCTTTTTTTTTTTCAATATATCAGTCCCTGGCTTCCCTATTTAATGTGTCCTGCTACAACCCACATCCTTTTTGAGATGTTAACAGTATATTTTGCAAACTCCAGTGTCTTCTCTCTGTTCGCTTCTATAGTGATTTGGTTTACACTCCCAATATGGCCGCTACATCCCACAATGTAATGTGTGAATGAAAGCCCTACAACATCCAGCTGACAGCTATTATATTCAAAAACTCAACAGCCAATAGGAACACACTCCTCATAGAACCTGCCCATGTGAAATTTGTGTCAAGAGAATAATCAAAAAAACTGGAATCAAAACCAAAACAGAACTGAAACCAAAAGGGAGAGAGAGAATGAAGTAGTGGAAACAATGAACCAGAAAATCAAACAGTTTACATGATAAGTGATATTTTTTGCTTTTAATTTTATTATTATTTCTTTGCTTAAATGTGTTTGAAACCTTTTGAAGCAAATCTAAATCCATATGACGCATTTAGTGGAAAAACACATGTGAACAGCTTTAGAAACTACATCTGTTTTAAATGGTTGTATTTAAAAAAAAAAAATTTCTATTACTCATTATGTAAAATCTTCATGTTATACATTTTCATTTTCATACTGCATTTTCATAAAATGCCGAAAAATGTCCTTTTTTTTTTTTTTTTTTACTGATTTATAAATGATTATAAAGTATTAATCCATGTAATATTTCCTGGATTTAAAATATTAAGTAATGAAAAAGCATGGCTGAAATGTGGAAAAACTGAAAATCCTAATTAATGTATAGTCTGCGAGAGATTGAGAACCTAAAGCTCCCAAAGAAATGAATATTCTCAGCTAAATTTGGAGAAGCTGTACAGAAGTTAATGCTTGACACAAATAGACATTTTCCATTCACAGCCATGAAGCATGTGGTGTTTTCTGTTGGCCCTGGACAGCTTGAGTTTATTGGCCTAAGCAGACACAGAATAAATGTGATACTCCTTTTGTGATTAAGTGGAAAAAAAAAAAAAAGTGGACTTAAATGTGGGGTGGGAAATCTTTTTTTGGAATCTTTTTTTTTTTTACCATATTGCTTGAAAACGTCTTCACGATCCCATAGCACGCACTGAAATAGAATGTTTACAAAAAAGCAAAATGTATTAGTCCAGTCTAGAGGGTGAAAAGTCAAAGTGAAACCTATCATTCATTTTCTAGTTTTATTTCAGTTTTCAGCTGTTAAAGGTAGGGTAGGAGATGAGGGGGGGCTGATATTTGATGAACGTATCAGCAAATCAATCATTGTAAAGATGATCAGTACAATGATTGGCCACAGTTTTCCTCTGGCCCCCCCCCCCCCCCCCCCTCCACTAATCACCATCAAAATTTAATCATTTGTACATTGTGCCAGCGTCAACATTTCCTGAAAATTTCATCTAAATGCATCCATAACTTCTGTACTTATCTTGCTAACAGAGACAGACAGATAAACGCTGGCAAAAACAGAACCAGGTGCAGGTAATGAGTAATGACTAATGAAAGTGCAGTTATTGATACACAGGCCTCAATTATACATTACATTAGAGCAGGGGTCTCAAACATGCAGCACCAGAAAAAAAATGCATTAAATGACTCCATATTGTCTTCTGTTTTTTTTTCTTTGCCTATAAATGATGACGACTTATTATATTAAAGTATTAAATTATGAAAATATTTACATTTACAAACTATCCTTGAACAATAAAATGTGAATAACCTGAACAAATATAAACAACCTGAAATGGAAAAAAAAAATCTGCTTCTGTTACTAAGTCTGAAGTGTGTTTGTAGAATTGATTCATAATACACATGGATTAATGATAAATTGAGGCAGAATATTGTTAAAATTTCCCTTATTTTTCTGCTGAAATTTCACTTTTTTGCATTTGGATTATTTATAAAAGCGTTTTCATAATTTTATTTTTTTTATTTTATTTTTTTCCCACTAAAACAATGACACACATTTGGAGTTTTCATTATTTATAGATTATGATACCCCTGCATTAGAGGTTACTGACTGTCATGTCACCCAGAATAGACTAACATGATTGTGACTCTTGACATACAACAGTTGTATCAACTGTGTCCTGCCCCATGGAATGGGCTGTGTGATTATGCAACACACACTGTCCACTGCAACCCCCAACACACATTCTAATTATTAAACCACACTGCAACAGTAATACTAGATAATGGAGGAGCTTCTAATAGATATGCCACAGTATTTGTTGTTGTTGTGTCACAAGATTCAGCTTGAAGTTGGATTAAGTTGCTGTTTATTGCAGGTGCTGTTAATACAATTATATAATGGAACATGTTTCCCTAACACAGTAATAGTTGTAAGTAATAAAGGTGTCTCTAGTTGAGGTTTCTCCTATTATGAGAGATGCATTGTGTTAAATAAATCAATCTATTGAAGAGCTACCGTCCCCCAGGTCTCCCAACATGTCTCTGATGTAATTGGTTGAGGTCTCTGGTGCTGAAAAATGAGGATATGTTGGAGGTTTAAAGTAGTAATTAGCATGAAGAAACATGGTCAGAATCTACACATGCATCATTATAGAGTCTGTACTAATGAGTGACTCCTTGGAGTTAATTATAGTTGCCCTCTGAAAGTAATTTCATGTCTTTTTCATGCCCATATTAACAAAGAAAATCAAGATATGAGTGAAAATCCGATATGTTGATTTTTGACGATGTTCCTTAATTAATACTGAATAAAGAACAATGGTAGATCACAGCAGGTGTTTCCTAGTAATGTCCTAGTTTTGTCATGAAACTAATGTTTTACCCCAAACTGCATCATTTAAATGGTTTCACACAGAATATACAAGCAACTAAATGTTTTTCAGTAGAAGTTTTCTCATTATAAGGACATATATCCATGTATGTCTATATTTGGCAGGATATCTGCAACAACAAATAAAATCCCTGCACAGTGACAACACTCACTTATTTATAAGAATCTTAAGACTGTTAACCTGCTGCCAAAAAAATAAATATAACTAATTTTAGACTTTTGTAAAGCTTGAAGTTCAGATGACTGTATTTTAGATGTTTCCAGAACCTTGAAAGGTAGAAAAGTGAAGATTCTACAGTGATGCAGGAGGACGAGTATATGTCAGGTTTTATTACTGTCTTTTTAAGCTTTTGTTAATAAAACAATCTAAAACTATAAAAGCACTCAAGGGACTCAAGAGGGCACAGCATCAGCCAAAGCAGATCAGCCTCCACTCCTGAAAGACACTCGTGACCCCCCCCTCCACCCCTGTTCACCACCAAACTTTTTCTAAATGGTAAATGGTCTGCATTTATATAGTTCTTTTCCACCTTCATGGTGCTCAAAGCGCTTTACATTAGCTTCACATTCACCCATTCACACACACACACACACACACACACACACACACACACACACACACACACACACACACACACTCATACACCAGTAGGTTTCTAAGGTTTTTGTCCATCCTACTCTTACTTATTCCTTGTGCCAGTATCTATAGTTCCTGAAAATTTCATCCAAATCCATCAATTACTTTACAATTATCTTGCTACAAATCACACATATGTGCCCCTTCTCGCATACCTCCATCGATCACCACCAAAATGTAATCAGTTGTTCTTTGCTAATTTCAGCCAAATCAATCCATAACATTTATACTAATGTTGTGAACAAACACAAACAAACCCATAAACGCTGGTGAAAACATAACTCTGCCAATTCCTTGGTGGAGTAATGACTTTTAAAAATAAGCAATATGATGAACATAGCGATATATTTCAATACAGACAACCATCCTCCAGATGTCTGTGTGTGCTCCAGGCTTCTGCTGTTAAAAGGAAGTGTTTCCTCGACACTGTCACTAGTAACACATGTCTGCACCTGGAAGATTCTGTTAAATTTCTGAAAATTGGCTTGAGATTCTGGTTTCAAGTAGCTCTATGTGAATTTTCACAAGATAAAGTTTGTTATGATTTGGTGCTATATAATTAAAATTTGATTGACTGAATATACATTCATTTAAATAAGTAATAATTTCAGAGTATTGATGACACACGACAGGAAATTTGATCTTTCTTCGTCTATCAGATTCTGTATAGACCTTAAATCGATTTAGTGTCAATTTAACACTTGGTTGACTCTTTAAAAAAAATAAAATAAATAAAAAATCATTTAAAGAGTAACATGAGATGAAAGTATCAGGAAGTTGGCTTAAGATACTTATCTTCTGTTTATTTTGAGGCAGATTTAACAGTTTGGTTTACCTAATTAACCCTTTCCTGTAAAGTTAAACTACCACTTCAGTCTGATATTTCATTAGGTAAGGTTTACAAGCATTACTCACCTTATTTTATTCACTCCATTGTATTAAATTTATGTAGGGAATTTATATTTTGGATTTTTTTTTTTGTTATAAAGTGCTTATTTTGTTCTATTATGTTACATGTATTCTATTTTATTATGTTTTTTGTGTATTTAATTTTTTATTTTTTTTTCATTTGTATTCTTTGTGTGTGTGTGTGTGTGTGTGTGTGTGTGTGTGGGGGGGGTGTTACATATACTATACTAATTAATTAATCTTAATATTACTCTTGTGGGGGTTCATCCTTCTTTGTTTTTTTGTCATATTTTACAGTCTTTGATGATCTAAATAGATCATCTTTTGCTTATAATTTGAGCCTTAAATTCATGACATTGTCTTCAGCCTTTGAACAGGTCATTTCTAATGCTCTCAAACTTCTCTTCTTGTCTGAATGTTTTTCTGATTTCCAGATTGATAAGTATCTGTACTCTATGCGCTTCTCTGATGAAACGCTCAAGGACATCATGAACCGATTCAAGAGGGAGATGGAGAATGGCCTCGGTCGGGACACCAACCCCACCGCCACTGTTAAGATGCTGCCCACCTTCGTACGGTCCATCCCTGATGGATCAGGTAAAGTAAAAAATCTACATCCTATTGTGTTAAGATGTTTGTTCAAAGCTTTTCTTACTGACTTACTGTGGATCCTCCAGGAATTAGGGACAAATCAGGCACAGACCATTGATGTCAAACTGCAGTCCTCGAGGGCCGGTGTCCTACATGTTTTAGATATTTGCCTCTTCCATGACACCTGGAAACCTTTACATCATTATCAGTCTTCTGCAGAGATGATGAGGAGCTGATTATTAACCTTTTTAGTGTCGCTGATGCGTTCAGAATGGATGGTTTAGTTTAAATATTAAGAAAAATTCAACAGTTTTCCTTTTTTTTTTACTGTGTTTTTACTGTGTTTTGTTTATGGAACAGGTGTCAAATAGCAACTAATTTAGAAAAGGCAAATTTAAAACTGCTGGGAACCAAATTTCAATACTAGTTATTTTTTTTAGTACTTTTTTTGCACATTTTTCCATGTTATTTATAATTTTGTAAATATTAGTTTTTGTTTTTCTACATATTATTTTTTTTTCTTCAATTTTGTTCCCATTTGTGTCTTTTTTTGTTCATGTTACAAATTACTTTTAGTTTTTAGTATTAATTTTTGTTCATTTTATTGATGACTTTGGCCATTTTTGTTCAGTTTGTTGTGTATTTTATTCTTTTTTACTATTTTTAAAAAAAATAATTTCTGTGGAGCTGCTTAAGTCTCAGGAATTAGCGTTAAAGTGAATCATGTAGAACAGGGAAACATCTAAAACATGCAGGACACCGACCCTCAAGGACTGGAGTTTAAGGAAAAAAAACATCTTGGATTGACAGGATCTGCTTTCATTCAGTTTATACTTACTCTGCAACATTAAATATTTGTTACCCCACCCCTAAAGGGGAGAGGGGTATTGTTTTTGGTTCGGTTTGTATGTTTGTTGGCCTGTCTGTTTGTAAGCAGCTTTACACAAAAACTACTATACTGATTTTGATGAAATTGTCAGCAAAGGTGTGAAGTCCTCCAGAATAGATCTCATTCAATTTTGGAGAATGTAGGTCAAAGGTCAAGGTCACAGTCATCAAACAATTATTTTCACAATGATAAGAAAGGGCAAATCAGGCACATCATTTCTGGGGGGTGGGGTTTGCTGTGCATGGAACCACTTGTTAAATATTGATTTTCCTGCTGTGAAAATCCTGATTAGGTCAGGACCAAAGGACCAAAATCCAAACTAAAATAGGTCAATTGATATTAAATTTGCCACAGAATCAGATTACTTTATTCAGTACAGTACAGGGGCAATTACTTTGTGTTACAGCTGTCCTGTTCAAAGAAAATAGAAAGTAGCAGGAAAGAAAAAAAACTAGTGGAGGCAAACAGATACAGGATTTTTGGGTCAGATGCCGATATCGGGGGGTTTAAAAAAAAAAGCAGACATGTTCCTCTGTTTATATATGTTTTTAGAATAATTTAATATATTTTAACATGTAGATACCTTTTACCTGGGTTTTAGTAGATTGGCTGTTTTGATTTTTAAATCCTTTCATCTTGCTTGTGTGTGTTTTTTAATTTTGTGTGTGTTTTTTTTAGTGTTTTTTTGCACTGAAATGGTCTTTCATTCCACTGGTTGCATTGACAGTAAAGTGAACCTGATATCCGATATATATCTGTGAAAAATATTTTATATATTAGTTACATGTTGACCAATGTTGATTAACTGTGACACGCTATAATTGACAGACTAATGAAATGGCCAGGCTCTAATTATCAGTACTACAAAAATCTCTCTCGCTCTCTCTCGTAAAAAGATACACAGAGCCATTTTATTTCAAACAAAAGTAGAAAAATTACTTTCATATTATACCATTTTTTAATTCATGGATTAATACTCCTAACAGTCTAAAGTCAGTTTATAAAATTCTAGTTGCATCCTTCAATTCAAAGTGCAATTAAGTGTAAAGCGATGGTTTTCATAGTGTTTTTTTTCCTGTTGTATACAGTTGTATTTCTACTGTAAGTGTGTTAGACTACAGCCTGATCTATCCAGCTTCTATTGGTGTTGTAAAAGTGCTGATGAGCTCAAATGATCGGGCTGTTTTGTGACGTCAGTCTCTTTGTGTTTGTACTCTGGATTTGGCCTCAGAAGGCCACTATTGTTTTATGAGCAGGGCTAAACAGTTCAAACAACGTTGCTTTCACCTCATAATGTACAACCTGCAATGGACGCAAAACTCAGATACACATTTATAGCTGCACACCTGCATAAACTAAACAAACAAACAAACAAATATACCGCCCAATTCTGACATAAATTAATGTTTGATTTGGAAAAGCGAAATAATTCATCATTATTACTTGTTAAATTTCTAGAAATTAAGAAATGAAAAGATGACTGAAATGTACACCACAGATTGGAGTGTGTAACTTAATTACCCCAGAGTAGTGGTTTGGGCCCAAAGAGAAATATGGTGTTTACTTGGGACACAAACTTTGTTAAAATGAAAATAAATCAATCAATGAGAGCCTTTTAATGCCTCTTTAATTGTAAAACATAGGACCTTATTTTGTGCATGCTGATTTAAAATAGTGGTCATTCATTAATTATTCAAAATGAGCAAAATGGATTTTTTAAAAAAAGAACAATTAATTTTTAAAAAAAATCAAGAAAATGAACAAAAATTCTGAAATTAATCAAGGAAATAAACAAAATGCAACCGTAACATCTGGATGTCTCAGAACAAATGAAATTCTGCTTTGCTCCATAAATCTAGTGTGGTATTGCCAAAAACAGGAAAACTACACTCATGGCCATGGAGTTAGGTACACCAGATTCATACCAGGTATATGGACTGCTGCTGTGGTGTATATATGGCATTTACTATATCGAAAAATGTTTGGGGACACATTGAATTCAGGTGTTTCTTTTCTCACCGAGGTTTGGGATACAAAATAATAACTAGACACATGAAGCAACGGCTCGGGGTACATACACATAACACCCCAATCCTTAACTGTCATGGCATGAGGCAGCCCCAGGTAATTGACTTCACATGATTTGAAGTCAATTACACAAACAGCTGCATCGATATAAACAAAAGAGTGTTTAGTTATTTTAAACTTCTGAGCGGCCCCTTGTGGACAATCTAGAAATGGTAAATCATCTAAAATCCATGATATTTCTTTGATATGTAAAATATTTTTCAAGTTGTTGGATTAACACAAAGGATATCTGGTGGTGGAGTTTCTGACTGTATTATATTATATCATTTTTCAAAAAATAGTTTTATATTGTGATAAACATCACTTCATTGGATAGTTATATTTACATTATCTTTGCTTCTAAAATGCCTTAAAGATGGTTCTTACTTATTATTTTTTCTCAACCATGATTTTGTGGTTTGTTTGTTCATTTTTTTAAATTTTTTTTTTTAACCATGACTATGATTTTAGATGCTTTACCTCTAAATTTCTAAAATATTTTTTGTCTTCTGTGAATAATAATTTTCTACCACAATGAAACTTTTTCACATGTCACTTAAATTTACCCATTAAAGTTGACGTTTACTGTATCTTAAATCAGCAGGAACAGGACATCTTAAAAGCTCTAGACATGATGTGTCACAATATTACTGTCCATAACATTTATAAACATTGATATTTTCTTGCTTGTTTCTTTATCATTTTGAGGCACTGCAAATAAGTGTATACATCAGTGCTTTGACCTCAGAACAAAAGTGCAGCAGACGGTGTCATCCCATGGACACTACAGTATCAGCCTCTGCAGACTACAGACTACATTGTTCACCTCAGTACTAAACATCATTATGGCTAATAGAAGCCTGTTTATAACCTTGTGGATGTCTGGTGTTGGCACAGTAAATTCACCCTCTCACAATTGCTCAGTTGTGTTTTGATGTAACCAAATATTGACAATCTACAAGGGATTCAAATATTGAAAATCCTCTGGTAAATGTATATAGCTGTGTATGTATCTCCTATCTGTCTGTACTTGTCTTGAAAATCCCCCATGATACTCTAAAGACAAACTACACCCAAACAACTTTGGATGGTCATGTTGCATCATTTAGTTTCTTCTTTTGTCAGGAATGAGTCATTTAAATCCCACACTGTGCTTCCTCATGTGTAATCGTTCCATTAAAACATCTTCTCTCTTGATATTATTTTCTAAATGCACTATTGCAGCATCCCTGCCCAAGAACAAGAAAATAGCACCAGTGTCTGACGTGTTCAATCAAGAATCAATACCAAGTTGATTTTGTTAGGTTGTCACGTTCTTCTGTTAAGTTAGAGCAGCGTTTCTCAACCTTGGTCCTTAAGGAATACTATCCGGCATGTTTTAAATCTTTCCGTCTTTGAACACACCTGACGGTCATTATCAGTCTTCTGCAGAGCTTGATGACAGGCTCATCATTTGAATTAGAATTTTTAGAGGGACATCTAAAATATGCCACACAGGACTTGATAGGACTCTAGGAGAACATTCATTTTACAGTATGTTGCGCCAAAGCTCTGGAATGAGCTTCTATTTGCACTACGCACTCTGTCGATGCTTTTAAAAGTCATCTTAAAACCCGACTGTTGTTTTATGATCATTAGGTTATTTTTAAATCTCTTGTTTTTATGACTGTATTTTTTATCTGTGCTTTTATTTGTACTGTATTTTGATTTGTTTTTTTACTCTTTGTGAAGCACTTTGTGACCTCCTTTGTCTGTGAAAGGTGTTATATAAATGAACTTTACTTACTTATATCCTTACATTGTCTTCCTGTGGGTCAAAGGGTAGAATTCAAAATCTGACTCTTGGTCTATAAAGCACTAAACAGCCTTGGACCCAAAATACATGTTAGACCTGCTGGTTCCATATGAAGCATCCAGAGCTCTGAGGTCATAGGTCATCAGGAAGAGGTTTACTGTGTGTTCCCAAAATCAGAACCAAACAAAGTGATGCATCAGGTGTTCTGCTCCTCACATGTGGAACAAACTACCTGAGGTCTGAGAAAAACTGTCAGTTAATTTAAATCAGGCCTGAAAACATTACTGTTCACTGGAGCCTTTACTGAAATTCTGTGTTTATGTCTCCTATTTTAATTGTCTTTTAATACATTTTAATTTTCTTATATGTTTTGTGTAAAGCACCTTGAATTGTCCTGTACACAAAATGTGCCATAAAAATAAATTTGCCTTGCCTTGAGTTCCTCGAGGACCAGGTTTGAGAAATAGTTTAAGAGTCCTGTTATGTTAGAGTTCTTCTATTGGGAGATCAATCTCCCAATAGAATTGGGTGGTACTTTCGTTGAACCATAACTCAACTAATTAAATGGAAATCCCGCTATCAGTGATGAATAGTGACTGTAAGTGTTTCATTTCACAAACCATCAAAATATGGCTTGATTAATCAAAGATTTAAAAAATGTAAATTTCTCAAAAGTGAACAACTTTGTAAACATTGTCCCATAGAAGTTACATAAAAATAAAAAATCAGTAGGTTTAGAGTAGAAGTTTGTAGAAATGTAGATATTGTTTGACCATTAAATGTTACTTGAGGCCAGAGGTCATGACATGGACCCAAATTAAAGGACATATATGACTTCATATTAATGCTCAATAGTAACTATATTATATCTGTAACTATTTCCATGTATAAGTAAACACTATTTTTATATATTGAAAACATGCAAACATCATTTCTCAAAACTGCGAACAACCTTTTTAGACATTATCCCAAACCTGGCTTTCAAAGGAGTCCACTCTGGCCTGTGGGAGGAATGTGTAAAAAAAAAAAATTACTGAAGAAATTAACAATCAAGGATGTTAAAATGACTTTAGTTCAGGTTCCCAGTACAGGCCAGTTCAATCTCAAGTGGGTCAGACCAGTAAAATACTGTCAAAATAACTTAGAAATTGTGACAACTCCAAATTCTTTGTTTTAATGCAAAAAAAAAGTACAAACTTTACAAACTGTCATTTCCCAATAATAATGTAAACTGAAAAAAATATGTAGAAGTTAAAATTCCTGAAGAGAAGAAAGTGAAATTTGACCAATATTCTGCCTGTTACTAAATGTTTTGTGTCTTTGTAGATCCACTGTGTTTTGTAAATTATAATTAATGAACAAATGGTAAGCAGAAGTATAATCCTATTAAAATTGCAGAAATTTCGTTGAGAAATTTGCACATGTGCATGTTATTCACATTTTTAAAGCCACTTTGTAGATGTAAACAATTTCATGTTGCCATTTAACTGGTTCCACTGTTATACTTTTAGTGGTCCAGCTCACTGGAGGGTGAACATGGCCCCTGAAATACAATGAGATCTGTGGACAAGAGGTTCATCTCTAACTCACAACTTAGAAGCTGTACGTAAACTATAGCTGTATTCAGAAATAACATCAAGTGCCTCTTGGACAGACTGAGGCCCGAACAAGGCCAGCAGTGAGAGAGGGGCCACTCCAAACTGTGGTCACATTATTAATAGCCTCCCTTCAACAACGCCATGAGGCCAAAGGGATCAAGCAAAGGGCAGAGTTGAAACTGTGGCAACAGCTACGACTAATAAACAAGACAAAGATCAGTCTAAACACTAAAGACAAAAAAATAATAACCTCAAAAAAAGAAAAATCAGATGAAGTGTAGTTTCAGTTCTGCAACAAACTGTCAATCTACAACCTGCAAGCAGATGTTTGGTGCAAATTAAATCAGGGTTAATCCCTAATCCTGTCACAGTTACAGAATAATAGTATTAGCCTTAAAAGCAGAAGCCGACAAAGCTGAAAATGTACAAAGCTAAAGATTCCCTTTCATAGTGTGTTAAAATCTCAGAAGTTCAGTTTTTATTTTGTGATTTTACTGAAAAACCAAGACTACTGAGCCTTTGTGAGTTAATGTCATCTTCTTCTATATTTCCTGTGAATCCAGTGTCTACATATACAGTTCAGATCCCAACATAAATATCATATCTGGTAAAGTAACTTTAAAGGAAAGAGTTGGACATCTGACATTATATTCAGTGTGACTTATAGAATACTGATGAGTGAATTTTATATTTATTTTCCTTTTTTTTTTCTTTTTTTTTTTTTTTTTTACCATCCAGAAACAGAAAAACAAAATAGTGTGGGTCTTTATATTGACATATCCAGAGAAGAAGAAGAATCCTTTTATTGTCATTGTCCCATTTGAGAACAACGAAATTTAAAATAGAGCAACTCTCGATTAAAACGGTGCAACATTCAGAAAAGAAAAGAAAATTAGTGTGGGAAGTATAGTTAAAAAACAACAACAAAAAACAATACAGAAAAAATAAAAACTGTACAGTACAAGATAAAAAATACAAATAGAATATAAGAGAGAGGGGTTTTGATCTGCCTTGGTAGAGGTGTAGTTTTAGTTTAGTTTATAAAATCGACCTCATCGTCATCAAGTCATTGTGGTTTATGTACGGTGACAACACACTGGCCAGTAGCACAATAACACAAATACAAGTTATATGGAAGTGCAGTGATGTGCTCAAATTAGACCATCTATCAACGATTCATCTCTAAATAAACAATGTGGCAGGTGTTTTAAATGGCATAAATTACAACCTGAAATGTCACAAAGCATTGCGTTTAATAAAAGACGAGTTGTAACTGTCAATCAACACATCGATACCACACATCTGAAACACAAACTGTTTTGTTCTGCTTTGTGGAGTTCTCCATGTCTTGTTCTACTCTTCTTCCATTTCCTACATTTCAGACACAAACTCACAAAGCCTCCCATCAGCTTCCTGACTCCCCAACCACCCAGTGAGCAAAAAAAAAAGGAGCAGCAAATAACACTAATAATAACAGAATGAATGTCCTTTTCAGAGTGCGACTACCCATTGACAGGATGTCATGATGAGTGCAGTTTTACAAAGTTTTTTACATTTGTCACTGCAGAAACTTCAGATATGAAATGTCTCCACTCTTTTTAATCATAAACTTTGATCCTTCATCTCACCAAATCACCTGAATCTATTTCTGCTTAACCTCACTGCCTACAGGAAAAGAATAGAAAGATAGATATACCTGCATTTAGGCAGCTATATCTACAACCTCAAACACTACAAAAATTCATGTTTTTTGCAGTACTACAATACTGTGGCAACAAGACGTTAATGAATTCATGTAACAGCACTACAATTTTTGGGGGCCTTTTGCCAAGGGCTGGGGTTATGTTGTATGTATTAGGGTTAGATAACCAGATTATGACACAGCACTGACATTAGAACCTGCACCAAACACAACACATCAGTAAACCTGCACCTATGCAAAATGCCACCAAAAATAGGAGTCCCCTCAGTCATTACTGCTTATTGTCACAGCACAAAAGCTAAGATTTGATTGGCTCTATGGTAATAAACAAACAATGTGTTGTACCGCAGTAGTGTGGTACTGTTTTTAACACGCTGCACTTTTTAAAATCTGCACTTTTTAACCTTGCACTATTTTAACATACATTTACATTATTTATTCATCGGATCTATATCGTACTGATATAGAACTAGTATTGTTTTATGAAATTCAGTGTTGTTTTTATGGAATTATAATGTGCGCTGCTGGTCCTGAGTATGGATTTTATTCCATGTGTACACATATGATGACAATAAAATGTAACATTTTAGATAAATAGATAGATATACAGAAACAGTTAACTAAGAGGGATGGGGCCTTGTGAAGGGTCTACCAAAATAAAAATAAAATAAGCAACTCTTCAGACATGTTCAGGTTCTTATCACAGGTATAATTAGACTTTAATTTAAATCATAGATTGCTTTCATATCTGAATTGTCAATGGATCTCCTCTAGAACTATAAACATACATCATATAGTGTATATAAACCAGCCTAGACTTATGTTGTGTTCACATAGGGACATGAAGTGGACACGCACTCTGTAGCAAATCAGTAACACCCCTGTAAGTCAAAGCTGGTCACAGCTCATTCCAGTCAGGTCAGAGGGATAAATAACAGAACACTGTATACAACCACAGCTTCATCAAATGTATAACATCGTTTGCAAGGACATTTAGGACGTTTGTTTTTTTTTTTTTTTTCCAATAACTAAAAGGTCACCAATCTATTCCCAACAGAGGTAAAGGTACATTCACAGACTTGCATGTAAACTGATAGTTTCTCCTCATAATGACACTTAATCTTTCCCGACTCGTATTGAAGTCACATCAGATGAGTCTCTCAAACAACAGAAGGTGTGTGTGTGTAAATTCAAAGAGATGCATAACTCTTGGGAAAACAATGTGGGCTGTGTGTTTGTTCTAAAAAGTAACAAATGCAGCCCACTATATCAGATGTGAGGAGAAAGGTTTTTACTCAAGAGGATCGATTTACGTTTGGGCTCCTCGCCTGGAGTGACACTCTACCTCAACACCTGGTGTTCGGCTCTGCTCAGATAATACGGTTGTGGAAAAGTCGCTGAAGTGCGCCTCAAAAAGAGGTCACTTTTTTGTGCTCGTGTCTCCTTAAGAGCACCATTACTAACTTGAGCCTTTAAATGTGTTGTTGGTGTGTTTTATTGGACACCTGTCATGAAGCAAGTCTCTAAAGACGGACCGCTCTGTCACAACTGTAATCCAGATAATGGCAGGTCATGAGTGTGAAATATAAGCCTGTGAAGAACCCCTGGGACCAAATTAACTATAACTTCAAACACGTGAAAAAGTAAGAGAAGCTTACTAATTTACTAATACCCCTGCCTGGTCACACAATACTTCCTGGTCACCGATTTTGAATTGTAAATTTCTCTTTAAAAATGTTTTTTTTTTTAAATAGATGCAATTATTGGACATATTTTCCAAGTTGAAATTTTCAGGAATTTGTTTTTAAAAAAAAAAAATCAATTCAGCCATCAAACTGTGTACTGCACTTGTTATTCTGGTAAAGAACATGTGTGACATTTAAAAAGAATCCTTTGAATAATGCAAATGTGCTAAAAAAATAATAAACAAAAAAAAAAAAAAACCAACAGAACTTTATGTGTTAAGATACATGACAGTAACATGTAAAATGATGGTACCATTTGAGGGACTTTAAGAGTTGTTAGTCGTTCTTGTATTTTAAAACAGTAAAAAGGTGCAAGATTGAATTAATGTTGAAACAGTCTGAAGGTGTGAGTATTTTTAAGAGATGAAGCCATTGCAAAGACATTGTAGCAGCTATCATGGGTATATTACCATTACTTGTATTTTGCATCGGGGTAAAAGGTGATGTCTATTCCAATGTTTTGATGGATTACTATTATACTATTTACAACATCAATAACTGTTAGGTGAGAATTCAGTGATACTGAAACAAAGATGGTTGGAATTTTACAATTACAATTTTACGTTAATTAACGCAGATAGTACATTAAATGAAATTAAATGTAAGAATATGTCATACAAAATTATTAAGGCAAGAACAATAAAAGCAAAAGCACTTGTTTAATCAAAACATCTACAGCCAGTTCTTTTAAAATTCCTTTTAAATGTGTCTTGAGACTCAGATGTGTCTGTAAGTGATACCAAATGGAGCTGCAGATCTAAAGGACTTTTCGACATTTCAGTAAAATGTTAAATGTTATGAAAAACTGAACTCTACTAAGCACTAAGTCTGTGGCATTTTCATCAAAAATCTTTAAAGACAGAATTTGTTGAAAGTGTCTAAAGGTCCTAAATAGTTTTACTACTGTTTTATTTTAATATTCAACAGAAAAAGGGGACTTCATTGCCCTGGACCTTGGTGGGTCTAACTTTAGGATCCTGCGTGTGAAGGTGACGCATGACAAGAAGCAGCCAGTCCAGATGGAGAGCCAGGTCTACGAGACCCCAGAAGACATTGTCCATGGGAGTGGGACACAGGTAAACACCAAACACTCTAAATGGATTTTACGGGTGCACAGAGGCTCATAGACTAAAACAGTTTTGAAAAGTCAGCTCTCTGTACTTAGTAGTTGTTGAATCTGCTGTTTTTACATGAAACTTCCTGATGAAGCCAACATGGAACCTGGAGAGTGGCACTGGTTTAGGATAAAAACACTGTGGGTTTTTTTTTTTGCTCATTAACTGTTAGATCTGGAGTGTCCAAGCATTTTATTTAGAGGGTCACATATAGCCCGATATGAACTCCAGTGGGCTGGACCAGTAAAATAATAGCATAATAAAATTACATAAAAATATTTATATTTACAAACTGCCCTTTCACAAGAAATATAAACAACCTGAAATATCTTATTTTCGCCACTTAATAAAAAAATAAGTGGAATTTTGACAATATTCTGGCTGTTACTACATGTTATGGGCCTTTGTAGATCCACTGATCTCTAAGTTGGAATGTACAGGTATAAATATTGTTAAAATTGCACTTATTTACTTAAGAAAATTTAGGTTGTTTAGGTTACAGAAAAAACGCAGTTCTCATTAACTGTAATTTTTTCTGTTTAAGTGCTAAAAAGCTCAAATAAATTTAAAAAATTTTACCCTTTGCCACATTGGTCGCAGGGTATCGTTTACATTTATAATTTTCCTTTCACAAAATTGTGAATATCCTACAAAACTTGAAATGCCTTAAGAAAAATAAGTGCAACTTTAGATATTATTTATACATGTGCATTATACTGTATGTCGATCACAGTTAATCTATAATGGATTAAAACATTTTTCCAACATTTTTGGAAATTGCAGTTTGGAACTAAAATTAATCCTGTGGACCAGATAGAAAACTTTGATGGCCGGTTTTGGCCCATGGACGTCATGTTTAACACCCCTTCTGTTGTATAATATCTATTCATAATCCATCTAAATCCATGACTTACTCATGTTCACTTAAGACACATTATTTGTTGGGGAAAACAAAGAATCAAGAACATTAAGTCAATGTGAGGTAAAAGGTTTTAATGCAGACCAGCTCTTCAGCCTTCATAGAATTTTTTCATTTTCTACAATTTTGACTCATTTTATGTTTGATGGAACTTCATGCTAAAACAAAACCATCACATATGTTAGGGGATGGAGATGTGTGAGAACTGCAAATAACAAATTGTAAATCCTTGCATACAGCACAGATAAAACCATGTGTTATTTCTGCTGCTAAATATTTAAGGTATAGGTTGCAGCTGCCCTTCACACAAATTGTATTGGTATTTTAAGATCTGCTCCTGGATCAGTTTGTGTAAAGTGACCTCTTGGATCATACTCAGACTAATGACGTCACGGTCTGACGCTGACCTCCACTGAACCAGTGCACAGCAGCTGGTAGTCATGCTGTAACATGATCATCAAAACATAAATGACGGACTGTGCTCCTGCCATTGGTCCAGAGAATGACTTCCACAGACAGAGCAGAGACAGATGTAGTTTTAATGAAATGTTGAAGGGACAACTGGCCAAAAGTGCAATATGATATATGAACAGGTTTGTTCACAGAGAAGACTGATGTGGTAAAATAATATAGAAATAAAATACAATAAAATCATAATAAATACAAACTGTAGAATAAGTTAAGAATTAAATTAAAGTTGTTAAGAGTCTGCATCTTCAGGCTTCAGGGAGATGTCGATATAAATCTTATAACTTACAAAACAATAAATATTGTAATGTCTCTCTTTTTTTTATGAGAAAAAAGGTGCATTTTTTTTTTTAACCTAACTAATCTGGCTGAATTATATACAATTCAAACTCATACTGTATGCGATCTCTGTTCAAAGCTCATGAACAGTCTTTATGTTCAAGGCTTCAAAGAAATGTGTAGAAACCACTGCTAGAGCCTCATTTGATGACAGCTCAGTAAATCAAGGAACAGGAAATACGCCACTGCCATCCTGAAAATGGGTAATGGTGGAATATGAGAAAGCAGGTCATAAATATCAAGTTGGTTACACGTTTCAGGACATTTCTTTGCATTTTCACATCATAAAAACTGAACCTTTCTGTCTACAGCTCTTCGATCATGTCGCAGATTGCCTGGGTGACTTCATGGAGAAGCAAAAAATCAAGGATAAAAAGCTCCCTGTAGGATTTACGTTCTCCTTCCCCTGCGCTCAATCCAAACTGGATGAGGTAAACGCCCTGCTTTTGTTATAGTGTTAAAAAAAAAAACAAAAAAAAATCAATACGCAAAAAGCCGTGCAGTGATATTATTGGAAGAGGGTTGGTCTGGTACATTACAATACACAACAGGAATCTTCCAGGCATCTCTTTAATGAAACTGTATTAAATGTGTTTGCTGTTCATACTGTGGTCAGAATAGCAATGGAATAGGAGACATTTTGGAAGTGCCAAGCCTGTCTAACTGGAACTTAAAGCTTTCCTTATAAACTGCTTCTTTTACAGGCAGTCCTAGTGACATGGACAAAGAAGTTTAAAGCCAATGGAGTAGAAGGCATGGATGTTGTGAAGCTTCTAAATAAGGCCATAAAAAAACGAGGGGTGAGTTATGGTTACCCCGCCCCCCGAAAAGGGAAGAGGGGTATTGTTTTTGGGGTGTCTGTCTGTCTGTCAGCAATTTTATGCAAAAACTACTCAATTAATTTACATGACATTTTCAGGAAAGTTACTAGGTGGTCCAGAATAGATCCATTTAAATGTTGGTGAAAGAAGGTCAAAGGTCACAGTCACCAAAAATATGATTTCGCAATGATAAGAGATAAGGCAAAGGAGGTAAAATGTGTGCGAGAGGGTCAGGGTTTGTTGTCCCTGGCACCACTTGTTTTGCTTTGTAACTTTTGTGCTGGACCTGTGTTGCCGTAGTTCTGAATGTTTTAGTTATTTCCCTCTTCTATCACATCTAGTTCAATTATTGATCAGCTCTTCAGAAGCCTAATCATGATGTAATGGCTTCTAGTTGTGATGGAAGAGGGAGATATTTTTTATTTTTTGTTTTCTTATTTGTTTTTCATTTATTTTTTAAATTAAATTCATTCTTTTTTTATATTTAAAACTTCTTAAAAAAGGTTTTATTTTCAAATTTTTGTGAATTTAAATGGTTTTAATTTTTCAAAAATTACATTTTTTATTTAAAAAAAGAGGGAGATGTTTTTATATTTTAATTTAATATATGTATTTTTTTTTTATTTAAAACTATTTTTAATTTCCTTTTTTTACTTTTTAAAATGGTTTTATTTTCCTTTATTTGTTTTCATTTAAAAAAAATTTAATTATTCTTTTTTTTAGTTATGTAATTGTACATTTTTAATTAATTTTTATTCAAAAATAAAATAAAAAAAAAGTAAAGGGAGATATGTAAAACATGCAGGACAGGGACCAGATTTGAGAAGCACTGCCATAATGCAACATTTACAAGAAAATGTTGCTCAGTCAGTGCTAGGTTGCATCTGGAACTTTCAACATAAAGTCACATTTTATGGCCTGTATTTGGTGTCTGTGTGGAAATAAAGACAATATTGTTTTTGCAGGACTATGAGGCAGACATCATGGCAGTGGTGAACGACACAACTGGAACTATGATGACCTGTGGATTTGATGATCAGCGCTGTGAAGTGGGCATCATCATAGGTACACACCTCAAAAGATGGAAAATAATAAAGCAAATTATACTAAATGTCAGTACTCAGATGTAGTTCAGTATTTGTATATTATTTGGGCATCTCTTGGACAGATCAGTGATCAGTTTCTACTTCAGGAATGATGAGCCTCACTATCACTCAGGCTTTTTTTGTATCTAGTAAAGTCTATGAATATAACATTATTTAGTGAATATAATTTATTATACTCAACCTAAAACATATTTAACCATTAAGGATGCAAGTAAAGTAAGTTAATTTGTTCATTTTACTTATTTTAGAGAGGCTTAGTCTTATTTTAGAAATGAACACTTAACCATTAAATCTGATTAAGTCTCAAATGATCAGGTCATCTGTTAAAGTGGCAAAATAGTCTCTGTAAATCAATTGGTACTTTCATAAAATGAAAAAAACCTGCAAATGTTTTTTTTTTTTTATTTTTCAACTCCAAGTATATTTTGCTGATTAGAGCTGATTATTGTTTTTAAATAAGACTTTGAATGCTTCCACCAGAGTATTTTCATAGTTTATTGTTAGTACATTTATTTAAGTAAACATCTAAAACAGGCCTAAATTGTAAAGTGTTTCAGTAGTTACCCTTAAACCTCATGGCAAAGTTTGTTCCATTTTATATATATATATATATATATATATATATATATATATATATATATATATATATATATATATATATATATATATATATATATATATATATATATATATATATATATATATATATATATATATATATATCTGGCAGCTTTCAGTACAGTAACACTGTTTAACATGTGGGGGCGCCAAAGGTCTAGTAATCGTAACTCTGGCATCACAGAACACACTGGAGTCTTACAGCTGTGAAACCTTACAGGAACAGGAACGAATGCCTGCTACATGGAGGAACTGCGTCATATTGACCTGGTGGAGGGAGATGAGGGCCGGATGTGCATCAACACCGAGTGGGGGGCTTTTGGAGATGACGGATCCCTCGAGGACATCCGAACAGAGTTTGACCGAGAAATCGACAGGGGGTCCCTCAACCCTGGAAAGCAGCTGTAAGATTCAGACCTGGAGAGTGTTTTACACTGCCCCCCTGTTCATACTAGACATTCAAATTGATAAAACCCACAATTTTCTTCTGTGCAAGATATATAAGAAGAAACAGAAATTAAGGTTCTAGTCACGACACAACACTAAATGTGCACATATAAGAAATATTATCAAGAAAAAGCAAATAAAATGGTCTAAAATAGTTCTGAAAAATGGCACATTAGAAAGGACTCGTGGAAATCAATAAGAGTAGTCAAAATAATAAATAACATTAAATTGTAATTTTCACCATATATAACTACTAAGGACTCATTTATGGTCTAGGTTAAAGGCATGGATGGATATAGAGAGCATTGGGCCTGTCCTCTGTGTACATTACATGCATCATTTTGTCAGCTTTCCAGAAGCTCACAGAATACGTAGCCAGACAAAGAATACGAAGCAGTACCACCAGGAACCATGGGGTTCAATGTTAAGATTTGAAGTGAATCATTTACAGAAATAGTAGCAGTTTTTGAATGACTGTGAGTTTGTGAAAAAAATTACCAACATACACACCATATATATATATATATATATATATATATATATATATATATATATATATATATATATATATATATATATATATATATATATATATATATATATATATATATATATATATATATATATATATGGTATCACCTCCTCTGTTGTCACTATGTTTTTATTATTGACTTTCTTCATAAAAAAAACCCTTTACTCTTCTTTATGGTATTTGACTAGTATGGTTAACTAAGAGTCTCGCCATCTGGTGGATTGGTTGAGAAATGCTCATTCCAATGCACTTGATGCATGGAAATATGAAGGTATTGATGCTTGACAACATTAGAAGTAGACATACCTATTTACATACTAGCATAAATTACTCTTCATAATAATAATAAGTAGTAGTAGCAGCAAGTAAGAAAACTAAATTACCAACAACAAAGCAACATTGCACATTGGAAGTGGAATATCTGAATTATTTTGCTCAAGTGACTTAGAATTTGTATGCTCTATAGTGTAGTCATAATGTTCTCTCACAAGTAGTAGCCAGAGCAGTCTTTAAAGAGAAGATGAAAAGATAAATGCCATATCATCTGAACATACTACTATGTTCCTCTTTGTCTGGTGTTCAGGTTTGAAAAGATGGCCAGCGGGATGTACATGGGAGAACTGGTTCGACTCATCCTGGTCAAGATGGCCAAAGAGGGCCTGCTATTTGAAGGACGGATAACTCCTGAACTCCTGACGAGAGGGAAAATTGAGACCAAACATGTTTCAGCCATTGAAAAGTTAGTCTGGTCATATCATTTTGACACAAATTGTTCATAGAAACTCAATTCATCATGAGTAATTACTTGAAACCAATTCAAAACTACATTCAATTGCATCATAGAAACTGCATCAGTCTTTAAAGACTATCTCTGATTTTAGGACGAAGGAAGGACTGAAGAAATGTATGGAAATCCTGACACGGCTGGGAGTCGAGCCCTCAGATGAAGACTGTCTGGCTGTGCAACATGTGTGCACCATTGTATCCTTCCGTTCAGCAAATCTTATTTCAGCGACACTGGGTGCCATCCTTAGTCGTCTAAAGGAAAACAAAGGGGTCGCACGCCTCCGCACGACCGTGGGCATTGATGGGTCTCTCTACAAAATGCACCCTCAGTAAGTCAGCTACAGGATTCAGTACAATTTCAGAGACGAAAGTTACAATGCAGTATTTTTACACTGACCTTCATGTTTGCTTTGTTGTAGCATGAAAACAGATGACCCTGTTAAAGATATAAAGCCCACACTGCACACATTCCTTAGAGTAGTGGGGAGATTCCCATGAATCATACTGGGACACAGAAATATACTCCCACATAAAAGTGGTGTCAAAATCAGAACAGTTCTGCTTTTCTCAGAATATGCCATACCATATACATATAATCTATCATTTCTAGAATTCTGTTTTAGAGCAATATTCTGAAGAAGGCTGATTTTAAGCAGTTAGTTTCGGTGCCTCTGCTTCCAAAAATAAAAGAACGTAGTGAAAAGATGTTGAATGATCTTTTACTTTCAGTAAATGTCAACATTTACACCCCATATAAAGCTTTCATTCTAGGCAGGAAGCCCAATTTCTGAAATTAATCCTCAAATAACTAAACAGCTGCTGGTGACATAAAAGCATCTAAAGATTTGAAATGTTTCATTCAACTTCAATCACTAATCACACCAATACAGTTAAAAAATATTTCAGGTAAAATGCCATTTTTCTGCTCTTTACTGACAACAGATGTGCCTTTATTGGACGTTCAAATGTTCCATAGTAAATGTGGAAACATTGATTGATTCACCAGTAAATCCCATTATTTTATGTTCAGTTAATGATATATTTTGATTAGAAAGTTATATTTTCTGTTTTTATGAAATACAGGAAATTGCCTGATTTTCAGTGTAAAGGATTATTTTATAATAAATGGTGAAAAAAAAAATATTTCAGAAATCCCCATTAGAATAGTTGTAGGACTTTTAAGGGTTAATATCACTGTACCAGCTGTATACAATTAGATGTGAATTACTTGAGGTGTCTACTACATCCTCAAATAAGTGATTTGTTAAGAAAAATATCTTTACTTTATTCATGTTCTCTCTGAACAGATACGCTCGCCGTCTGCACAAGACAGTGCGTCGTTTGGTCCCAGACTCAGATGTCCGGTTCCTGTTGTCTGAGAGTGGAAGTGCTAAAGGGGCAGCCATGGTGACGGCAGTGGCTTACCGTTTGACGGAACAGGCGCGCCAGATTCAGCAGACGTTAGCGGAGTTTCGCCTGAGCAAGGGCCAGCTATTAGAAGTGAAGAAACGGATGAGAATCGAAATTGAACGAGGCCTTAAGAAGGACACTCACCAGGAAGCAACAGTGAAAATGCTGCCCACTTTCGTCCGAAGTACACCAGATGGGACAGGTGAGGCAAGGACAGATGAGGAGAATGAAATGAAATTAGATTTTAGAGTTTGTAGCTCTTATAAAGACTGTACAGAGTCTGCAGTATGTGTTGTGATGCAGAAAAACTGTTATATTTGCTGTCTCTGCTACATTATATGTATCATATATTAATATGTAGTCACAAACCAACCAAGACTTTGAAAACATAGCAACATTCTGAGGTCACATAAATTACATGGATAAAAGCATTGAGGCATCAGGTATTCAGATGTTTATTTTCCAAGAGTTCTGGGATACTAAAGACTAATGACAAATCTAATAATACAGTTTTATATTGAGATAAATACCATTGCATTAGTTTTACTTAAATTGTCTCTGCTTCTAAATTGCCTTAAATGGGTTTTATTTAATTTTTCTAAACATATTTTTTATCCATCACTGATTTTGAAATGTCAAATATTTTTCATGCTCAGACTGTAAATAATAATTTCATTTCCTCTCCCAGTACACCTGGTCCAATTAATGACCAACTCTTAATGATGTAATGGCTTCCAGGTGTGATGGAAGAGGGAAATATCTAAAACGTGCAAGATACTGACCCTAGAGGATCACAGTTTGACACTTCTGATATAGGACCAGATCTACTAAGATCCCAATTTGAGTGTAGTAATTAAATTTATAAGTGTGATGTAGAATTTTGCATGTGGAGTGAAACTGTGCTGATTTACTAAGATCGCTGGGGCAAATGACAGCAGGTGCAAAAACTCAGACTGCCATATTTAAATGAGTATTTTTCATGCACTATTGGAGACAATACATTGGAAAAACTGCTCTGGGATCCACCAGCACTAATGGTAACTGAGCAGAATGATTCAGATACATGGGGATGTAACGCTGGAGGGGTGTTGTAACAGAAGGTATTACATAACTTCTTCATTCACTTATTTTTCATTTTAGAGGTGGGGGGGGGGGGGGGGTTTGGATTGCACACATAATTTAGTCCCACTGTAGTCTAATGTCAGAGCATATGTTTAATCAGCCATCAGGGGTGGAAAATACTTTTCTAAAGTGTGTGTGTGTTCCTTCTGTCCAAAAATGTTCACATGAGTGTGAAAAATGCGTTCTCTGCATCTCTTGTCATCACTTCAATTCTCCTTCTTGGACAAGAACTGCAGCAATTACAGATCCAAATTGTTTGCACTTCCTTTTCAGACATTAAATGTAGATAATTTCAACCAGCAAAATTGCTTTCAGATTTCATCAATCATTTTGCATGTGCTGAAACAATATATTTACATTTTATCCTCCCACACACATGCACAATTGTGTGTAAATGCCCATGGCTCAGGAGGTAGAGCAGGTCGTCCAATAACAGAAGAGTTGGTGGTTCGAACTCTCCTTGCCTCCAGTGCCACTCACACTGGTGTATGAATGTTCGGTGAGTGTCGGAGGGACCGTAGGTGATAAATTGGCAGCCACGCTTCCGTCAGTCTGCCCCAGGGCAACGGTGGCTACAAATATAGTTTACCACCACCAGAGGGAGAATGTGAGAGTGAATGAATAATGGATCAATAATGTAAAGTACTTAGAGTGCCTTGAAAAGCCCTATAGAAATATAATCCACCATTATTATTATTATTATTATTATTATTATCATTATTATTATTATTTGTATCAAAAAAAATACTAACTGGAAGGAGATGCACTATTTTGTACCTTTGAAAGAAGCCCTTCCTATAATGTGTGAGTGCTGTCTCACACACTAATACTGAGTTATGAACCAAGGGAGACTATGAAAACAATGAAAAGTCAATAGATTTATAGATTTCATGAATAGTATGAATTAAGACCAATTGACAGTCTTCTAATCTATAGCAGTTTATAAACTATTTGAATGGATTGTATTTGTTTTTTATCCGAGCTGAGTTATCAAATATAGTTTTAAATATACATCAATTTTTCAGCCTTCAGACATCACTCTGCCATTATCACATTAAACTGTCTGTTGTGCTGCTATAACATTTCAGAAAAAATAAATAAAAACAAGGTAAACTAACCAAGTAATTAGTTTAATCGATCAAAAATCAGGATACACTACTTATAAACTGCTGAAGGGTAGGTCAATATTTCCAAGTATTTTAGAAAATCTTCTTAATGTACTTTTTGTGTTTGCATCTGTTTCAAGTAGTGAGAAAAATGAGTTGTTTGCTTAACACCACCCATGTTGTGATACAGAAAATGGAGATTTCCTCGCTCTGGACCTTGGTGGAACAAACTTCAGAGTGCTTTTGGTAAAGATTCGCAGCGGGAAAAGGCGGACGGTGGAGATGCATAACAAAATCTATGCTATTCCCATAGAAGTCATGCAGGGCACAGGAGAAGAGGTACCAGCGAAAAGTTTAATGTACCACACCATCACAAGCAGTCAGAATCTCATTTGTAATTTCTGCTTAAATCTATTAATCACATGCCATGATGGAGCTATGATGAAGGCTGAAACCATCCAACACCTGTAAAATCCATCTTGTTTATTTGTTGAAACATAACCAACCACTGATAGAATATTTCTTTTCAGCTCTTCGACCACATTGTGCACTGCATCTCTGACTTCCTGGACTACATGGGAATGAAAAGTGCTCGACTGCCACTGGGTTTTACCTTCTCCTTTCCCTGCCATCAGACCAGCCTGGATGCAGTATGTTCTCATTTGTCCCTCTTACAGGATTTGTAAGGCTTTCAGCCCAATATCTCAATGGGGGAGGACCAGTAAAAGAATGACCAGGAAAAAAACTAATATTATGAAAATGTTTACACCGACAAAGTATGCTTTAATAAAAGCAAATAATATGAACCACAAACAACCTGAAATGTCTTGAAAGTAAGTGCAATTTTAACATTATTATGGCTCAACTTATCATGTACACCTGTACCTTACAACTTACAGATCACAGTGGATCTACAAGTATCCAAAACATTTAGTTACAAGTAGAATATTAATAAAATTGCACTTATTTTCCTGAAGACATGTCTGATTGTTCATATTTCTTCAGGTTATTCACATTTTTTAGTTTATAAATGTAAAACACTTTTAATTTCCCTTTTTTAGACTAAAACAAAGTAAAAAATGTAATGAAGTTATCATGATGGTATTTTACTGGTTTGACACACTTGAGATTGAATTGGTCTGTATGTTGAACCTGAACTATTATGATTTTGACAACCTCGACTGTGAAGATGCAGCGCGTCATTTTTACATTTCACAAATTCATCCGACAGGCATGACTGGATCCTTTGGTGGGCTGCTTTTGGGCCCACAGCCCATATGTTTGATAGCCTCCATTTAGAATAAGGGCAGACAAAAAGAAGATTTTTAACAGATGTTTGATAATAAATTTGATAACAGGTTTTTCCCATGGACATTTTGCACCATCAAAAACAAATTTATCATGTGAGGACTGATCTACTCTGTGAATTTTATTCTCTGTGTTGATTTATGAAGATAAATTACCTCAGGACACAGTATACAACAGAGGACAGTGTGTGTGTGGCTATGAGAGATGGATGAAGAGTGGTACTGTATGGAGGCAGGCAGACGGTGTGTGTGTGTGTGTGTGTGTGATCAAATTTGATTGTGAGAATTCCCTTTTCTACACCTTCTTTTTGTCCTGTTACTCAGTGTGGTTACAACAACCAGTAACATGGCATCAATCCAGCTAATTGATGCCAAAATAAGCAACAATATGTGTAAGGACAAGGAGTGCGGTTTACTGTGCCTGTTTTTATACTGTGACTGTGATTATTTAGATGATTAATGTAATATTAGAATCCACAGTTCTGGTCTTAGATGTTCTCCCATGTTCTCCTCAGGGTATCCTTGTAACCTGGACCAAAGGCTTCAAAGCCACAGACTGTGAGGGTGAAGATGTAGTAGAGCTTCTTCGAGAAGCGATCAAGAGGAAAGAGGTAACTTTAAACAGAAACTACATCTAAGATGATCCCAACAAAAGTAATTATGACATTAATATAACTACAGTGAGTTTTTAATCACCTTTGATACCATACTCTAATAGTAATGACTTCACTGTGCTTTTTTGTACCTGTCGTGCTGCTACTGTACAGACTCAAGAAGATGCCAAGAGTTTACAGAATATGTAATACATTACAACAACTTTTCTACAGTTCATTAGTTTTGCTTTTCCTGTAGATGAACTGTCATTATTGTATCTCCCGACTTTCAATGCATGAGTATTATAATTTCTTTAAGTGTATCAATCAAAAATTATTGTGAAATTAAAAACATAGTTAAAATTGTAATAAGTTTTAAAGAAGTAAAATGAACTTAACATAGAATAATCAACTGAAGAGGCCAAATTAAGTACTTAGGGTAGATCTATCAACATTATATGTCGAGGCACATGAACATTTCAGAGGTTGTATCCTGATTACTGGATATTATCCTTTTAATATGCATGTAAGAGTTGATGTTAAATGGCTCGGCTTTCCCATTGTTTTCAATTCTGATCAGTTACTCTGTTTAATTATGACCGGAAATACTATTTTCATTTGCTTTTTCTTCTGCTATGAAGTATTGGAGAACAAAAATACAAAGAACAATAAAAACACAAAGAAAGTTTTACTGTAACAACACACCGTGTACAACTATATAAGTATACAATAAACCATGTGACCACGTAATTGATAATCCTGGTACAGAGACACCTTTGGACTCAACAAATTTTGCAGTTGTACCCCTTCCCCAACAATATGAAGCTTAGAACATAAACCACATTGCAATCAGCCGTTACAATATTGACATTCATACACTTACCATAAGTAGACAGATTTTTATTCTGCTTCTCTTGTGTTTTGCACCTTTTTTATGAAAGTTTAAACCTGTTTCTTACATGAGTCTTATCATTTTAGATGGAGGACCCAGTAAGTATTCAGTTATTGTAAATCATTAATTTCCAGGTAAAGCAGTGCGAGACGATAGCCGTGTGTGGTTATTGATATAATGGCATGTAAATAACACCTGGAAACCTACTTTCAGGCATTTATGGAGAGGTTTTCCTTTGTTTATCTACAGTGTGGCATTATTTAATCTCTGTATTATTATTATTATTATTACAGTGATAAAGACTGTACTTTGTGTGTTTGGCAGAGCTTCTTACAGCTCTCTGAAACAGTCTGGGGTGTGTTTACTGAACAGTCAGGAATGTGAATGAACTGCATTGTGCTCAGTGTGGCGTTTGAAAGTATGCCAAGACTGATATTAATCTTGTTGTCAGCGCTGGCATTCATCAGCAATTGGTGGAGCAAAATGTGAAAATACAAGAATGATTGTGTTTTAACTAACATCTTTAAGTTCCATTTAATCTAATTCAAGTCAAATGTAAATAATATTTTGGTCTCTCTGGAAAAAAAACTGTTTAATGTGATTTTTAACTCTTATCGGTTTAAAATTAACATATGATTAATATATATGTGTTTTTTTAATGCATGTGTCTTGAATTGCAACATGTCTATAAAATATTTAAAGGTAAGATAAGCAACATAAAAAAAATCCCTTCTGACCTTCCAGAAATGAGTGGCTCAGTCTGTATTCTCAAATATTTCCACCTCATCTCCAGGACTCTTTATGGGTGTAGATGTTTTGGCAGTGAGTGTTTATCTCCAGCCAACAGCACTGTGCACAAGTGTAAAAAAAAACAACACAGTGACTCGGGTTACATGGTTGTCTTCTCTCTGCTCAGTTCTTAATGCTCCAGGTCTATGTGACAGACTAAACCCAGGGCAAAGAACGCAGACTTACAAAACCCCCTTGTCCTGTTGAACACACAGACCTCTTAGCCAAGCAGACAAGAGGAGGCATGTGCTTTGGCTGCATTAATTTAGTGCTGCCTTTCCCAACCTTAGGGTCAGGAATTAAAGAGGGCCAGAGTTTTGTTTGTTTTTATGGAGTTGCTAAGCATCAAAGTAAAATATATAATTATTAGATATTTTTTCCAAATTAAATTACAACAAGAGTGTGGTCTGGAAGTGTCTGTAAAAAGTGACCTGAGTAACCTGTGTTAAAAGGCCTCAGTTGTAAAGATGAGGCAAGATGGAAACCATGTAAAACATCAAATAAAATAAAACCATGAACATTTCAACAGGATGAAATTGATATGAAAGACAGGAGACAGACAAAAACAACATAAAATGAGGTAAACGGTGCATAAAAATGCAGCAACAAGATGAAAATGACAACTATATGAAAAGTGTGTGTGAAGGTGTTTAACAAATACAATTTTAAAAATTATGTTAAAATTGAGAAAATGGTGTAAAAGATAAAACGCTGAAGATGAAACAAGACAAACAATGACACAAGGTAAAACTGACGTAAAAATTAAATAACTGAACATTATACATGACTAAAGTGACTCAAAGAGAGAAAAGATTTAGGTAAAGAGAAAGGTGTAACAAGGTGAAAATGATGTAGAATCTTGTAACAAATGCTGTTAAAAGATGGAAAAAAGCATACATGCAGTAGAAGTACATACATTTATTCCTGAGGAAAAGAGATTGGAACCGGAGCAGGAATGAATTAGCCTTTTATAAACAAACGAGAAAATGTTGCATATTTTACCTTCACATTATTTGATGACATTTCTACAAACATGTAATTTCATCTGCTGGCCCAAAACTGATCTTATATGTTTTGTGCAGGAGTTTGAACTGGACGTGGTTGCCATAGTGAATGACACAGTGGGTACGATGATGACCTGTGCTTATGAAGAACCCACCTGTGAGGTTGGACTCATAGCTGGTGAGTTAATATCAGCTAAGATACTGTGCATTGTGTATACTACAAATGTGCAAAATCATCAACTAACAGCAGCACCACATTAATAAAAGCAGTGTTTATCAGTTTGCATGAGTTGCTCATTGCTCTACACCAGGGTTGTCAAACTCATTTTGGCTCAGTTCCACATTCAGCCCAATATCTCAAAGGGGCCAAACCAACAAAATAATAATGGTGAAAAGAGTAAAATTACATTATGATAAACTAAACATAAACATGTGAAGGTAATTCCTGCTCGGAATGTCAAGCAGCAACAAAAGGCAACGTAACGCAGGAGGGTCAGATATGCGTCCAACAGGCCTATCGGGGGTAACATCTATGTTTCCCTCAAAAATGTGAACATCAACAACTTCACATGTCTTAAGAAAAATAAGTACAATTTTAACAATTTTCTGCCCCAGTCTATAACTCTGTCATTTGCACATGTTCAGAACAACTTACATTTCAATTACAAATACACAAAACATTTAGTAACGGGTAGAATATTTGTAAAATTACACTTCTCTTCAGGTATTTCAGGTGGTTCATATTTGTTCAGGTATTCAGGTTTTTGTATAAAGATGCTTTATTAATATAAAGATTTTCATGTCATTTGACTTGTAACATTCAAATCTGAAGTTTTCATTATTTATCAGTAATTATGATCATGTTTTTCTGGTCTGAAAAAGTTGAGATCTAATTATTCTGTATGTAGAACCTGAATTAAAATAATTTTTACACCATTAATATCTTCACTGTTAATCATCATACGGGCCAGTTTGGACTCTTGGGCAGGCTCGATTTGGCTCCTGGACCTTATGTTTGACACCTGTGCTCTACACCATGTTGAAACATTCAAAGGTTATATTCATCAGCTCATGGATCAAAACTTCTTCCCAGTTCTTCAGTGGAAAATAGGACATAAGGGGGCGTTTATGTCCAATTTTCGAGTTTGTAACTAGTTTTTACCATAATTCTCATACCACATGAAAGCAGCATTAGTAACTAAGTGAACCGTTTTAATTCATGATCTATGTTTTTGTTTCCTTTTAGGAACGGGCAGTAATGCCTGTTACATGGAGGAGATGAAGAACATTGAGATAGTGGAGGGGAAGGAAGGCCGCATGTGTGTCAACATGGAATGGGGGGCGTTTGGAGACAACGGGTGCCTGGATGATATTAGGACAAAGTACGACCAGGCAGTGGATGAGAACTCACTCAATGAAGGCAAACAGAGGTGAGGAAGCATCATCTACAGCTAAATATATCCACAGCTTGTCTGTGAATAAGTCACATCAGGCAAAATCAAATTCAAAATCAAATAGTGAGGCAGGTATCCCCTGGGAGGCACCAGACAAATTCAGGGGAGGCGTGACATGAGAAAAAATAAAGTGGTGCCCAGCACAACAAACCCTGCTCCCTTCACAAACATTTTACTTGATGTGCCCTATCTCTTATCATTGTGAAAACACATTTTTGGTGACTCTGACCTCTGACCTACACTCACCAAAATTGGGATCTATTCTGGACCATCTTGCACCTTTCCTGAAAATTTCATGGAAATTGGTCCAGTAGATTTTGCGTAAAGCTGCTGACAGACAAGCAGACAGACGGACAAACCAAAACAAAACAATACTCCTCTCCCCTTTGGGGGCGGGGTAATAAAAAAAGAAATGCAGTTAGTTAACAACAGAACTAGGGCTGGGACGATATGCTTTTATGCCAATTCGATTCTTTGATGATTTTTTTAGGTGCTGATTCGATTTAAATTGTGATTCTTCAATATTCCCGATATTCCTGATTTTTCGCTTGACTTTTTAACACCACACCAGGTGAAAAAGCTTAATGATGATACCTACAATGTTGGGTGAGATTAACAGTCAAACCTTGGTGGGCGGAGATAATGAACTATGAACAATATACAGACATATGAAAAAAAAAAAAGACCCAGCTAAACTTGACAAAAACATATCAAAACACACTTGCAGAACACTCTAAAACAGTACTAGCGTTATGATATCAAATTATTTACAAGAATTGACCACCAAAACGTTACACTAAAACACTGCTGAAAGTAATAAAAATAGTGCCAATGGCCCTGTGTTCATCCAGACCTCACAGCTGTGATGTCTTGCTTTCAACAAAAGGGAGTCATTCAATAGCTCGTAAAATCAATCCCACTGTGTGTTTTTATCAACAAATGCCAAAAACAGGGTGAATGGTATAGGAAGCCCCCAAAGCTCTTCTGGGGTAGCATCTGACTGAACCAAAGTAGGCAACTGGGTAATGACATATTACTGTGGTTAAAGCTGTTAAATGCTACACAGGAGGTTTGGGAAATTGGGAAAATTACTTTCTTTGGTCGTGATTGAAATTGAACTCAGTGAATTAATCAGAAATCAATCTGTTGAGAACTGAGGGAGGAGAAGCAAATTTAGTGAATTGTGGATGACGATGGACAGACGACGGATGAAGCGCAAGGGCAATAGCTCATTGGACTTCGTTCAGAAGAGCCTATAAAAATTCTATCTCTTTCTCAAGGACTGCACTGTGCTCTGTTCATTTCAGGCTTCTACTGTAATCTGTTCCGTAGCAACAGAAAACTGAATCTCAGCTTTCACATGTCATTTAAATTGTGTGGGGCGGCTGTGGCTATGGCTCAGTTGGTAAAACAGGTTGTCCAATGATCAAAGGTTGGTGGTTTGTGTCCCGGCTCTGGCTGTCTACATGTGAAAGTGTCCTTGGGCAAGACACTGAACCCTAAGTTACTCCCAGTAGGTCAGGCAGCACCTGTGTATTGGCAGCAACAGTTTACTGGTGTATGAGTGTGTGTGGGAGAATGTGAGGAAGTGTAAAGTGCTTTGGGCACCCATTGGTGTATAAAATGCGCTATATAAGTACAGTCCATTTACCATTTGTGTCAATAATATAAACTGTTCAGGAGTTATTCTAATTTGAATGTTGTAAAATGCTTTGCCTGAGACATCATCTTAAAAGGTTTAAAGAATCCAACATCTGTTTCTCTGCCTCAGATACGAGAAGATGTGCAGTGGTATGTACCTGGGAGAGATCGTCAGGCAGATACTGATTGACTTGACCAAGCGTGGCTTCCTTTTCCGGGGGCAAATCTCAGAGACGCTGAAGACCAGGGGCATCTTCGAGACAAAGTTCCTGTCGCAGATAGAGAGGTCAGTAGTCAAACCAAAGACAAGTCTCTTTGGTGTCTGTATTCTCTGATATTAGATAAGCAGTCAATAAAGTTGAGTAGACTGTTTTATATCAGTACTTAACACAACAATATAAGCACATACATGACAACAGGGACAGATACGGGTAGATCACAGGGAACAAAAACAAAAAAGGTAATAAAAACCATGACATACACATTGCAGGGATTGAATTTCACATGTAAACCAGGTCTCAGTTAGGCCCAATCCACACAGAAACAAATTTGCATGAAACCAATGTACTTTCTTAATGGATTAGCCTTTCGTCAAAATAGGCCTGGTCTCATGGGTACCCCAAAATTATATCTTTGGAAAATGGGTCCCAGAGTGAGAAGATCTGGTTTCCACACCCATTTTGATGAGTAAAACGTGGGCACATGACCGGAAAAAACAGCAGCCTTGTGTCCATAGCATTCAGTCTCATCACAAGACAGCAACAATGGCGAACAACAGAGTAGCAGTGGTAAATGCATTGCAGTGTTATTGTTGTTGTGTCAGGTGTGTGTGTGTCACGCCGGTATAAAAAGTATGTGGGTGCATGCGCGCTACTTCTTCTATTGTTCTCTTGTATCCGGTGGGACTGGCTTACAGTGCACATAGTGGTGTGGCATGTGAATTGCATCATTTTCAGCAAGCGTTTCGACCCCATGCTGATGCAGATATTTTTACTTTTTGACACCGTTTTAAAACTAAACCCGTGTCGAACTCATCTGGGCGTAGTCTTACAGTTTGGGAGATTGGTCAGAAAAGGTGTTCATAGTGATCCTTCCATAACACCAGACACCAGAGATTAAAATTAACTTTTTTCACTACCCACCCGCAACCATCCCGAAAGTCATTGTGAACCATCCTGAATCGTCCCAAAAATAATTTCACACTTTAAGTATTTAATTTCCAGTCAATAAATGGATAGGACTCTTTCCACTCAGGAAAGAACTTCCTCTTCCTTTTTGACTCATATGTTTGATCTACCTCATGAATCAATCAGAATTTAAATCTGTTAAGAAATGAGGGAGAAGCGAAGTGAATTGTGGATGACGGACTGACGATGACGGACAAAGTTCGACGACAATAGCTCATCCCCCAGATGAGCTAAAAAAACAGGATTCATTTTCACTTCTTTACCAAAATGGAGTAAAGTCCCTATGAGACTTCTCACATACTAAATATAAGAGTGCAGAACCAAACGCAACTGTAGACATTTCTTGATTCAAAGATGTGCTGCAGTGTGGATCTGATGGTGGTAAAGTGAATATCCACACCTTGACTTTAATTAATGCCCTTTAGAGCAGAGGTGTCAGACTCATTTTACTTCAGGTTACGGACAGAGACAAATTTGATCTGGTGTCGGTCAGACCAGGAAAATACTATAATAATCTACAAATATTGTCAACTAAAGAAAAGGAAATTACATTATGAAATGCTTACAAACATTACTACAAACTATTATTTAAAAAAATTTTGAATAACCTGAACATAAAATTTCTTAAGAAAAATAAGTGCCCTTTTAACAATAGTATGCCTCAGTTTGCCATTTAATTCAATTCAATTAAATTTTATTTATAAAGCCCTAAATCACAACAAAGTCGTCTCACAGGGCTTTACAAAAACACAATCAACTACAGAGATATATGAAAAGTCCCAAGCATCCCCTGTCCTTAGACCCTCCTTATCTGCAAGAAAAACTTCAAAACCCAGTGGGAAAAAGAAGAAATCTTGAGGAGAACCACATTGAAGGAGAGATCCACTCCCATGGACGGACAGGCTATAGGATGAACGTCCATTTATAAATGAAGGGGGGGGGGCTGGTCCAGACAGGCAGGGGCGGGGGTCCGGGGTCACAAGTCCCCACAGGCGAGACACTGCAGATCCTGTCGTCTATGGCTCCCACGCAGACACTGTCAGGAGAGCCACCACTCCCCCCAGGGGGGGAGGGGGGAAATGGGACACCAGGTGACTAGCCATGAACAGACTTGGTATGAAAGATAGGTTATAAAAATAAAAAAAAAAAAAACAGGTGTGAGAGAGAGAAAGAGAATAAAGAACTTAATGTCTGTACTTCCCCCAGCATTCTAACTCCTAGGGCAGCCTAGACTGAACTGTGACTCATACATCATGTATACATGATATATGAGTCACATAATTTTTAACTAACCTGACCATAGGCTTTCTCAAACAGTAATGTTTTCAGCCTAATTTTAAATGTAGAGACTGTTTCGGCGTCTTTAATATTAAAGGGAAGCTGATTCCATTAGACAGGAGCCTGATAACTAAAGGCTCTAGCTCCTACTGTACTTTTAGAAACCCTAGGAACTTTCAATAAACCTGCATTCTGAGAATGAAGGGTTCTATTGGGTTGGTACGGAACCAGATCATCTTTAAGATAAGAGGGGCCCATACCATTCATGGTTTTATATGTAAGGAGGAGGATTTTAAATTTAATTCTAAACTCAACTGGTAGCCAGTGAAGGGTTTGGAGCACAGGGGCGATGTGTTCTCTTCTATTTGATCCTGTTAATAATCTTGCTGCTGCATTTTGAACCAGTTGAAAGCTTTTTAGGGAATATTTAGGACACGCTACAAGTAAGGAGTTACAATAATCTAATCGTGATGTAATAAATGCATGAATTCATTTTTCTGCAGTAGTTTTAGACAGAATATTCCTAATTTTGGCTATGTTGTGCAGGTGAAAGAAGATCTGGATCAAATAAAACTCCTACATTTTTAACTGTGGCACTGGGTGTTACACTTAAGTTGTCCAGAGTAACTATCTGGTCAGTTAGAGAGTCTCTCGCATTTTTAGGACCAATTATAACGACTTCAGTTTTTTCAGGGTTCAATAAATGATAATTCGCACTCATGTAAGTTTTTATGTCTTGGACACAAGTACTTAGTTTATCTATTTGCCTTGTCTGATCAGGTTTAATCGATAAATATAGCTGTGCTTCATCCGCATAACAATGAAAATTAATGCCATGATTTCTAATGATGTTACCTAAAGGGAGCATATATAGTGTAAACAAAATAGGCCCAAGGACTGACCCTTGGGGCACGCCATAATTAACTCTGGAGGACTGCAATGATTGTTGACTGACGTGAACAAATTGGTAGCGATTAGATAAATATGATTTAAACCAGCAGAGGGCTGCTCCTCTAATACCTATATCACATTCGAATCTGTGCACTAAGATACTGTGGTCAATGGTGTCAAAGGCTGCACTAAGGTCTAATAACACCAGGACTGATATTAATCCGATGTCAGCGGCTAATAATAAGTCATTAGTAACTTTAATTAACGCCGTTTCAGTGCTATGATGGGCACGAAAGCCAGACTGAAACTGTTCAAATAAACTATTATCTTGCAGGAATTGGCACAGCTGTTTAACTATTACTCATTCTAAAACCTTTGACAGGAAGGGAAAATTGGATATAGGCCTATAATTGGCTAAAATGTCAGGATCTAGGGTAGGCTTTTTCAGAATTGGTTTAATAATAATATTTAAATGACTGCAGCACATATCCAGTAATTAATGAAGTGTTAATTATATTTAGGACAGAGCTAATAATTAGGGGCAAAATCTCTTTAAAGATATTTGTTGGGATTGGATCTAAGAGGCAGGCGGCTGATTTGGAAGACATGATAATAGATATGAGATCAGTTTGGTCTACAGTGGTGAAATTATTTAGTGTTACAGAGGGATTTATTAAATGACCTAGGTTTGAAACCGCTGCTTTTTCTGATCTAATGTTTAGGAGAAATGTGTCTATTTTGTCTCTAATAGTTGATATTTTATTGTTAAAGAACTGCAGGAAATCATCAGAATGGAGCGTGGATGGAATAACTGGTTCCACGGAGGTGTGGCTGTTTGTCAGTCTGGCTACAGTACTGAACAGGAATCTAGGGTTATTCTTTACACATGTACATTACACAGCTTAAAGATCACAGTGGATATACAAATATACGCAACATTTAGTAACAGGTAGAATATTGTTAGAATTGCACTTGTTTTTTCAGGTTGACAAAATAAGACATTTCAGGTTGTTCATATTTTTGTGAGAATAGTTTGTAAATGGAAATACTTCATTTGTCTCCTTTTTTACACTAAAATAAAAATAAAGTGGCATTGTCGTGATTTATAGCTTATTATAGTAATATTTTACTGGTATTATTGACTTTACATTATATTGACCTAAATGTGATTTGAACATTCTTTACAGTTAATGACTTCAGTGTAATTTTTACATTCGCAAATTCATTCCACGGGCTGTATTGGACCCTTTGGTGACCTGGTTTTGGCTCACCATTTGTATGTTTCACACTCCTCCTTAATCATTTGTCTTTGTGATGTTTATGTACTGAGATTAAACATACACACTCCAGTTGAAAAATGCAGCTTTTTAATCACCGTGTCCGTGTCCATTTTATTTAATTCAAATGGCATATGGCGATGTGTCTGACTACTAGTGCGATTTGACTGAACAGTCTATGTACAGTAATGCAGAAAACTGAGGATCCAGTATGTATTGAAAATTATGCATTTGAACAATCGCCTGTTAGCTGTAACTGAACTGAATCATGATGGTAATGAAGACATCTCCGGTGCCAAATGCTCGATATGTAGAACCCAGCCTTTTTGTTGTAGTCGGCGTACAGGCACACAGGCTTTATTGGCCTGTTGCACAAAACTTAATTTCCCTTTTGACTGAGCTGCATCAGTCCCCAGGTCCCTCCCTCATACTCATAACCCATAACCATTACATTCTGTCAGTGTTTAATGTCTTGAGGGATCGTAATCTTACATAAAAGTGGGCTATGAAATTTTTATTATTGTAAATCTGTAACAAATAGAGTCAATAACATGTTGCTACTGGCTGAGTACGAGGAAGATCTAAGGTACTGTATAGGTCCCGAATTTACTGAAGCCTTTAAAAATATTCAAGAGACATACCTATTGAAAGAGAAGTTTTAACTTTCTTAAACATTTAAATTGTCTGCAAGTGCAGCTCAGAGTCAACAAACCAACAAGCTGAAATCAACTGTAAGAACTGAAATCTGCTGTAAATAAGGCTTATGCAATCGGAAGAGATGGCTAAGGGTATATCCCTCAAGGCCCCCAATCCAAGACAGCTATGATGCCATGACGTGAGGCATTCCCAGGTCATGATGTTTCATTTACATTTGATTTGAAGTCGGTCAGACTCATAGTTCCAGAGATATGAACAAAAGAGTGCTTAGTGATTTTTTTAAACAAAATTTTTACTTTTGAATGGCTCCTTGTGGAATGTAGAAATGGTAAATTGTCCTGAATCTAATAAGTTCTTCCTCTCCATGATATGGAAAACATGGAATTTGTAAACTGAATATTTTTTAAGTTATCACTTAACATGAAGGTAGTAGTGGGGCTAACAGCAGCAGTCGGACCTAAAACATAATACCCCAAAACTCTGTTTGGGGATATAATAATACATATGTAGCCACAGTTGCCTTGAAGTAGACTGAGACATATATACTACCCTACATTAACAAGATATGCGTTTAATGTATTTATTATTCACATGGTTAAAGAATGGACATGAGCAACATGGGATAATTACAGTGCAAATTGTAATAGAAAGAAAAAGGAAATTAAGCAATGAACAATTTTCATACATCCCAGTATTACACTGCAAATCCAAATTCTACCAGTTACTTCCGTGTTACTCACCTGATACAGGGAATACATTGATTAAACATCAGTTATCAAGAAAACACTCTCACAATACTAAGGATTGATCAAATAATCAAGATTTTTTTTTAGATTGTTTGCTTATACTATTGCTTATTCTATTTTCATTATTTTCATGTTTTTCTTTATACTGTAAGTGTATTTATTCCATGAAAAGCCCAACCAGGGACATGAGTTGCAATATAGCTAAGTACATCCACTATGTATCACTGCATTGTCATAGATAGACAAGCAGAAACTTGAAGTATAAAAAAAAACCCAACATACCTGATCATTACCAACACTGCTTCCTTAAAAAAATTAATTACTCTAATAACAAGGAAAGTCTTGCACTGTGTCAGTATGATATTTATTAAGTGCAGTTACAAACAATAAAGTACAACCCTAAAATAGCAGCGCATTGTACTGTGCATAAGATGTTTCTGTTTACACCTATGGTTTTGCATGTTTGAACCTTTTTTATAACAAAACACAAATGCTTCACATGATTGTTAAAATAAATTTTCTCACTCGGAAGCAACAGCCTGCATTCTGCTGATTTCAAATTATATGAAAATGAACTTCCAGATAACCATGGTAGTGTAGAGTAGAGGGGTGTGTTCAATTTAAGAGATAACACACACATTTTTGCTTATTATATTATTTTTGTGACACAGATCAGGCCATAAATACCTGAACACAGCCATCACTATTAGATAAGAATTCCATTTGTGAGTGTTAAAGCAGACTTAGTAGTCACTGTGAAGGATTATTTATCACACAAACAAAGTCACTGCATGTTGATTTTCATTCTCTGGTGAAATAAATGTAAATAACTGGACTCCTGCATGGAAGATAAAAACCCTCTGATGTCTGTTATTTTATGTTTGTTTAGAGGAAAGTTCAAAAATAATGAATAGTGATAAAGAACTGCTAGTTGCTTATACATGACTGAAAGCTCTTTTGTTTTTTTATTTTAATACAGGAAAAAACACTTTCCTTTCAAATCCATCTTTCTCCTAAATACTACCTGTATTATTATCTTGTTGCTTAATCCAACAGCGTGGACATGAACAAGCATGTGCATAATTGTGTAAGTCATATTTTTTTCAGGTCATAGCCAATGATGAAAAATGAAGCAGCAGTGATAGGAGAGTAAAATTATACACATATCAGTTTGGCCAAAAATATGACTTAATTACTTAATTTATTTTATGCACAATAAAAAATTTAAACATAATACAATTCAGTAAATACTACACAGGGAGATCCTGTGTTTGGGTTAAAAAATAAAAATCATTAGTAGTCATTTTCAGCAACAGTTATCATCGGGATTTCAGAATGAATTTCAATCCAATCTGAAAAATGTATGAGGATTAAAATATTTATACCAATAATGAAATGCAGCTCCGGGTTCAAGAAGTAAAATATTTGAAGTAGAGCTTTAAGATTCAATAATATCCCTGAACTTATTGAAATAATGCAAGGATCCATAATAGGGTATTAACTAAAATGTCGACTCCCACAGCACAAGTCGACTTGAATTTGAAGGAGTGGACAAGTCACAGACTTAAAATTAAAAATAATATCATAATTATATGTTAAGGAGTTTGAAAGGACACTCACATGAACTTTAGTGAAACAGACATGATTTTAGACAGGATTTAAAACTGCAGTTACATATCACTGCTATGGAATAGCAGTGATATGTTCGCCTGTTCACAGTGGTGTGAAACTGTAGTAGGTCATCTATATTTACAATATTTTGATAGTTCAATATGAGGAGAGATATGCTGAAAGAAGGTGATCATTTTCATTCTGGCACCTGACGTCTTCAGGCCTTTTTCTGATAATAGTTTAGGGTTTACAAATTCCCTGAAGGTAGTCTTAAACTGTGAACATGTCTTTTAAAAACATCCAAAACCTATGACTGCTCAAGTCATAGGTTTAATGGCACAAAAGCAGCTACTTGAAATATATTGTTCACAGAAAAGTGGAGGGGTGTCAAACTCATTACAAGTGGACCAGACAAGTAAAATAATAGGTATACAGGGATTAAAGCAAAAAAAGAATCCTGAGTCTGTACTTTTTATACCCATGCAAATATATATATATATATATATATATATATATATATATATAAAAATCTATAAAAAAAATCAATTTAAAAAATGACAAATATTCCAGGTCTCAAGTTAAAAATAAAACAAGTTGAGGTAGAACGTGTAACATTTAAAAAACCTGTATAACATAAAATACTTAATTATATTTAAAACAATTGCAAACAAGTAACATTGTGCACATTACACTTTCCATATTTTAGAGTGCACTGTGTACAATATGTTACTTGTTTGTAACGTTAATTGTTTTAAATATTTATTTTATGTTATAAAGGTTGCTTAAAAGCACCAAGACACTTTTTATTTTTGCAAAAAATAGAAAGCAATTTTTTTTTGGACATTAATTGATTATTAGAGTGGGTCACAATGCATACATTGCACAATTCTTGATACATTTTTATATTGCTTTTTGTTTTGCTTTGCCGTTTACACCTTCATTATTTTAGGAGAGCCATTTTCATTTTGAAATTCGGTATTGTGCAAGCAACAATCAGTCATTTCAACAATATTAGAATCTCTATTCTTGGCTCCAGCATGTGGAAAAGTGAAACACTTTCTTCTGTTATGTCTTGATGACTGCCAACGTTCCACTGTAGGATTGATGGAGGCAGTACAGCGCAAGGTCCAAACACTTTGTTACTACCGATGTTGAATCCTCTAGCTTTGGATCATCAATATTAGGTCTTGGCTTATTAACACAGTTTACAGATCACAATGGCTCTAAAATGCACATAACATTTAGTAACTGCCACAACATTGTTAAAATTTGATACATTTTTCTTAAGACATGTCAGATTGTTCATATTCATTCAGGTTATTCAGATTTTATTGTGACAGGATGGTGTGTAAATGTAAATATTTTCATTATATAACTTTACCTTTTTCACATGAAACCAAGGAAAAACTTGTAGGTCATTATGCTTTTATTTCACTTGATATCACATAGAGTTTATATGTGGCCCCTGAACACCGTTGACTGTTAATACTTTCAGTATAATTTCTGCACTTTACAAATTCATCCCCTGGGATGGAATACACCAATTGGCAAGCTAGTGTTGGCCCACAGGCCTTATATTTGACACCCCTTATCTAGTGGAATAACACACCTAAGAATAAGAGACGGGGGAATGCAATGTAATGACTTGGGTTTATACTGGGTTTAAGCCTACCTTAGCCTCTGGGAACAGCTGTGAGGTATCTGATGTTGGCTGACCTCTGACATGCTCCCCCTCCCATTGACTCCACAGCGATCGTCTGGCGCTGCTGCAGGTCAGGGCCATCCTGCAGCAGCTGGGGCTCGACAGCACCTGTGATGACAGTATTATCGTCAAGGAGGTGTGTGGCACGGTGTCCCGCCGCGCAGCTCAGATCTGTGGAGCCGGGATGGCTGCTGTGGTGGACAAGATCCGTGAGAACAGAAGGCTGGACCACCTGGACATCACAGTGGGCGTGGACGGCACACTCTACAAGCTGCACCCACAGTAAGACACAGAATCAGAATAAAACAGGGGGTGTGTTCGAGGTGAAAGAGACACAACAGTAAAGTATTGAATTTCATCAGGCTTCAACTGTCCTTTTGTATTTTTGAAGACTAGATAATACTAAGGAGCCTCTGAAAACTAAGACTGCCTCTTTAAAAAAAAAAAAAAAAAGTGCAAAAAAATACTGACTACGCTCAGCTGTCTACAGTGCATTTAAACAGCTGGAAAACTTTGACAGTACATGTACAAACTATGTTTGTAAAATATGTTCTGAAAGTTTGTTTTTAAAGGACTTTATAAGGGCCTTACTTGCAGCAAATACTTACATTCTCTTACCAACTACATTTTCTTCCAATTTTTTGCCCCCCCCACCACCAACATAAACAAACCATTCCTACAGGTGTTCACTACACATGCTTGGTGTTATATTATGTTTCTAAACCCCATAGACATATTATTTGGACACTATTATACTACAGGAAGTGGTATATTACTATTATGATGGTTTGTAAATCGCATATAACAAAGGCGAGATGACATGAACGACATTTACATGACAGGAATGGGAAGGTCTTACACAACAGGATGTGTTAAGTCAGGCCTTAAGTCCAATCACCCGGGAATCCACTGCTGCCTTCAAGTACCATCAGGAAGATGACCCTTTCCACTTGTGCATTTGAAATTAAAATTGCATTGTGTTCAAGGGCTTTTGTTGTAGTAAAATGAAAAATGGCCGACACAATTTATAGTTACCCGTTTTAGATGTGTTAATTCATCTGCTACAAGTATTTTTGCAAATTGTGTGTAATATAAATGCATTAAACCAACTAACCACAGCCAATTCTCACTAAAAGTATAGTTTCTCATTTGTGATTAATTCCTCCTTGCTCTCCTGTCATGTTGAAAAGCTCAAAGGTTATTTTCATCTCGGCAGCTCAACAACATTTTTTTCCAGTGAAAAATACTATGTGAGGGGACCTTCATATGCACTTTCAATTTCGTATCTAGTATTTACCAAAATTCCCACAGCACATGAAGGCAGCATATGTCTACAGACTCAGGAACATGACTTGATACGTTGTGTACTGGTGCAAATACAAAGCACGTGTATGCTTGATATAAAATATTTTAAATCTCACTGAGTCATTTCTGGTTAAATAAAGATAAAAATTAATTACATTTCAGTGAGATCTAATTTCTGACCACTTACCTTTTCCCTCCCACTACAGTTTCTCGAGGATCTTCCATCAGACAGTGAAGGAACTCGCCCCCAAATGTGATGTTACCTTCCTCCTGTCTGAGGACGGCAGCGGTAAGGGCGCTGCACTTATTACCGCTGTGGGATGCCGCCAGAGGGAGCTGGAAGCACAGCAGCACTGAGGAGCCCCACCCCCATTGTTGTCCAGAATCACCTGCTGCTCCAATGTTACCTTCACCCCCATACTCCCGTACAGCCGGACTCCATCGCCTCCCTTGGCAGCCGTGACTCCACCTCGGCCCCACCTGTCCGCCCCTACAGCCAGAGAGACATGCTGCAAGCATAGAGAATTTAGATGAAAAACTTTATTTATACTGCACCAGAGGGTTTATTATTTCCATGTTTGTACATTTTCCTCACTAGCTTGTCAATAATCTGATGAATCTTAACTCCTTAGGTGTGCAATATTTGTGTATTGCTGATTTTATTTTTATATGGAGGCAAATATATAACTGTATTTATATAGCAAAGGCCACTTTGAATCCCAAAGGTCATTAGGATTTTGCACCATAGACACAAGAAAATGTCTGCACTTTTTATATGAGAGTTACAACAGCAGCATTTCAATGTAACTTCTAAATGAAGGATGTCCTTCTCGCTGAATGATAAAACTTGTTTTTACAGGCTCCACTGGTTCACAAAACCAGTTCAAAAAGGGCTCACTGCAGTGGGTTGAATGCAAGAGTCACGGCTGTTAAAATCATCCTCATTTTATGTCCGACACACAATGTGCTAGGCTACTAACTCCTTTTTGTGTAACTGTCAATGTAACTCACATGATAAAATATTCCAGCTGCACCGTACCATTTATTCTTCCAGAGTTGAGAAGGTAGAAAAGGCCTCAGCCAATGGAAGTATTATCCTGTTGCTATTTGTGAAATTATACTTTTGGTGTTGTGATGAATTCCACTTCTACTCACTGTATGTGCAAAGAATAAATGTTTATTGGGCCCCATGAGGAGTGGCTACTATGAGAGCTTTGTGTATTTGTGGCTGAGTGTCAGTGTGTCCTACTGTAATGACTTGTAGCTTTTAATGTCCAAAGCTTTGTGGAGACTGCATGCCTTACATTAAGACAAAGGACATTATTGGATCATATATTTTTTTCTTTTCTTTTTTTTTTTTACATAATATAGGAGTTGTGATCGACACAGTGAAAAAGTGAATTCATTAAATTATATTTTGTTGTGGACTAAGATCTGGTGTCTCTTTCTTAAAACAATCAACAATGGGCAGAAGCATGTGTCATACCAGACATAACATAACTCGATAACCTGAAACAAATAAAATACAGGCATGTAGGGCACTTATCTGATACAATTGGAAATTTAGTGAAGCAACTGAGCATTAATATCTATATAAGAAATGAACTTTGACAGCAGACAATTGTTTGCAGTTCAAGGTGGAAACATTATACAGTTATTAAAGCTGTTATTCCATCAGTATTTCAGGAATATTACTATATTCTCCATTGCTATTGAATACATTGTGTGTTGGTTCTATTTTTTAAAAAATGTCAGATTGCTTTGCTTCAAGCTGTTTTTGCACAGTAGAAAAATAACTTGAGGTCGAACAACAGAGTTTACCGGTACTTCCTCATACATGTCCATGACACTGTGACAAGGTATCTCTGATTGGCTCAGAATGTGTGAAGGAACACTCCCCATCCCCTCTCGCTCTCTATGTGTGTTTACCTTTACCACAGTTTTCACACTTTCTCAACCTACATTCATCACAATAAAACAACTATTTGATGTCATTGCTATTACTGTTTTGTATTCCACATCTCAAACCCTTGAATCCATCCATCCATCCATTTTCTGAACCATTTTATCCTCAAGGTCAAGGTGAAGGTGGGGTTCACCCTGAACAAGTTGTCAGTTCATCAAAGGGCCAACATATAGAGACAAAAAACCTGTCACTCTCACATTCACACCTGTGGGTGATTTAGATGTGTGGATGGTGAGAGGAAGCCGGTGTACCGAGAGAGAACCCATGCAGACAAGTGGAGAACATGCAAAGCCCACACAGAAGTCTTGGTGTTGGAATGGAATTTTGGACCTTCCTGCTGTCCACTGCACCACTCCACGTGAATTCACCATGTTCCAATAATTTGGTCCATATAGTATAATTTCTGGTACCTTTGGTCTGCTGCCCAATCCACGTGGCACCAGACCCTTTTGCCTCCCCTTGCAGGTGGTGGGCCAATGAGATGACGATCCCATGTCCTCGGTTCAGGTTGGACCTGACCGGACCCCATGGGTAAAGGCCCAGCCACCAGGAGCTCACCAATGGGCCCCAGCCCCAGGCCTGGCTCCAAGGTGGGACCGCAGTCACCCTTCGGGCCGGGCACACAGCACCTTGTTAATTCTGGACATAAAGGGTCCTTGAATCGTTCTTAGTTTGACCCTTCATCTAGGTCCAATCTGCCATGGGAAACCCTACCAGGGGCAAAATGCCCCTGACAACACAACTCCCAGGATCACTAGGGCTCTCAAACTCCTCCACCACGATAAGGTGACAGTTCAAGGAGGAGAAACACTATACACACTGCTTCTGACTGGCATCCTATCTGTATGCATTGTAAGGCTTCCATGTGGATGTCCTCGCTTCATCAAATACCATGCACTGATGGTTAAGGGTTCAGATTATGTGAACTAGACATCTTGGCATAAACTGACACGTGATCAAACGGTGTTCAGTAACATGCGAAAGTTCAAAAATGCTTACGTATAGAACTCCAAACACCATAAGAACTGGCATGACAGACTGCAATTTCACATGCTCAGTCTTATACCTCAGGTTTTCAATGACATGAACATAAAACAAAATGTTCTATTTTCCAAATCTGTACCCCTTTGAATTGCTTGATTTACACACGTAAGACAATTAGGAGATAAAGAGGAAATGGTAAAAATAGTCAGGAAAGTTCACTTATGCACACATGTACTTCTCATGATTTATGGATGACAACTGAGAACTGGGTCATAATGGTTTGTCATATTTAAAACTGGGTCCACAGAAACATTTGTGGAGACACAACCACAGCTGATAATATCTTTACATGTCTGATTTAATGGTGTTAACATAAATAATAAAACTGACCTGGTGACTGTTATTTTCCATCACTGGCTAGTAATATTGTCAAGTAGTATACTAAAAATATTTGCAACTGCTCAAATTTTCAAATCTAAACAAATAAAAACATTAAACTGCATTAAACAACAACTTTTTCTGTGAGAAGTTCTACACTGTCCTTCTGAACACTACATGCATCCACATTAGTGAAGTCATGTGCCATGCTACATCTTTTACTAAATTAAAATAGAGATTTAGAGAAAAGAAACAGGATAGAAATCTATTTTTTGTTTGTATCTGCATGACTATTTTGTGTGGTAATTCTCAAATATGGTGTTTAGTTAGTTAACTCTATAGTGTTAAAAATAAAACAAAGTCAATAGTATGCTAATGCTGTAAAAGAAAATTTAATTGGCAATTATTCTGTGAGTTAAATTGAATGGACAGGTTTACAGGTAAACAGGTTTATGTCTTTGGCAGGCTGGTGGCTCTGGAATAGCAGATACGAATCATCACATCATATCATCACCAGCTTGATATTTCTTTCCAGGTAAAGGATTGTTCATGTTTGGAAAAAGGTGGAAGTCAGATGGTGAATGAATTAAAAATTCAACCCGTCCAATGTCACAGTAATGCACAGCCACCATGGCAACTACAGATTTGTGAGATGGAGCATTGTCCTGTATCACACCATCGATGTTCCAAGTCATTCACCAAGGTTTCTGTAAATTTAAACCAGTTAAATGACTTGAAGGCCTCTTTGGCGATGTTATGAATGAAACTCAAGGTCTATTGCATGCCCTGTTGTATGACAGCCATTTGCAGATGGCTTTGTTCATTACCTTCACGTTTTCTGACAAGCTACGTGGTTTTATGCCTTGCTATCCACCAAAACTGAGAAATATACAAGGTGCCAAGCAGTTAATTGCCAAGATTTCTTAATTTCAACCAAGCACTTCCTGTAATTCCCTTTTTGAAACCTAAAATTCGGAGTATTGGATTTTATAAGTTTAGGGTCCACAGAAGCCCTCAAACAGCCTTACCTGAAAAACACACAATAAAATTAATCAAACCAAGGTTTAGATTACTTATATGCATATTAACTTCCTAGATATCGGTATTAACCATTCATAGCCAACCGATTAACTTGTCCACCAACCCTTGTCTAGTTAGTGTATCTTTGACAAGCTATACATTTGTCATTAACGATTTTATTACACTTGGTTGTAGTTTTGTCGTTATTATAACAATGCTGTAAGTGCACAGTCCAATTTAAATGCCATGCCATTCCTTTATAGCCTACTGCTGCCATCTTCACCTCAAAGAACATTTACATATGAATTAGATACATACTGTAGATTTCCAATTGCCTTTGTGTTGTCCTGTTTGTATTTTCCATTCCTTTGTTATAGAATATTTCCTCGAAAGTGAGTGGGTGTGCGCAGGCTGTTTGCATGCACGCGTGCGCGTGTGCATGCATGTCTGTCGACTGTGCCTTGAGTTAAATGGATCTGCGTACAGGTATTTGTCCTACTTTGTGAAGGCGGCGAGCCTCTGTGTATTCATATGGAAATTCAGCAACATTATTAACAGATGCGGATGGCTTAAGTGACGTTAAACAGAAGGAACTCCACATCCTGATCTCTGCCCATCTCTGTATGCGTGCTACGCTGTGTGTGTCTATGTGCATGTGTTTGTTTCCAGCTCTTACCAGGTTGGGTGCGTTGTACTGAGGGCTTCCTGCTGCATCCATCTGCCTCCAACTAACAAGCGGAGAACTGTCACTGCAGGTACATAAAAGACACAAAAAACAAGAAATTGTACCGTAACTAGAGACGGACAAAGTGTAACGTTGACGTGTTGTGCACATAAAAAGGGTGGCAGCCTGTTAGCTGACAGGCTAACTTTGTAGTTGGCAAATTGCGCTAGCTAGCTAGTCATTTAGCTAGGTTAGCATTGCATCGGAGCGTGGGAGCGAGATCCGATAACTGCTTTAATGCAAAGGTTGGTACGTTGCCAGCTGCTATTGCATATTTAACAAGTAACTGTGGTTTTTCAGTCGATGTCGATGGGTGGCCTGCATGTATAAATGTGGGTGTTTCATGCAGATTTCCGTGCGGGAGGTAAGTGGCTAATGTCAACAGCTAACGCTAGCTAACGTTAGCTGCCCTCGTTAACCTGTTTGCTCCTAGTTAGTCGGTCTATAAATTATTTATTTGTGCCAACAAGCATATTTTCGGGAAACGGGTGGCTTATTTTTCTACAGTGTTGTACCTTACTCTTCATGCATCTGTTTAATGAAATTAGCAGTGTTTCGTGTCGTTACCGACCACCTACTGTGCAGAAAAGCCAAATAAACTGACCCGAGGAACAAGGGGTCTCGCGCACGGCACGTGCTGTCATTTGTCCACAGGTGTCCCAGGTGGTGCACGTGAATGTGCCACCTTCAAAATGCCACCTGTACTTTGTTGGAATGTAACTAAATATGTGTATTCAAGTACTGTACTGGAGTACAAGAGTACAAATGTGGGATAGTTGTTGTACTTTCGGCTGCTTTTTACTCAGATATTCCACTACGTCTGTCAGGCAAACACTGTAGATTTTACTCCATTGCCTTTGCTTGATAGCTTTTCCTTTTCAGATAGCAGTTTTTAATCCCATTCTTGTACTGTGCAAGTCATGCATATTCAAATGTGTTTTTTATGTTGATGAACTGATTAAGTGTTGTCATGAATTGCATTTCCTGGAAGTTCATCATGAGCAAAATGCAAACATGGTTGTTTTTCTAAGTTAAAATATATTTTTATGAGATATTTAGATCATAAGGTGAAGATCTGCGATGCCTTCCTGTAAATGTACCCACCAGCAGCATGGAAAGTAGATGAAAGGAATGCAACCTTAAACCTATTCAGCAATAAAATGCCACATACTCATTCAATTATAAAACATCACATATTATAGTAAAAACATTGTCAAGGACCATTTTATTGTATGTATTTTTCCTGAAGTATGGCTTTGAATGCAGAACCTTTACTTGTTATGAAGTATTTTATCCTTACATTTTCTGGTGGGCTTCGGTTCTGTTGTTTGTTATTTGACAAAAAAAAGTGCATTGTCAAAAACGACTTGATTATAACACTTACCACTTACATACTGCACAAATATTGTAGATTTTCACATAACACAGTATGCTCATTAATGTTGTTCAATGTGAATTTTTCTTCACATTATGTAAAGATTAATCACAGAATAACACTGGTTATAAATAGTGAAAGGATCTGAATTACAAATGAGTGCAACAGTAAAATGACAGCACAATGTGACAAACAATTCTTTGCCCTTTTCATATTTCATTGGTACATGAGGAAACACTGTAATGCCATTGATAAGGAAAAACACAGTGTGGTATCACTAAATGTACTTAAGTAAAGAACTCGAAAACCTTTTCTACCACTGCGTCTGTGTGACTTGGCTTGACCTTGTAACAAATTATTGTAAAGTACTGTATGAACTGGGGCTGAAAATTGTGATTATTTTAATCATCATCAATTCAAGTGACATTTGTTTGAATAATCCTGCCAGCAGAAGATGCTGAATGCATATGACATTTTAAAACATTTCTCTTCTGTTATCATAAATTTTAAAACACCAACACTAAATAACCTTTTATTATAGGTGTATTTATTTTTAATTTTTTTGGAGAAGGTTGTGTGATGCTAAGAGACTGTGTCTCTCAACAGAATTTGGCAATGAATTTTCATTGGCAGACTCTATGCCTTTTGTCTCTCCGCTGTATTTTATCTTCTGTTTATAACTCACGTGTTGTCACGTGTGCAGCACCTGGGAAATTCCATGTAAAATAAGAAAATAATTAAATGTGATGAATTGCAGGGTGGCATGGTGGTGCAGTGGTTAGCACTTGTGCCTCACAGTGAGAAGGACCCTGGTTCAAATCCCACACCCGACCTTTCTGTGTGGTTTGCATGTTCTCCCCGTGTCCGTGTGGGTTTTCGCTGGCTACTCCAGTTTCCTCCCACCATCCAAAGACATGCAAGGATAGGTTAATTGGTTAATCTAAAATAACCCATAGGTGTGAATGTGAGAGTGATTGTTGGTCTATGTATGTTCAGCCCTGCGATGAACTGGCGTCTCATACAGGGTGTATCCGCCCTTCGCTCATTGTAGCTGGATTAGGCCCCCAGTGACCCCCATGACCCTACTGAGGTTAAAGTGGGTTCAGATGGCGAGCGAGTGCGGAATTACATCATGTTTTTATGAAATGTCTGTGTTGAATTCAGTCTAGAATCCTTACTCTATGGTGATATGTGGCATTACAGATATAAAATGATAGAAACTATGATAGATGTTGACTGTGTATTGACACAGTGATTTATTGTAACTGCTTAGACTTAAATACTTCTCATTCTAATCTCTTCAGGTTATACCAGTCAGGTGTACGTCCCTCCTTCTCAGGACTTCTCACACACTTAAAGAGCAGCAGAGCGGCAGCACTTTGAAAGCTTCCATCTGACTCATGACTGTTTGAGGGGACGCGGCCTCACCGTGGCCCATGCACTGTACCCGTTTCCCTCCCTGTCTTCCTTATCCCTCAAGCTGACGCAAAATCCCAGACACCTCCCCCCCCTCCCCCATCCCCATCCCCACTCCCACCCCATTCCCAGTGATTCGCCCCCTCCAGCAATGGCATCTGGCACAGAGACGGTGCACTACATCCACCTCCATAATTCCAGCCAGTCTGTGCTGGAAGCCCTGCGCACACAGCGGCGTGAAGGCCTCTTCTGTGATGTGACCGTACGGATTCACGATGCCTCACTGCGTGCCCATGCCTGTGTGCTGGCAGCAGGGAGCCCCTTCTTTCAAGACAAGCTGCTGCTGGGTCACTCTGAGATCTCTGTGCCGCCATTGGTACCCGCTGAGACCGTGAAGCAGCTGGTGGATTTCATGTACAGTGGCTCGCTGGTCGTCCTGCAGTCACAGGCCCTGTGCATCCTCACTGCCGCCAGCATCCTGCAAATCAAGACGGTCATTGATGAGTGCACCCAGATCATCTCCCAGAGGAAGGCGGCAGCCGGGGCAGCAAGTGCAGCAGCAGCCGCAGCTGCAGCAGCGGGAGGAGCAATGCTCGGAGGTGTTCTGCCAAAACAAGAAGAGCGCGGTGGAGGAAAAGGCAGGGAGAGCAGCGGCAGTGGGAGCTGCTCTGGTGGTGCAAGTGGGGGCTACCCAAACTTCTCCAACTTCATGGCTGACTGCGGTACAAACAACATGGGTGGAGGCATGGGCGGAGGCAGTGTCAATGTAAGTGACAGTGGCCCTAGTTCGATGGAACAGCCCAACACCGTGAGTCTGATGGCGCTGGGAGACATGGGCCCCAGCTCCATGTGTGGGGGTGACGGGATGGGCTCAGGAGCCAGTGCAATCCTCATGAAGCAGAGCCCCAGCTGCACTCAGGATGTCAGGTACTGCAGTGGACTGTAATGCTTTCATAGATGCACATTCATTTCAGATCAACATCACATGGCTGACATTTATGAGCTGGTATCAACTCCAACGAACAGTGATTTTTATTTTCACCCTCTTTTTACGGTTTAGTTCCATAAAATCATCACCAAAAATGAAGGATAGGTGAAAAAGAAATTAGGACGCTCAAAAATAACCAAAAGATTGATGTGTCAAGACTTTGTGTCCTTTTTCTTCTCAATAATCCTATGAGATTTATTCTGTTTTCTTTTCTTATTTTGACCTGATAGACATTGAATATTTCCATTGGTGTTAATCTGTATCTGGAAGATTGACCTGGTGTGGCCAATGATAAGATTTGGAGTCAATGAATATTGCCACCTTTGTTTGACAAATATGACAAGTGAAATGGTTGAAAATAATGGGAGTAAGGCTGGAAGTTGTGTTTCCAATAAACCACCACTCCCCAGAACCCACAGACTACCTACTGTATGCCCTCTAAAAACTGACAGAAAAGCATGATAATGTTAAATAGCATGAACCATCTACCAGATTTCTTGTTTTTTCTCTGGCTTCACTTATTATAAGCCTGGTATAGTAATGTTGTTTCATAGCATATTGCTGTCTGTATTTTTTATGTATAGGGCCTGAATGTTTTTTTTCCACCCCTGGTCAGGTACAAGCTTCGAGACCTGTTGGCACAGACCGCCAATGGAGCCAGCACCAGTAGCACAGGGAACCTCTCGGCAGGCTGCAGCTCTGGCGTGGGCAGCGTGGACAGTATCGGCAGGGACAGCCTCCGCGGCAACACAGCTGACCTCTCTGATGACCTGGTGGGAATGGACCGATACAGTGAGGAGGAAGATTTGGACGGCAGAGAGCGGGGAAGAGACGGAGACAGAGACAGGGGGGCGGGACACAGCCGCAAGCAGAGGCAGCCGTTAAGACTCCAGGTAGGGGGATAAGGGGAAGGTTGCCATGGTTACAGCTTTCAGGCATGCAGAGCTGCAACGGTTTGCTTTTCTTTCTTTTTCTGCTTTTCCCTCTTCTCACACTGCATTGGCGTATATTGCTGAGATGTTTCTGCACTTTGCACAATTGAAGAGAAGCCCTCGTCTTAACTTCATCACCTTTTGCCTTGTTGTTCTATGGACTTCTGCATATATACTGTAGGTCATTAAACTTATTAGTACCTACTTGAAGAGGCGTAAACGGGGTCGTTACTGTGCTTTTATTTTATTTTTTTGTAGTGTTTGCCAGTGATGTGCTTATCAGCGTAATATCTTTTCATCTTTCCTCTTATCTTTTTTTTCTTATTTTAGGTGCTAGGAGGAGGAGAAGGAGTCGTGGTAAAAGATGAAGGGGTTCAAGATACGGATGGGACTGTCTACACCTTGGAGGATGGGAGGCGAGATGGAGAGCAGCAGGACACCCAGGAAACCATGGCAGGCTTTGGACAGGTGAGCTATGAAAGGCAACTATAAAGAACAAATCAAAAGACCAAAAGTTTCAGAAAAATCGAAACATTTTAGCAATGCAAAGCTTACTTTTAAAATTTTTATCATATAGTTAATCAACATTTCAACTGTAGTACAAACGCTGTATGTTAAGACTTGATTTCAGAGTAATGTTTAGTTGGAAAATGTTGCCTATTTCCTCAGTGGGAAACTTTGAGCATCACCTTATTCAGGTAAAATTAAGCTCAGCATTTCTGTCATAAGTCCTGAAGTATAAGTAGGGAAAAACCTGGTGGAGCTGATTTCTGCCGCAGCCTGCTGTACCCTGCAGACTACACGAGGAACATCTGCCACACAGTCAAAGGGATTCAGCTTTGCCTGTCAGTTTTCTCAAAAGTGCTGCATCGAAAGTCCTGATTGAAAATGCAATAATGCCTTAATTTAGAGGTCAGTGTATTATGTTTCCACACAATGTAAAGCATATGATTTTCATTAGAACAAACACTGCAGAAAAGAATCTAATCATCTCCGTCTTTGAGCAGTGTTTCTGTTTTGCTGTTGATTCACTTGACAGAGGGAGAAGCTGCATATCTCGAAACAGACTGTCAGAAAAAGACATCACCTAGAGCACTGTGTTGTGTGGTATTTACAAAGGTATAATAAAATAGACTGTATATTGCAAAATCGTCTTCACAGATGCATCTGTGTGATAATAGAAGTTATTCCTGTGGACGTGTGAAATAAGAAGTAATGCAGCTGCTGTTAGATGGACATTTTCTTCAACTCTTAATTTGAGTTGAACTGTACAACTATTTTCACATTCAGGAAGTGATTCGCACATGTGGTGAAGAGTCGAATCTGCTGAAACTCCATAAGACCTTTGATTTAGTAAGTGTTGCCTGACTTTGATTGTTTAGCACATGCAGAGTTTTCCCTACCATTGTGATACTTTGACCTTAGAAATTGAAAAGGGGAAATTTACTATGACGCTTTGGTTCCATATTTTGCTTTAACTTATGGACAGGTTCAATCACAGTAGAGATCCTTCTGCTATTCAATCTAATAATGTAATACAATTTATTATTATTATTATGCATTAGGGTTCTATTAAGCTTTTCAAGGCACTCATAGTGCTTTTATATTTTTGATCCATAATTCATACACTCTTACAGATCAGCGGTGGTAAGGCTGATATAAGTGAGGCTGGCTACATGCACCAAGCAGCCCCTCCCACCACTACCAGACATTCATAGACTTGTGTGAGTGACACTGGAGACAAAGTAAAGTGTCTTGCTCAAACATACAATGGCATATGCCTAGGACAAAGTGGAATTCTACCGTCTTGCTGCCACAGTCAATGCAATCGGTTACTGTTACTAATGTTATTCTATCATTCAGCAATATTTTCAAATTATTTTATGGCACATAAAATTACTTTCAAATGTTTCACTTGCTTCATCAGTGACTGTAATGAGGAGACTTTCTTCCTCTTGTCTCATTCTCATATCAATATCTACAACCCGTGTGTAGTTTATACCAATACTGTAATGACAAAATTAAAATATTAAAATGTTCAATGTTTTTAATTAAACAGCATTAGACATTACTTACTATAACTGCAAGAAGTGTTTTGCACATTTTGACCAAGAAGGCATTAAGCAATTCTCAAAGGCATGGTATGTAACATTTTCCAGAAAAGCAAAAGGTAGTTTCTCCTTATAATCCCTGTCTGACAGAGATGCAGTTTATGCAGGCAGAAATGTGTTTAAAGCAAAGCAACTCCTGCTTTATCTCCTCTTCTCATTTATTGCATTATTACCCCACCCCCCAAATGGGAGGCAAGGTGTATTGTTTATGGTTTGTGTCTTTGATAATGCGTTAGCAGCGAAACTATTAGTTGAATTCATATCAAATTGGGTTTATACATTGCCAGTGAGTCAGAATAGACATGACATTACAATTTCATTTTCCTTGGTCAGGATGTGTACAGCCAGTCCAGCTTATATTTACAAGGCTGCAAATGAATACTGAACAAAAAATAACTCAAACTATGAATTAGGGGTGAGCAATATGGCAAAAATATAATGAAATTGCAATCTCGATTTCATCATAATTTGTTCCACTGACCTTTAAGACTAATTTGCAAGTTTCTGAACAGTGCAATCAAATAATTCCCCAAAATATTTAGCCCAAAGAATGTGTGTGCGTGTAAGAATACATTTCATATCATTCATTTTCTCTATTGACTTGAGTCTGGTCATAGAAAATGACTCAAGAAAAAAGGGACTATATAAGCACTTGATGTATTTATTAAACATCAACAGTTTCAGCAGAAGAACTTGCAACAACTGTTCTATCTTTATGGGTTTGTTTTGCTGTCACTACTAGATCAACTGCCCATTTGTACATGTGTAATGGTAACACTCCTCCGATAAATTGACCCAAATGCATTAACAGAAATGTTCAGAGTCATCCTGTGCTTCAAGTGGGTTAATTATAGCCCTGAACAGAGTCTCAGGGATCTTATGGTTTTGGTCTGACTGTTGCCGCCACCTTTGCTGGTTCCAGATATCCTTCCTGTGAACATGATAACTTGAAAAATATTGGGTTTAAAAATTCCATGTTTTTCATATCAATGAATATTATGGAGAGGAAGAACTAAATTTGATTTTGGATGATTTACCATTTCTATATTGCCTACAGTCGGCCGCTTAACAGTTTAAAATCACTAATGTCATTGGAGACAAAGGAATACATGTGAGTTTTTGTTAAAGGGGACAGCTATGACACAGGAGGTAGAACAGGCCATCCAGTAACTAGTACTAATAGTTCGGCTCACAGTATCACTCCCTCACTTGTTTATGAATGTTTGGTTATGGTCAAAGGGGCTGTTTGTTGTGGATTACCTGTGAGTTGACCACCAACTGTTAATGTGACGTGAATGATGCAGTCGGATTAAGTGCTTTGATTTTGGAGAAAAGGAAAATGTTATCCATCCAATACTAATATTTCTTAAAACCTCTGTATCTGTATTCTGATCTAAGCTAGGCTCTGGTTTGACCTGGTCTCAATGCTTTCAGAAGAAGAAAGTGCTTTATTTGTCATTATATTGTACAGGGAAATTTGCCCTCTGCATCTAACCCATCCTTTGGTGCCGTTGGGGCAACCTTGTAAGGAGCAGTGGGCAGTCATGGGCGGCACCCGGGGACCCATCTCCTGATGTGGAGCCAGTCTCACGGTCAGAATCACCTGGCTGGAGGATTTGACCCTAACAAACATGTTTTTGGGTGATGGGGGATACCGGAGCACCCGGAGGTAACCCATCCAGACACGGGGAGAGCAACATGTAAACTCCACATAGAAAGGCCCACACAGTCCGGGAATCGAACCCAGGTCTTCTTGCTGTGTGATGCAAGAGCACTAATTTATCAGCCACTGTGCTGCCACGGTCTCAATTGAGCTGATGGCGGCTTATCAGCTTTTCAGTCATGTTCGCTACAACAGAATTCATCCCAAAGATGTTTCCTTCCTTTCCTCATTATCCTTAATGCAAGTCAGATTTATAGTTTTTCCTTAAACGTTCCAATCACCATCTTAAAATTCAACATGTCAGTCAGTCATGTGGCATGGACATCAAGAGTTGGCAGTTCCAATCCTACTCTATCCTAGACATGCTGACCCTTCACCCACCTTGCCTAATGTTGTTCCCACTGGTGGATGAATGAGTGGTGATTGTCAAAGGGCCAGTTTAACATAGATTTGCCCATTGGCAGGTGTGCATACAGATGGACTTCACCACCACCTATAACTGGAGATAAACAGTTTATAGGGTCTCCAAATATAGCAACTGACTGCTACTTATTATGAGGTTTTATTACTTTACTAATGTGACAATGAACTCTACTCTGAATAAAAATTATTTTCATGTGTGATGATGATAAAATAATAAATATTGTATTGTATGCACTATATTACTGTATTCACACTGCATGTGTCACATTATATTAGTGCATTTACTCAAGTATGGTCTGGTCTATATATTCCTGGTCTCAAGAAAAGTATTTATTTTATTCTAAATTGTAGCTGATTAAGTAAAACTGAATATTTTTGCCCATTTTTTTTCTTAATCACACCTCTGAGTTTTCATGGATGCTTTTTCAAGCTTTTGTTCAAAGTACAACGTTGGAGAACCTTTATGTTATAATGAGAAGTGTCACAATATTTTTCAGTTCATTATGAAAATATGGCAGGACAAATTAAACGATGTTGGCCCGCCAAAGTCTAGGTAATTAGTAGGAAGTGCTGCAGCTGTCACAGATGCTGCACAGTAAATGTGGACATAGTGTTAACTTCATCAATGGAGAGATTTACTTTGTTTCTTCCGATTGTTTTTAAGCATTGCAGTAGTATTGGTCCAAAATGTTGCAAAAAATCCAGAGCTTTTCCTCACATAACAGCAACACCCCCGAGAGTAAGTCCTGTAGAAACCCATGAACAACTGTGTAAGGATCCTCCTTTTTTTTTTTTTTTTTTTTTTTGAAGAGGTGAGAGAAATGGTGATTCAGACTGTGATTCTACCTCAGATTATTCTAGTTCTATGATCTTTTGACCAGATGATTCACTGTCATTTATCCAACTCCATGGGTTTTAGAGGTGCATCAAAGTTGAAGAAGATTATGTGTTTCCACAGTAACTATGGAGCCTCTGAACATCCACATGGGTCATATCTCATGACCATGAAAAGATGACAAAATGCATTTTACACCAATTATTTACATGTTTTGATAGGTGCAGTGGATCAGAAATTTTAAATATTTTACTTCAGTAGATTATAATGGTTGCTAGTGACTGTTTGGTTCTGTGTGGGTTAATGATTTGATAAACTGGAGTTTTATGTAAATAAAATAAACAAAAGACAGAGCCAGTGTTGTCACAGTTCTCCACAAATGTTTGCATATATACTACAAACAAAAACTTATTTCTTTTTTTGGTGTTGTTCTAGATGCTATTTATTGAATCTGTCTGCTTTTTAGCATTCCCTTGTTCCTCCCATTTGTTTATTTCCCATTACATTGAGTTCAACATAGTTCTGCTTGAATGAACACTGCCAAGTTGACCATTATGGTAATACAATTATACACTTGAGGTACATGTTTTTGTTATATAATTTTAACATGATTCAAGTCAACAGAAGCCAAAATGATTTTTTTTCTGTCCTTGTCTTTGTTTTTATGTTTTGTCATAATTGTGGATCCATCATTTGGAAGCCACAGATGTGGCTCGAGCAATTGAGCTCCTTGAAAAGTATCCTTAACTTTTTGTTTGTAGCGTATGTTAAGATAAGGAGCTGTCTTTAACTCTTTTGTCTCCTTGTGTGTCTTGCAGGATTTCTATGATGAGCAGGGTGTGTTTTCAGAGAGTTTTTGGCCACAGAGTGAGCCTTCTCAGACCATGGGGTTCAACCCCAGAGGACGGGTCACTAAACCTCTGACTCCGCCCCCAACCACACAGTCCATCAACAACCAGGTCATTACTCTCATTGATATTAGATCCTAGATATGTATGAGCCCCACCCCACACTCACTTCACCCTGAAAAAGAAATTAAAAATATTTCTCACACCTTTATTCCTCCTCAGCTCCTTTTCCAGTACCCAGTGAGCCAGTCGCAGCCAGCTCCATACTTTGTGGGAGGGCCCATGAGTGGGATTGACACCATGGCAGGGGCAGAGCCCAGTCAGCCAGCTCCACCCCCAGCGCAGATGACCCCTGCCCCACCTCCCTCCACTTCTTCCTGCTCGGCAGGCCCCTCCCCTTCCTCCCAGGGATCTGAGACCTCGTTTGACTGCACACACTGTGGCAAATCTTTACGTTCCAGGAAGAACTACAGCAAGCACATGTTCATCCATTCGGGTAAGACACACCTTCATTGATTGTTAGAGCTTTATACCATGTTTACAACGCTGAACGGCTCCTGATTAGCCTAGCCGCGCTATCCCTATTCATTACATGTATATGTCGAGGAACGCTTCATAGGCAGGGGAGGTGGGCTAAAAGGTTGTCTTTCAAATCCCTCTGTAGGCAATAGGACAGTGCTACAACCAATCAGCGTAATCTTTCTGATGATGTAGTTAGATCGCTGGAAAGTTCACAGAGGAGTCCGGAGAAAATTGCGAATGACTAAACAAAATTGGCGATAATGGAACTTCATGACTGTTGTCACTTCTGTAAAAAGAATTTAACGATTGCTGACGTTTTCTCACATTCTTGACTGATATTTGATAAATCTCCACCCCATGGTCACTTTGTTACACCTGCTCTCTGACTCTATACTTCACTGTGATTCGTCAGCCAGTTTCAGGGAAATCTAGCCAAATGTAGACTACTACTGTATCACATTACATGTGCTGCCACTAGGAGTCTAACGTGGCTAGGCTAAGTCCTGATAAGAGTTTGTGACCATTCTTATGGCATTATATAATTACTGTGTGACTCTGTTATTTGCTGTACCGTGTGTTTCTTCACATTATTCTACGGCCCTCTAGAACGTTGTGGCAGCTCCCGTTCACTTTGAATGATGTCAGTGGGCGGATTTTTTTCGATAACCGCCCGCTGCGCCGTTAACGCCCGCTGCGCCGTTAACGCCCGCTGCGCCGTTAACGCCCACTGCGCCGTTAACGCCCACTGCCCATGGCAACGGGTTTTGTCACTTCAGATTCATTGTGCCATATCACTCCGCAGGTAGTTCAGCCACTTTTAAAGTAGATATTCGCTTCGTTGTAACGGCTAGCTTATCCAGTGTTAACCTATCCTGATGTTATCCTGACCATAGTCAGGAAATCAGGGGAAATTGCCGTCCTCCTCTCGTACAGAATCTCCAGGGTCGAAGTCAGTATTTTACCCCGGGGTTAACTACTCTATGCTGGTTTTTAGAAAATAAGGAGAGGTTTCAGTGGCCTTCATTTTCAGTATTTATTTGCAAGAACGGGACAACACCTGCTCCGGTCTCCGACCTAACTGTGTACATCCATCTCTCTCTTTTCTCCGCCCAAAACTCTCTGCACCACCCTTCTGTCTGCCCCGCCTAACCCGCATCTTATTGGCTATTTCACAACACTAGTCTGTTAGAGTCGTGACAGTAACTCATGGGCCATACATTATCCCTTGCTAATGTGTGCGTGACTTCTGGCCAGAGTGGTGTATGACCCAGAGCTAAACTGTTGGTTACCATAGCAACATACAGAATACCACAGAGGGGTTCAAAACAATGTTTTGTTGAAACTATTGACTGATATTGTGTGTGTGTGTGTGAGTGTGTGAGAGGGAGAGAGACATGCATAGGTCGGGCATGAAATGTTGCAAACAGCGCAGCACGGCAAGAAGTTGTGCTTGTGGTAGTAGACTTCATTGTTTGCAGAGTCAAAAATGAAAAGACAAAAACTGATTTTGGAATATTTTATGACAGACCAATGACAGATGCAGGCCAGTTCAGAAGATGCTCCTGAACAAATTCAATAACCAAGGACACAACAAGACTTTTCGACATGGTTAATTAACTTCATGTCACTTTCATATTTCCTTTTAGCTTGTTTCTACACAGACTATAAGGTGTTGCTGAACATATTTACTGCCTTTGTGTTAGTTAGCAAAGGCTAGCCTCTAAAACAAATCACGTTTCATTGGTAAAAAATATTGGCACGAAATGGTTCTACCACATAGATTGAGCTCTGCATTTGCTATTAATAAATTCTGTCTTGTATTGTTAATTTTCAAATTTATAATTTTTAAAGATATGCTATGAAGTGATCACAAAGCTTCTTCTTTATGACCTACAGTACAATGCAAAAGAGTTTGTGCAGTGGAATGACAGATGCTTCTGATTCAAATGATCACCTCAATATCAAGCTCTACTGAAGCCTGATAATGACTCAGTTCTTTTGAATCAGGTGTGTTGGAGTAGGGTGACATCTAAAACATGCAGGACAGTGGGCCTGGAGGACCAGGCTTGAAGACCTCTGATGGTAGAATCAAACTTCCTGTTGTCGTCCACTCAAGTTTGACGATGATGTTAATTGTGTTTAAACATAGATACATACATACCTTTAGTGGGACCTTGACCTTTGACCTTCATTGCTCAAAATCTAATGGGTTCTTCCTTGACCCATTATCTGTCATTCCTGAACGTTTAATCAAAATCCGTTCAGAACTTTTTACGTAATCCTGCTGAAAGACAGGCAAACAGACAAACAAACGGACTCAAATTTAATACCTCCTTGGCGGAGGTAATGAATCAGCTTAATTTGTATCAATGCATGAAGACATCAGAGTATTGGGGAGAAATCCATGTGTATTAGTCTGGTATATCATAATCAGATTACTGCTGTTATCGGATGAAGCAGATCAGATTATCCTGTTTACATGATCACTTTAATAGTCTGACAGCTCAACAAAACAGATAATAATCAGAGTACTGGTGTGCATGTGAACAGGCTCAGTGTGAGTGTAAACTGGATTATTGAAATATGTCCGATTCTGTTTTCTGCTCCACCAGGTCAGAAACCTCACCAATGCTCCATCTGCTGGCGCTCCTTCTCCCTGCGTGACTACCTCCTCAAACACATGGTGGTGCACACCGGCGTCAGGGCCTTTCAGTGCTCCATGTGTGGCAAGCGCTTCACCCAGAAAAGCTCGCTCAACGTGCACATGCGCACTCACCGTGCCGAGCGCACCTTTCAGTGCAACGTGTGCCACCGGGCCTTCACCCATCGCACATTGCTGGAGCGCCATGCCCTGCAGCATGCTCACCATGCCTCACAAGGCCAGGGCCAAGGCCAGGGGCGTGGCGCCGACATGACCTCACCTACCAAGCACAGTCCTCCAGCTCTGGGAGGACCCTCAGGTATGGCCGGCGCAGCTGGCATGGTCGGCAGCATGACCAACATGCCCAGCCACGGACCTTCCTCCACCTAGAGAGAAAAAGAGGGGAGGGAGGGGTTCAGGGGAGAGGAAGGCGAGGTGAGCAAGCCCATTCCTTTAACCAAGACAGATTTAGTCCTAACAGCCTCGTTGTTCTGGTGGGAACGGTGTTCACAGGTTCCTGCTAGCTTAACTCTGTGACACCTTTCATCAGGGTTCCTACACACATCTGGACAGCCTTTAAAGTTGGGAAAACTATGTACATTTCTAAAACATTTGAGAATTGCACAAAAAAAAAAACCTTGAAAAGTGTAGAAAAAAAATATTTTTCCCTGGAAAGTCATCTTAAATTTGTAAATTGTAGTTCAACTGTAGCGCCACTGTCATTACCTGTGTTGTGACTTTTTATAACTGTGAGGACTAATCATAAGTATAAAGCAAAGTTGCTAACAATCATCCACTTTGAACAGCCATCCTATATAAAATATTAAAAAAAAGTAGCCAAAAAGAAGTTGGTTTTTGGTGTAAAGAACTCCTGAGCCAAAAAGGTTCAGGTGTAGGAACCCTGAGAGTTACCAAAGAGGTTAGGAATACAGAGCATAAGGGTGGGAGTGGGTGTGGGGAGCTGTGAGATTTCTAGGTGGAGGGGTGGGATGGAGTTGGTGGTAGCAAGAAGGGGGAAACATTTTTGGGTGGATGGGTGGGAAGGTGCAAGGTTCAGCTCACCATCAGTTAATTTAATTCATGTTGAGAAATAATGTTCAGTGAAAAAAACATAAAACCTCATGAGCTTCGCACGTCACCAACACTTCAAGTAGTAAGTCATTTTTCAACATCATGTTTTATCTTCACCTCACCGAAAGAATCCTTTATTTATACAGCATTTTACAACAAAGTTACGATGTGCTTTACATGCATTAATTTAATACATAAATACAGCCTCAAATAATTAACAAGGTTTCAAGATTTCATGCCGTAAAATTCAAGACATACAACAAATAAATTAGTCCAGTAATAAAATCCAATATCTAAAATGTAGGAAAATAATTAGAAAATACCTTAAGAATGTAGCCACAACACAATCAATTAAAAACTGTAATTGTCCACAGTCTTAGGTGAAAAATAAAATTCCATTTTTGTTCCATATCACCCAGATGTTAATGGAAGTGTCAGTAGAAAGTCAGATGATATTCATGTGGAGAAGTAAGTTCAGTGAAAACCATAAAACCTCTTAAGCATCTAACTTCCACCAGTTCCAGTAGTCATTTAGTAATTATTGATAATAAGAATTTAGTAAAAGGTTACTTCTAAACCAGCACAGAGTACACATCAGTAGCAGAGAAGCTAGATTTCCAGCAGTCTGTATTATTGTTTTCCTTCTGGTATTTTTAAGCACATTCATAAAATAAAATATAAGGAAATCCTCCTGTAAGTCATGGCACACATTTGCGGTTACATTTGCATTCGACTTTATTAATCGTTCGAAGCCATGTACTTTGTAAAGCTGCAATACTGAAAACTCACTTTATAGCCAGAGAAATCCATGAAGGTCAGATTTTCCAAAAGCCCTTAAAGGTAAGAATTTCATTTATATTGTTTGTGTTGATTGTCTAAAAAAACAAAACAATTATTTTTAATCTTTTGACCGTATCATTTAAATGGCAGCGGAAAATTAGCTGATATTTTAGACATTATCTGTATATTGTTATCCAGATACAGCCAATATTGAATGTGTTCCATATTGTAGCTTTAATGTAATTTAAACATAAAGCCTTCTTGAGTCACATTTTGTAATAAATGTCCAAAATGCATTTTGTAATAAATGTTTCCTCATTATGTAATGTTTTTACATTTTGCAGCAGCAGGGTGCTTTGGTGGTGTGGCATTATAACTCAAGGAGCTGTTTGGGAAACATTCCAAGTGGCTTATGGCTTGGTTGGTAATTAGACATATTAGACATGGACAATTTGAAGTTACGAATATATTTTGGAAATAGAAATGCTGCAAAATGTATTACAAAATGCGTTGTGGCAGTTTATGACAAAATGCGACTTTATTACGAAATGAAATGAAAAAGTTATTACATTTTGGATGTTTATTACAAAATGCACCGTTATTACAAAATGCGGCTCAACAATGCGACACAACCAAAGCATCCCTGCTGCTGCAAAATGTAAAACTTATCACATAATGTGGCAAAATGTATTACAAAATGCGTTGGGACAGCTTATTACAAAATTAAATGAAATAGGTATTACATTTTGGATGTTTATTACAAAATGCTGCTCAACAGCCTTCAAAATGTGACATACACTATAAACAAAGACGAAACCACGCAAGTTTTGAGTTCCATAAACATTTGTAGCTGGTGTTTTTAATGTCCTAAACACACACCAGTGTGCATCCCATTGTGTTTATATTACATGAGGCTGTTGAGAAGTATAGACCATACATGGTCATATTCTGCTCATGCATGAGCAACATGCAACTGTCTCTTCCATTAGCTGTTGATACAGAAAACACACTTCTAATGGAGCATGCATCACATTCAGTCTGGACACCTGTTGAAAACCTCTTTAATATAAGTGATTTAACATCAGGATTAAAAATAAATGCACACACTGAATTAACTAAATTGAATGTGAATGGGCCTTTGCACTATTCAGGGTGACAAAGACAGTTGTTGATAAAGAAGGAGAGTAGTCTTAGCAGCGTGAGACTACAGCAGGGATGAACGGAGGGAGAGGAGGGAAGTGGGAGGAGCAGGGGGAGGCGTGATGCACAGTGGCGTGAATGAAATTCACCATCATCCTTCAAACAGCTTTGTAACATTTTCCACAGGCGCCACCGTTCGGCCCCAGGATCATATACCTCGAACCAGGACGAGCCCCTGTAGGCTCGGAGGGACACTATTTACTCATTTGAAATGTTTGAGAAACATTTCAGCATGTTTTACACACACACACACACACACACCTATGATTACCTCGGTGGTCCAAAGACAGGCATTATGCTTCACATCTTTTAAGCTACATCAAACGAAGAAACGGTGAAAACTAAAGCTAAGATAGATCTGTTTACTTTTTAAACGCTTACTAAAGTACTTCTATGTAAAATTCCTGTACATCGCTATAATGCTCAGTTTGTTTTCTGTTGCTCATGTGATACTTTGATGCAGAAATAAGGCAGAACATAAGAAAAAAAATTAAAGTGAAAGAGCCATTCAGAGGAAGTGAAACTGGTTGAATAATAATGACAAATCAGTGATTTTTATCAGGATTTCTATTCAGTGTTTGATTGTGTTTGTCTTTTTGGGGCTCTGCTACATAAATGGGAAGTGTTTATTGCTTAAATAAAAGATTTTCTTGCAGCACTGTAAAAAATAAAAAATAAAAAAAATTGTTTTTAATGTTTTAGTAAAACAAAATTAATCATGAAAATGTACAATCACCCCTACAAGTTTTGACTAAGTCAAACAGGTGATAATATGAATTATCACTTTAATATTTATTACAATTTGATCTCTATGCACAATTCAGTTTGCACATCATGTTACTTAGACCTTGGTGTTGTTCTCCCCTCAAATATTTGGCCTAAGATCGTTTTTGTTTTCCTTTTTTCACCTTCAAGGTGATTTTTAAAAAGATCTTTTGTGTCCCTGCTATTTGCTCATTTCCTCAATGTTTGTCAGTCGAAGCATTATGTGATATTCTGTAGTTTAATTAAGCTTTGTAAGAGCCTTCTAATTGACATGATTTCATAAATGAACCTCCACTATGAGTGAGGTGTTTTGAGCTTGACAATTTGACTAAAATTTCACTTTACTGAAGATTTGTTTGAATTTTTTAAAAGAGTGAATCCAACAAAGATGTATATTAAAATCCTTTCTTTCTGGACTTCACTATAAATAGCGACATTAAATGTCCCATTTTAAATATGGAAAAACTGCTTATTTACATGGAGTTGGCCTGGCAGCAGGTGCCCATTGGCCTCTGACAATGAATTTATAAGTGGTGCATTTTGCCAGCATTGTGATTGAAGAGAAAAACAAGTTTTAAGAGTGTTAGAGCTCCAACTCCCTGTTGGTTATAAGCTAAATACCGATTTCTATCGCCAAACCTTTGGTGCTTTTCTTTGGAAATATTTACCTCATGTACCAGTTACCAACACCGTGCTGCGGTCGAGGTTTGGTAAATAAGCATTGTTAAGCTGTTTCAGAGGTTTGATCTATCCTCAGTAGTGAAAGTGGTTTTGGTGCATTTTGTCTGAGGCGGACCCTTGTACAGTACTGTAATATGTGTGCTTTGAAGCCATGTCAGCGCATTGTAACGTACTGTGTTATACCTTTTTCTGTTTTTTGTTTCATGGGGAGGGAAGTTAATAATTGTTTTTCTACATTAATATTTCTTTAACAGAGGTAAAATATGTCCGAAGAAGACACAGTCATTTTATAAAAAAAAAAAAAAAAAAAAAAAGAAGAAGAAAAAAAAATCACTTATCATCGTAAAGCCACATCTTTTATGTATAAAAAGACTAAAGGCATGATTTTAACTTTTTTCTGAGATCTTTAGATGTCGTACTCAATGAATTAATTGAATTTTAAAAATGAGTGATTTCAAAGATTTCTTTCTCCAAATAAAAGTCTTCTCTGGCTGAAGTCCAGATCCTCATCCTGTGTCTCAGCTTTTATGTGTATTTATGATGTTCTTGTATTATATTATTACTGTTGTTACTCTACTTTCACATCACATACAGCTCTGTAAAAAAATAAATCTGAGACGACAGCATTTTCCTGTGAAATCAGCCATTCCATTCCTGTATCTGTTCAATTCCAACACAAGGACACTTTATTTGACTGAATAAACACCACATACATTTATTTAAGATACAGAAATCTAAACATCTCTACTGTGGGCATCCCTATCTTCTTACAGTCATCACTGTGGTATTAGTACCAGAAAAGTAATTGGAATCCAAAACTAATTATTGAAAACTACTGGAATTCTGCTCTGACATAGTTCCCAAACTTTGAGGACTGTTTTTTCTATCAGGTCAGTGCTCCACGACTCAGCTGGGTCAATAAACAATCTATGTATCATTTGTTTTTTAAAATAAAACCAAAAATAACACAATGAAACAACAACTCGTTTTTTTCATCATTTGTTTTTCAAAACCAAAATGAAAAAAAACAGATAAAAATGCATTTTTTTTCAGTTTTCCTTTTTGTCTAAATGAATAGTGGAAAAACTGATAACTATTTTATCCAATTTTGACCTGAAGCAAATTCAGGTTCTGGACTGGGTTTTTTTTTTGTTTTTTTTTTTGCATTGAAGGGTAAGTCAGACCAATGACACAAATGATTTCCGTTTTAATTTAGTATAGCTGTATAAAACGGTGTGATTCAAAATAGTGCCCTTCAAGCAATGCTCTGCTTTGATTCCCCTCACAGGAACATCTAAACCCCCACCCTGGACTGATGCACAGAGGAATTTTCAGGTCATGTATTTTTTGTTGTTGTTAAAAAATACCTTTGATGACTCAATTCATGCAATTCACCACCCCTGTAAGTAACATTTTATACAAAATGACAGCTGTGTGATGGTGCCTTGTGCATAATGACGAGACTCAATATTATAATTTAACCACCAACCACACCAAAAAGCAACAGTGTAGCTTTCTTATTAATATAAGAGATATTTGATGTGGCATAGTCACGCCATGAGAAGTTTGGTGTGGCTGAGTCATGCCCGTCTATTACCGGTCCATGGGTGCTTACCACCCCCCCCAAAAAAAAAAAAGAAATTCACATATGATAGCGGTTAATAAGAAATGGTTGATGTGGTATAGGTAGACCACCCCTTTTTGATAGGAAGCAAATGTGACGTTAGGTTCTGGCCAGGGAACAAGGCAGAGATGTGGTCAGTGTACAGAGCAGGGTCAGAACCAGCAAAGCAGTCTTAGTAAACAGGGAGAATCCAAAGGGCGTTACCAGATAATGGGCGAAGGTCAAACCAGGTTTCCAGAATTCGTGAAGGCACCAATGGGGATTGGACAGGTTCATGGTCAGATCCAGAATCCAGATCCAGCAACAGATAAAGTGTGACATACATATTGACCGACAAGGGGCAGACAGCAGACAAAAACCAGAGGGCAGAACAACATCCAATACCAGAAAAGATAAGATACAGAACACTCATTTGGTGTACGGAGACAAACAAATTTGTGATTGGATGTAGATACATGAGGGGGTTAAGGGGGAATTCACGAGGAGGGCCGAGAAAACACTGGTTACAGGAAGTAAAATGCCACAGAGTGACATGAACCCACATAACAAAATACAAGCCCAGACACTAACAATGACAGAAAAACAGGAAGACGAACAGAAAACTAACAAAACAAGACATACCAATGTCCACAATGAAACATTTCATAGACACTCCAGCTACATGTCCACAACCATCAGCAGTGGAGGGAACATCAACGGGCAGACAGAGACACACTGAACAGGTTAAAATAGATGTGAACATATGACCAAACTCCTGCAATTTTTGGGAAAATAATTGGTGAAAACAAAGTTGATCATGAGTGGTAGGAAGATTTGAGGATCAAGTAGATGTACGTTTTATGTCTGTAGGTCAGGTCATTTACAAAGACAAAAAGCTAAGCATACATTCCAGCAGCAATAATAGTGATCCTAAACTCAAGTATAAATAGACTAGTGAGAAAATGTCCTGTTCTTTAGCTGTAAGACACTGATAGTGAAGGGCTCATTGGAATGAAACAGATTCACTTCTCTTCACCAATTACTCATTACAGAACTGAAATTAATCAACAGATCTAAAGACACCCTCTGCTCAGAGGAACTGCAGTTTTGTGGTGCACTGTCTATTGCTGGTCATTTAATGTTCTTCCTGCTACTTATTATTACTATTATTAATCTTGCTCATCATTGGTTGGGAGAGATTATTGTAATCACAGTGTCTGTCTGTCTGTGTGTCCCCAGAGACATATCATACTATAACTCAATGAATATCTGAAATATCACGATGAAATTACATGGGCATATATACATATAGGTAATGTGCATCAGATGCAATAATCCATTTAAGTAAAGGTTAAAGGTAAAGGTTAAAAGGTCAAGGTCACAATTAACTAAAAGGTTGCATTATCAGTTATAACTCAAGAACAGAGGGTCACAGAATTTTCAGATTGGTACCAAACGATGTGGAATGAAGATTTGTACAATTCTCATAATTGGTGTCATCACTTATGACGAATAGTTTTTGAGATCTCTAGAGGTCAAAGGTGACATGTCGCAAAATTTACTTCTGTAACACTGTTTGTGTGTGTCAAGCATAGACATGTCACGCTCTAACTTAATCAATACTGGACACACTCAGACTGCCTGTCTGTCTGTCTATCTAATGCACATTACACTATATGTGCAAATTATATGACATAATTATTTTCTTATTAGTTATTATTTTTAATTACTACTTAATAATTTTGTATACCAATACTTTCTAATATGCAGTGCCCTGTTTTTGACTACTATTTTTATAGTTACTGTTATTAATGTTTACTTTTCCTTTTTTCTCATAATATTTTGTATACACCAGTTTTTATGCTGCTACCAGAACCTTAATTTCCTGAACGTTCTTTTTAAGGGACCAAAAAGTTCTATCTAATCTAACATGAAAAACATATTCGAAAAAACATTAATTTAATTGCGTTACTGTAACATCTTTGCATTTGGCACACGACAGAAACTCCTGCTTTTCAGAATCTCATCTTATTTTTTTTTGAGGACAAAGCTGTGTTTTCCTGAAGGCCTGTTGATAGTCTTTTATTTATGCTTTGAAGGCCTGGCTGGTCCAAGCTGAACTCTGCCCAGAAGGCATCTGTTACTCAACAACATCTGTTCCTGTTACTCTCCTTCTCCCAGCATGCCGAGGGACTCGCAGGCTCTCCCAAGGGTGGCCTTTTGTGTGCCCCATTGTCAATTCCATTATTGTCTACTGAAGTCTGCTCCCATAATGCTGCGGGGTTATAAACCCCTCTAGAGGCCAACTCTGGCGGGCTGATGATTTACAGTTATTTGTGTCTAAACACAATCAGTGTCTTTGTGGAACAATTAAAGGACAGGACTGAGGGGGATTTAAGGAGGTTAATTGGGGGAAAAAAACCATATAACTAGATGTAGTGAATGAAATGTGTTTTAATTGGCATGTTGGTGCTGTTTGGAAGTGACAAAGTGTAAAAGCAGTTCAGAAGGAGAATGGGCAGTATTTGTGATGAAAGAGCCACTAAAGTTACTTTTGGTGCAAAGCGGAAGGAAGGGTGAAAAAGAAGCAAAAGTGTAGGATGTCCCGTAGGCATAACTCTATACTGATCTGAATTTTAGAGCCATGAATTACCTGACTTGTTGTTTCGGAGGAGAAATGGGAGTGGTAAATCTAGCGTACGGACATTGTTTTTTATGAATAGGCCCCCCTCTCTCGTCTCCAGGGAGACACTTTCAACTTCTGGCAGTGGCCAACAGTGTCGGCATAGAAAAGCCCACTATGGGGTCACCAGGGGAAGACAACAGATGTTACTGATTAACTCCGCTCACAGACCCTTAAAGAAGTGTTTTTCGAAGTGCTTACAGATGTACAAAACAAAAACAAAAAAATATTGAGTGCAATTAGGATTTCATGTTTAGCAATATTTATTTGGAAAAATAGTCTTGGCTAATTCCTTCATTCAAAACTGTAAAAGAGACAGTAACATAACAATTTGTACAGTACAATCCCTCTTAAATAACATTTTTTCAACAGTCCCATTGACCTGAAGTGCCTTTGCAAATATCATCATTAAAAAAGCAACTTAAATAATCATAACAAACATCACAAATATACAATACAAAATAAAAATAACACAAAAATAATTAAATTAACTTAAATTAAATCATAATTTTTAAATCATAACTTTTTTCTTGTTTTTTTCTTTATTTTACAAAAGGGCAATCTGTATCAAAAAGCAACATTTTTTTAATTAAGACAAAGTTTTCATGTCCCCAAAAGAAGAAAAAAATTAACAATACTATGTCATAAATGGTTTGGAGGGCTTAGGGAAAAAAACGCACTTCAGTTTAACACAGTGATCAAGTATACATACAGTCTTCACAGGTCTAGTGATGGGTTCACAGCCCATATGAACAGCCTCATGAAGAACAGGCCAGTATGGCCAAACATCCACCGTTTGATGCAGTTCCTGCGCTCAGCAACGGCATGTGGGTTAGAGAAAAGGCCCGGGTGCAAATGTTGCAAAACAAACTCGTACCAAAAGCATGTTATCACCACATGACAGCATCCATTTATAGGTTGTTTTTTTCTTACCCCTTTTCCCCAACAAAACACGCAACAGAAAGCTAAATGGCTGTTTACTTTTAACCGTAAACTTTTTTTTTCTTTTTTTACCCTGCCAGTTCCTATCCCACAGGCCGCCGCTGCCTGCACTTAGTTTCCAGTAGAGAACCAGCTCACTCTGAATATCAGTTAAACGTCTCAGTATCAGCAGCAGTCTCAAGGCGGGACACCTCCCCCTAGGGTTAGAGCAGCATCTCAAGGAGTATAAAAACTCTCCCATAGAGCAAATGTGCAACGGGCAGCCAACTGGTGGCTTCTTACACCTGCACACACACAGACAAGAAAGAAAACATTAGTGGTTTCTGGCAAACGGGCAAAAATTTTTCACAATGTGTGACCAATTTTCATGAAACAAACCTATTTATGTGAAACTCACCTCAGTTGCAATTATACATTCGTCCTTTTCCTCTGACATCACAAACACAGATTTGTACTTTGTGTCCGCACATGCAGACATTTCTGGGGCTTTCTTTTCTGATGCATCGCTTTTGGGAGGAAAGAAAAGCAGATGTTAGATTCGACACACTCTCCACATCATTGTGATTTTATATATAAGACAATTCTCACAAGTCAAAAATGTTTACCATTTTAAACGTTTGCTGGGTTTCTCCTCAAACTCAAACGAGTCCAGGGATTGGCACTTCTCCTCGCAGGCCGCCTCCAGCATGGCCTCTTTAGCCGCCTGCTCATAGTTGACCTCATGTACAAGGTTGTAATCTGCAGGCAGAGGGCGGCTCTTGTAGCTGCTCCTCCCTGGTGAAGACCCTTCATCTGGGTCAGCGCTGCAGAAGTCCATCTTCTTGTTTATGTTTTTGACCCCTGGAGTTGGCATCACACTGATGGCCAGGTCTCTGTCACCACGGTGACAGTTGTTAGTCAGATTATTTATTGTTTCTCCTTCACCGGTTGTTTCTATTTGACCACCGCGCTGGACTTTTGATCTGAAAAATCCAACAAGTACAGCGCATCCTGCCAGGAGAAGCAGCACCAGGGCTACCCCGGAGCCTACGGCCATCCAGGGCACTTCTGTCCCACGGATGGCAGCGTGCTCCGGAAGTAAGAACTGACAGTTTCTTCCACCATATCCAGGAACACACGCGCACACGTAGCGGTTGTTTCTCTCATGGCAGGTAGCGCCGTTGTGGCAGGGGTTGTGTTCGCAGCGGCTGATGGGTGAGCTGCAGTTACGACCAGTGTATCCTGGCGGACAGGTGCAGGTGTAGCCATCAGGTCCTTCTTGACAAGTGCCGCCATTTTGGCAAGGGTATGCCGAGCACTCATCCCCAGTATGGTCACAGTTCATACCAGTAAAACCATCTGGACACTGACACAAGTAGGAGTTGACAAGATCCACGCAGCGTGCACCTGTGAACAGAAATAAGACCTGGCATCAGCATGGGAGTCGGTACAGAGCAAATGTTTGGTCTGATGGCATTCAAGGCTGAGCAGCTGGAGACCCCCTTACCGTTGGAGCAGGGGCTGGAGGTGCAGTGGTCAATCTTCTTCTCACAGGTGAAGCCTGCATATCCTGTGGGACACTGGCAAAAGTAGCCCCCATCAGGGTTATCAGTGCAGCGCCCACCATTGGAGCACGGCCCATCAGCACAAGTCATGGCGCTCAGCTCACAATTGTTGCCATAGAAACCATGAGGGCAAGTGCAGGTATATGTGTTTTCCATATCCTGCGGGGGGAAAAAAATGTTGACATTAGACATCTGTCATACAGCTGCAGCTGTTACCAGTTGCGATGTTGGAATTTGAGCATAACACAGCATGTTTAGCTGTTCCCTAATTTCTACAGTTTTTTCTACCTGCTTACACAAGGGGACTTCAAAATGTTTGTGGAGAAAGAATATAGCTTTTAAATCTCATGGTCCTCAGTTTTATACAGAAGTATATAACTGTAGATGTGTATTGCAGATGTGTATTGACCTAGATGGAGCAAATGCTGAGAAGTAAACATCATAACATAAACCCTTTTTTTTTTTTCCATCAGTCCTTTTTCCAGAAATGTTTTGAAGCCCCTTCATGCAGAGACAGAAAACACTTGAGATAAGGGTTAATGGCATGCTAACAAATAACACCTACAGTGCAGCTTCCTCCATTGCGACAGGGGTTTCCAGCACATTCGTTGACCTGGATCTCACAGCTGGCTCCAGTGAAGCCGGGTCGGCAGGAACAGGTGTAGCTGCCCTGGCCAGTGTTGCTACAAGTGGCTCCATTCATGCAGGGTTTGTGGTGAGTGCAGTAGTTGAGATCTGGAAAGACACGGCAGCACATGTGGATTAGCCAGAGCGCAGCACATGGCGGGACAACAGCAGCAGCGACAGAATGTCTTTTTGTCCTCTGTCTGGCACACTTGTCTCTTTCTCCTCTTTCCAGTGGTTTTTTGTTTCCTGTCGCCAGCCTCCTGTCTTCGTTTCTCATCTGCAAACAACTGCTGCTCTGTTGGCTGCTCTTTATCACAGCACTGATGCTTTTGTGCTGCTGTCTCAGTTTCTTCCTAACCCCATTCCTCTCCTATATGTGTCTGTTTACACTCTTTTAGTGGTTGTTGAAAAGGGGTCGTAGAATTACTGTACCCATTTTCAGCTGCTTAACTTCAGCTGCCATTTGAGACTGAGTTAATCATTTTTTTACTCATTTTATGTGAATTCCTGCATTATATTTCTGACTCTTTTATTCATTTATCTATTAACAATGCCATGTAACCTAAGGAGATAATGCTGGAATACCTGCATCTGTTCATTCAAAAGAATATTGAAAACTATCTTTACTTAAACTTAGATTCACTATAGTTTTGTGTAATCAGTCCTATGAAACCCATCCATTCACTGCTTTACTGAGGACTGCACTAAAGAGAAACCCATCAGGCTTAACAACCCTGTCCAGGTTTTATTATCAGTATTGTTCTATTTCAGTACCTTATTTCCAACTATCTTAAATTCAGAAAATCAGACTGGGATATACATAGGCTGCACAACAGTTGTTCTCCTTTTTGTCTAGGCCTATTTACATCACTCAACCGCCCCACCCCCACCCATTCACCACTGTGTTTTTTACCCGGGTCTTTCCTCACCTTGGTTGCAGAAGAGTCCCCCCCAGCCCTCCTGACAGTTGCACTGCCACGGCTGCTGGCAGGTCCCATGGAGGCAGCCTGGGTAACGAATGCACTCATCACAGTAGCGGCCTTTGAATCCCACTCTGCACCTGTTGTTGTCCAATTAGGAGGGAACACCGGTCAGTCCACTCACATTACCTCATGTGTCCCACTAATTAATTAATGCCCCAGTGAACTAACTGCTGCAGGAAAACTTACTTGCACTCCCCTGGTTTCTCACAGAAGCCATGCTCTTCATCACAACCTGGCAGACAGATCGCTGTAAAGTACAGGAAGGAAAAGAGGAACTTTTAGATACACTGAGAAATCAGAATCCCTCAAATGCAGATTCTTTGTTGGGGTTTATCACCTACATCCCAACAAAGTCATTAAAATAAAAGAAAGGAGGGGCTCCTAAATCCATTAGAACTACCTTAAACTCAATCTCCTTATTACCGTGGAAGAATTTTGTGCTTAACATAGTGTAGAGACAAAGGAGGGAGTGTGTGAATGTGTGTGCAGCTCAGAGTGCACACACACACACACTCACACACACAGACCCCCTGAACCCACCCCACCACCCTCTTTTTTCTTCTTCGCTGCGGGTCAAAACTCTTTTATTCATTCTGTGCGCGCGCGCACACACACTCCCCTTAATGTCTCGGATTGGGGCAGATAAGAGTGGACAGCTGGCGAGTGTGTTGCCAGTGCGCGACAGCTGCTCCATTGTCTCCTCTCTGCCGGCAGCTGCCCACTTCAAACAATACCTCCCCCGCCTCGGCCAATCAGCGACCGGCCCACTCCCACAGTAACGAATCGGAAGGTAGCATGTAAATTTATGGCACGCGTGAGATTATTCCCAAAAACTTTCCTTAGAATAAATCAAGTGGTCGTGTGTGTGTGTGTGTGTATGTGTGTGTGAGGGGGAAAGGGGGGGGGGGGCTACGTGTGGTGTTTACGCACAAGTTGCCTTCTAACGGCACTCAGTGAGTCTGATTACAGACCCATCATAGAAAACAATAACTTTTTGCGCATTTTCTACACTGGTAAAGACCAAACTGAACTCATCATCATAATCTTAGAATTAAGTTTAACGCATTTTTAATCAATATTTGCTCTTTCCAATGTAAATTTCTACTAAATCCCTCAACAAGTATTTTTTATAAGACCTGTCTCCATATTTCCATTACCCCTTGACCATATGTGCGCATAATAACAAAGTGTGCTAACTCACGTTCGGTGCAGTACTGTCCCTTCCACCCTGCGTCGCACACGATCTCCCCGCGCTCTCCGCAGGTGAAGTGACCGAACGCGTCGTCTCTCGGTCGGCAGAACACTGAGCAGCCGTCGCCGTAGTAGTGCTCATCGCAGACGAAGCGGTAGGAGTACTTGAGCTCCGTTCTGCCGACGGTGTGGAGGTCCTGGGACCACTCTTCCCCTACGGTCAGATGCCTCTGTGTGGTCATGGTACTGATAACACGGTCTGGGTTCTCTACAGGCAGAGAAGAAGGGGTTAATGGATGGAAAATGCTTGGAAAGGTGATCCAATCTGAGGAGCAGAGGGTGTTTGTTGCCTACCTGTGGAGAGGTCGTCTTTGGAGTCTGTGTGTAATGCCTCAATGATCAGCGAGAAGGTCCCCTGGGAACACAAATGGCTTGGTGAGACAGGTGGCCAGCGGAGATGTGGTGATAACATCAAGCAAAGGCCCGGGGCAATTGTGTCATACACTCCAACTCAAAACAGCACAACATGATCCGTTGAAACTCAATACCACTAAACTTTGTTCGCTCTCAGCTCTAAAATTGCGGGTAAGAAAAATCGTATCACTGAACATTTTTACGCACGAATTTACCAAAAAAAAAAATGGCGCGATTTACTCTGACTTTACATGTGCTAAAGTGAAATGAACGTGAATGACTGCACTTACTGGCCACGTGAAGCCGAAATTAATCTTAATGGGATTGGTGAATGAACTCTCCGGGATGACATCGGGGACTTGGAACGAGTTGGAGCCGAGTACTGGCGTCACTGCGCCGCCGTAGTTGCACGGAGGCTCCGGAGAGGCATTTGGCTGGTAGTGCTTCAGACAGATCCTGAAGAAGGTTTTACATTCGCACTGCTGATGGAAAGACGATGCCAGACCTCCTTTACAGCAGTTTTTGTTGCCCTGTACTCCTTTCTTATTTAGGAACTCCTGTAACTTCAGCTCAAAAACTCCCGAACAAAACCCCTGCAGATGAAAGTAGCTTATTACCAACTGTACACACACAAGAGCCCATGTATGAGTGTGTGTTGTGGAGGGAGGAGAGGGGAGGAAGGGAGGGAGGGGGAGAGAGAGAGAGAGAGAGAGGGGGGGGGTGATGGCTCATTGTTTGGAAGAAATAAAGATTTAGTTCCTTACCTGGCACAACAACATGGACATGACGGCAAGAGTCAGCAGGATGACGCGGCCCATATTAAATAAATACATAATAAATAATAAATAAATAAAGTAAAACGTGTCGGGGCTCAGCTTGTCCTCAGGGTGCCTCCTCCTGTTCAATTCCTCTGAGGAAGATGCATTGAGCACGTTTCTGTAGCCTCACGGGGTTTTCTCATGAACTGCTGCCACTGTCAGCCACGCTGCTTCCAGTCATGTCCCGAGGAAGGAAAAAAAAAAAAAAGATAAATCCCAAACTTAAGAGAGAGAAGAAAAAAAAACAATCACAAAAATGTGATATGTGAACCTGTGCGAGTTAGGAATTAAAAAAAATAAATAAATAGAGAAGTCCTCCAGTTCCGTTATAAAGCGTTAATCCAGTGCGTAATGATAGAAAAAAATCATGGGTTCCTTTTTTGGTTTTTTTTTTTGTTTTTGTCTAGAAAGTGACAAATTACAGAAGTAGATTTGTCTGTTTGAATATCTTGGTCTAACCCAAGGACAGATTTGTCAATGGTCCAACATGCTTCCTTCTTCCCCTTAACGTCTTTCCTCACTGTGAACTGTGCGTCTGTCTCCAGCTAAGGCCGCCTGCAGCCTGTTATATACGGCCTGACACATGCTATGGTAATAACATGCAAATGCACCCCCTCCTCCCTGAGTTCACCTCCCAATCTGGCCCGGCTCTCCACAATAGGATCCCATGCAGTCCCTTAACAGCCTTCTTATTACCCAGCAGCAGCAGCAGCAACAGCAGCAGCAGCAGCAGCAGGAGCACACACAACCTTCATATCTGAGCTCCAAATGGAGATGTGTGGAAGTATTTAGGCCAAATAAGAAGTAGATCTTAAAAGTAAAGCTGAGTGACTCCTACAGGCAGGGACACCAGACCAGTTTAGGGAGATGAAATGATAGTTACACTGATGTTTTTTTTTATGTTTTCTGGTAATCTTACAAAGAGCATTGGAAAATTAAACATTAAATCTAGAGGATTTAGAATACATAATATCTACTTTTGTGTGTTTGCTTTTTGGAAGTGGTTCTTTCTTCTCTTTAAAACCAGGTTATATTATTAAACTGTTTATTTGATTTGAAAAAAAAAAACCTGTGTATTATTTACTGGTTTTCCAAATCACAGCAAATAGAAAATCCCATTGGAAAGTTCCCCAAAGAATCCCGTTCATGCACCAAGAGGGTTCTTTAAAGAAATAAACTTTCCAAAAAGTTTAAATATTAGAAATATTTTCAACCCTTAGAAAGTGAATTTTGCGATACTTCCAGAAAACTGGGGATGTCATTTCACTTGGTGTTCCATAAAGAGATCATTCATCCTCTGTGAAACCAGTGTTATCCGAAAATTATTTTGGGGAAAAAAGCAAAAACACAAACAAACATTGATACAGTCTGGAATATTCCCTTTACCTTTAATGGCTATTTTGGTTTAACCTTAAAAGAAGCATTAAACAACATTAACTGAATATTCCTGTAAGGTTACAGTTGAAACACCTGTGTAGGACATTTAAGAAACTAAGAAATGCAAAGCTCCACGAAGTTTTGTGATGAACCAACAAGATATTTATACAACATAAACACCTAAGACAATTTTAACAGTCATGAAATTGTCCCTAGAACCGTGAAGATAATGTTCCTGATCAGTCTGTGTTCTTTTTTTCATTGTATATAGATACAGAGTGTAGCTGTAATCAACTGAATCTGAATGGAAGGACTTCTTTTGGACTTCCTACAGATGCCAGATTTCCCCCCTGACAGGATGTTCACGACATGTGGTTGATCTGATCCCTCCAGCTGTTCTCTCAATGGATAAACTGCTTTGTTTTTAGCGTCTTCAAAAATGTTTTGGGTAAAGTGCCAGGGAAACACAAAACAAAACACAAGAGTATATGAAGTTGATGCAGAAAAAAAAACTCCTTTAGAAAAAAGGTTCCTGGTCAAACCCTGACTCAGTTAATTGTTTACACCCCTCCTTCCTTTTTCCCTCTTCTGGGCATGCACACCCTCTAGATTTTGGTATTTCTGGTTGTGGGAAGAATTTGATGCTTTGAATCGACTCAAAAGACTAAAGAAAACATTCCTTGGCAGAGCTGTGTGGTGAAGTAAACGACTTGAGGGGCTGGACTCCTGCCTTCCCATTTTCCTCTCCCCTTCTTCTCATTCTCTGGGCGAAAAGATTTTTTTTTTTTAAAGTAGGAGAGGGAGAAGACAGAAGACGCGCGTGTGTATGTGTACGTGAATGTGCGTACATGAGGGCGCGCGCGCATCGGAGTCGCTCGCGTGGCCAACGTGAGGGGGAACTTTTTATCATTGTGTGTGTGTGTGTGTGTGTGTGTGTGTGTGTGTGTGTGTGCTGGACGAATAAGTTTGCTCTCTCCCCCTCAGCTGTATGGTAATTCGGTCAGCACCTGCTCTCCCCTCAATAACAGCGTGCGCGCGCCTCTCTGAGCTGAGCGCGCCTCCCCTACCTCCCCACACACACACACACACACACACACACAATACTCACTCTCCCCTCCTTCCACGCGCACTTTTCACTCCACATCAAACACGGCATACATGTTTGTTTTATTCTTTCTTTTCGCTTCTTCTTTAAATATTTACGGAATTCTGCCCAACATCGCAGAAAGAACATTATTATTTAAATGTTCTGTGCGTCTGCGTGAAAGTGGAGCTGTTGCGTGCACGTGCGTGTGCGTACGCGTAAGAAGCAGAAGGTGGGGGGCTGTTTCTTAATTAGGTCGTTCATTATTAGAAGTGTGATTTTTGTGCTGTATAATGGACCTATAGCAAGCTGCACGCGCTTTCCACTTGCGCGTGCGCATAAATTGTGTCACAGTGTTCAGATATGCACGAGACGGATGCAGTTTTCTGGCGTATGTCCCCCGCCAGTGTCCCGGTACCTGCAAAGATCCAGTCATCCTTCCCAGGAGGCTAAAAAAAAGTGCCCCGTTTCCTCTTCGGATATCCCGGTGTGTCCGTAGTTACTTATTAGCTCAAATTAATGAAAGTAACAACCAAACAAAGTCCACCTCCATTAATAAACCTGTCCGTCCCTCTTTTCATACCGGGCTATTTTTCAAACCAAACGTAGGCTGAACCGTGACCATCACATTAACCTCCCATCGAAAGCACCAAATTCAATTATGATTTCACTCATGCACAAGGAGGCACTTATTTAGTCTGTGATGGGGACTTTTACAGCATGTACAAAACCAATGTAGAATAAATCTCAGTTTGGTGTTATACCATTGACTCTTTAGCCAAGTTGTCTTTTGACATTAAAACACAAAGTAAAAATATGTATGTATGTAATTGTAATTGTTTAATGGTTATTTTTACAAGCCTCTATATGCGACCTTAAGTGTCCTGAAAGCTGCCTAAAATATCTCTTCTTCTTTCTTTATTATTATTATTGTTGTTGTTATTGTTAAATCTGTCACTGTCATGACTCATTTCAGCTAAAGCACGTTCAAGAACAGTCTGCACCAATATGTACTGTTTTGAATTCCTTATTAGACATTTATTTTGGCACATAAGTAATCTTCAGTTACTCATTGTAATTTTTTTATGTATCGCATTTTATTGATAATCAACCCGATCTCCAAAGAAGGGTATGGTGACAGAAAAAAACAACAACTGTGAAAGCAGGAATTCACTAAAGCTCTTCTAGTGCCAAGGAACTTAAGGAGGCCAAGGCTTGATCTTGTTGAACTAAAACAAAGTCCTGGCTGGTTGTGGCTTTTCCTCTGTCCAAGATGCTCGTGGCTGAGCTGTGACTGTTTAACTAAAGTGCTACTGTAGGGGGCTGCTGTAGTTTAACTCCTGCCCACCAGTAGCTGCGCCAAACAAAAAAGGGTGACTCGGGGTCTGACTATTCATCCATTCTGTGCGCTTTAATTTCCATTGATTGTGAATGCAGGAGGGAGGGAGGAAGGGGGTCTTCAGTGAAGGACCACGACACGCCTTCAGACGCGGACAGGCCCTTACAAGCCATCTGCCACTAACTACCCCCCTCTATATCCAGAAAACGACGTTTATTTCCCTGCTCCCCTCCCTCCCTCCTCCGGCCTGAAGCGCAGGTCTCTATGCGCCTCTGTCCACCGGCTCCGTCTACACTCAACTGGAAGCATGTTAAAGGACCTGTAACGGTATGGGCCCTCTAGGGCCATATGGCGAGGGGGAAGCCATGAGGTTTTTTTTTTTTCTTTTTTAGTCCCCGAAGAGGAGACACCACATGGTCACTCGTGGGAACGTAAACACGGCGCGCATCACACGATATCGATCATATGAAGCGATGATTGGGGAAGGAGGGGGATGGAGTGTGTGGTTCTGTGATGATCAATTGATTATTTTGTTTTTTACATTGATACCTCTTCATCAGTGCATGAAATATTTACTCATGTTCAGCAACCGGTATCAGCAAGTGGAGCCCTGCTGATGCAAAGGTTGATGGTTCCTTTAGTGTTACAGGAAAAGCAAGGCACCAGTATAAAGCTGCCATGACTGGAAGGAGAGGAGAAGATGATGGGGGGAGTGGGAAGAGGAGGAGAGAGAGAGAGAGGGGGGGTGTCTCTTATAGAGGCCACTGTGGCTAAAATCTAGGCTATCCTGGAAGCCTTAAGGAAATGACAACTGTGACAAGAGGTGTTTTACGCACGACACCCAAACATGATGAAAAATGATGATAACAACCTTATTCATATGAAGTTGCTTTATTGGACCTAAACGTTCTTTATGTTTAGTAAAGTGATTATTTCAGGCTGTGGACTGTCTCTCCTGTCTGGTTCTGTCCTGTTTTACCTGCTGAAGTGCACAGATCAACAGGCTCCTTTGTGTCCAGATAAGATTACCGTGGCCAGCTGCTGGAAGCGGGGGCCACAGGCCAGATCCGCGTCTCCCTCGGGCTCTTCGGGGCTCCCCTTGGCTTCCCACGGCTTCCACGCGGCTCCCGGTCCGGGCTGCTGTCTCATTTGCATATATAGGCCTACGTAGCTGTTACTGGAGACGTGCTGAGCTTAAGTTTATGGGGAGAGTGCCGCAGTAATTACGTGGGGGACCAAGAGACGCGCCTGCAAGTGTGTGTGGGTGTGTGTGTGTGTGTGTGTGTGCGCGCGATATAAGTGTGTGAGAGGGGAGGGGAGGGGTGTGTGGAGACACTGGGGACCTGAGGGAGGGGTGTTCAGAGAAGGAGCTGTACGTGGTCAGTCGCGTGCCAGTGTTTATGAAAACACATCTGCCGGGGTGACGCAGCACAACATATGTGAGTCCCTATGAATAAAATCGATAATTCAACAACTGATACTGTTTGTGACACGTTTACCCAAAACAAATAGTCATGCAAGTGTTAAGGAGATTTAATCCTGATGATGAAGAGATGAAGGTTAACCAAACATGTAGATAAACATTGAATTTTTTTTTATAGGTTTCATCATATGGGTATTTATGTTTGTTAGATATAGATATTATAGAAGTTAGGGTAATATCTATACTATCTATACTGTCACATTATGTTTTTGTGACAATTACAAAGCATGTTAAAGAAAGATGTACTTTATTTGAGATGAAGTACTTAAAATTGGAGGTATTTGTACTTCACATGAATATTTCACTTCCCTGTAACTTTTATACTCACATCACAGAGACAAAGATCAAACCTTTTTCTTTTACCTACATTTGTCTGTTAGGTTTATTTGTTACCTCTAACAAAGAGGTATTAAGTTCAAGTCCATGTTTGTTTGTGTGTTTGTCTGTCTGTTAGTAGGATTACGCAAAAAGTTCTGAATGGATTTTGATTAAACTTTCAGGAATGATAGATAATGGGTCAAGGAAGAACCCATTAGACTTTGAGCAATGAAGGTCGAAGGTGAATGTCACACTAAAGGTCAACAGCTAAAACACATCAGTGGTAATATCTCAGGATTCAGACAAGAAAGAATCTGGCTTTTTTTTTTTTTGCATTCACATTGTCTTGCCTTTGGACATCAGATGGGTCAACACCTATGGCTCCATCACTTCACATGTGAATGAAAAATCAAATCCTGGAGGTCTGCTGTCTTTGACTGCTTTATTTTATTTTATTTTATTTTATTTTATTTTATTTTATTTTATTTTATTTTATTTTATTTTATTTTATTTTATTTTATTTTATTTTATTTTCAGTCTACAGATTTTTTTCTGGTCCGGTTAAATATATATCCAAATGTCTTCCTTTTGTTTAGTGTTGGTGATAAACTGAAGGATTGAACTTGGGTTCACTGGAAAATGCAAAGTCACAAAAGTGGATGAGCCCCAAACTCATGAAATAAGACATTTTAGCAATCTGTGTTTCTATACAAAAAAATAATGCATTGCTTCAGATTAATGTACCAACAGTATGAGCTCAGCCTTAAATATGTACAACAGTAAAAATGCAACACATACTTAAAAAGCAGCAGTAAAAACATAAAATATGAAAGAAATATCAAAATCTGCAACTTTGCATGAGCTGTAACTTGCCAGTACTTGCAAAGATCATCTATAGAGCATGGTGATATTAGCTTTTAACCTCTGCCTTAAGGCATGTGTGTATTATAGTCTGTTATATATTGTTACTCATGACTGTAGAATGAAAAGTGATCACTTAGCTAAATTTAATGGTCGCATATATAAAACTACAAGGACACTGAGATCACTTTATCTGTTAATTTATTTTCAGCCTGATTTCAAAATGAAACACAAAAACTGAACTTCACTCGAAAGTCATAATCTGTAGCGTGTTAAGCCTGATACCTGGGTTAAATAATTTAGGGTTAAAATCTCCTATATTACTTCCATTGAGAGGGTACTGTTTTTTTCATTGATTATACAAAGAAAAAAATGCAGCAATTTTCATGAAACTTTGTAAAGTGGTAGGACATGGGCCAAGGATGCATCCATTACATGTTGGTGCAGATCCACTAAAAGGGGAGGATTTTTTTTAACAGTATGGGATGATTCATTTGATTGAAACCTAGACTGCAGTGACTTGGTTCCACCAAAAAACTGAAAAAAAGTTGTCATGCTTGTTTTCTAATCCAAGATGACATGTTGTGCCCTTCCCCAGTCCTAAATCCAAGCAAGCAACATATGGTGTGTTAGTGTTTGATTGATTTTTTTTGGTTCATGAATAAAAATGGATTGGAAATTGATTGGATATGATAATTTTTCAGGGCTAGAAAGTGTTTGTTTTTTTTTTTTTTTAAATCTATTCTTGATAAATGATTGATTTAAACAATTCCAGTTTATCCAAATGGTCTCAGATGAGGATGAGGTCAGTGTTCAATATCAAAAGGGGGGAAAACATTTTCTCTGATACTCTGTGTAGACATGTTACAAGAAACAGCCAAAGATGAGGTTATAAAGGCTAAAACTGTGAAAAGCTTCTGCAGACCAAAAAGGAAAACACCAGTTATCATAAAATAAATAAATAATACTACTACTAATAATAATAATAATGATAATAATAACAATAATAATAAAAATTATATATATATATATATATATATATATATATATATATATATATATATATATATATATATATATATATATATATATATATATATATATGTATATATTATTTTGCTCTTAGTTTTTCCATAGTAGTTATTTTTGATCACGTAGTTGTTTTTCATGCCAGCAATAATAACATTAAACACATGGATGACTTTTTAGGGCACTGAGTCGTACAGTCATCCATTTCTCACTCTTAACTTGAGTCTAGTTTTGTTCTCTTCAGCCTTAATAGCCTGTATGAATGATGAGAGAGTAAATGGAGGAAGTCCAACCCTTCCCTTCCCTTCCCCTCCCCTCTCTTTCTAACTCTCCCTCTCTATCTCTACAACCATGAGCATCTGCCCAGAAATGAACAGATGTAGGCACCTGCGTTGTGGGCCCACATATGCGCCCATTCCCCCCTCCCCAAAACCCCCTTTCAACCTTCCATGGGACCCAGAGCCGACCACAATGGGGAGAGATCAGGGATGCAGTAACCAAATACTGCCTATCCCCCCAGGACACTCGCTCTGTTAGAGGCATTGTCACCAGTTATATCAAGTGGCTCCACCAAACAATCTGCTGTATGACTGCTCATTTGAGACATAACATAATTCAGAGGGACAGAGGAGGGAGGAGGGGGACAGAGGTGGCTGCCTGGATGATTTCTATGGCTCGGATATGAAGTGGTGGCTGTCTTTAACAAGTGGGCTCAGGTTTTCTTGCTGCTGAATTGAATCCAGTCTTGGGATAAGTGGGTTTGTGTGGAGGGCTCAGGGCGGCAGGTGCTAGCTGGAGTAGGAGGATGAAAGAGATGCTTGTCGGAGTAGGGTGGGTACAAGACCAGGTTACACTTAAAAAGCCCAGTTTTGTTCTGAAAAAGGAGGTCCGACAGCCCACCGGTGGACCAGCGGCTGATAATGGTGCCTTAATAGCCCCCCGCCTCTATCTCTCAGCTGCCACTGGACGACAGAGGATCCACACGCACCTGTTGTCGTCCCCCCATTGTGTCCGGCTAGTGTTAGCGCGCTACACCTCAGGAATGCTCCCTGTCCAGAGGCCTGGCCGTCCCAGGAGAGAGCTTAGCCACGGTGGGATGAGAGGAGAAGGGAGGGGGCCAAAGAACCAGCAGGGAAGCTATAGAGGACAAGGAGAAGCAGGGGAGGGAGGGAGGGTGCGTTCCTCCAAAGCCAGTGTCCTCTCTCCTCCCGTCCTCCTCTCCAGGGGCCTGTCCAGAGAGCCCTGTCCTAAATCACTGGCCCCAGGGGGAAGGCTCTCCTTTGTAAAGAGATGGCCCCTGCAAGCTGGGCCGCCAGCTGCCATTGTTGCAGCGTCACCCCCCCCACACACACACACACACACACACACACACACTCCTCCTCACCAAACCACCTCCTGACACCACACACACCTCCTCCCAGCATCCCCTCTACCTTCAGCACCATGACAATGCTCCCTGCGGCCGGGGCCACAGGCCAGTGCAGAGCATTAAAAAGGACTTGGAGGCGACTCTTGAGAAAGGCCACGGAAGAGCAACACGTTTTTTGGACGAACATTAATGATGACAAACTCAGAACAGGGTTACAGTGCATGACATAGTAACCTGGACAAACCCCCCCCACCACACATTCATGTGAAGGAAAATAAAATCATAATTCAGACCCTCTTACACTGTTGTTATTATTATTGTCATTAATTTTAATTTGCTTTTGATCTTTCCAGAAATGTTCAGACATTTATAGAAACCTATTCTTTTATTGTGTCCTGTTTCCTTTGGTCACTACAAACATGTCATACATGTTAATTGTTACAGTTTCATTAAATGACTTAACATGAATCCACATCACCAGTGTTAATAAACCACTTCTGCAAACATATATATTCCTAGGTTGGGATAAATAAACTACATCTATCTATCTATGAGTCATCACACTTAAGCCACTTTTACACAGAGATCCCAGAAAAAAGGTCAGATGTTGATCCCACCTTCACTTTTTTCCACCCTTGAACTATGTATACACCCACAGGAGTAACAGAGGTGAGACAGGCTGGACTTTTACACAACAAACCTGCATTCTGGAATGAAAGGGGCAGTGACGTGACGGAGCATAAAGTGTGACTAATATAACTTATGCATCACAAATACGCCAAGCATAGCAGCATCATAACATCTAGAGAATCTGTTCCATAAATGTGGTCATGGAAAGAGTCCTCCACCAAAAGTAACAACAGCTCATAGATCTCGGTGTCTGACCAGTTCAGCATATTTTTGGTTGTGTTGATATGTTTCTTTGTTGTGCACAGCCCACACTCATTTTAAAATCCCCCTGACTTTTTATGAAAATTTGGGGGCATTATTTATATATAGTACAGTAAGTTGGTAGCCTACTGTATTGTTGTTTATTTATTTATCATTTTATGTTTCTATTCTTTCAATTTTCTTCCTTTGTTTATGAGAATACTTTAATATTCTGTGATGTATAAATATATAGAATGACTTCACTTATTCAGTATATGTAGTGTCAAACCTTGTTAGTTGATATCTGACTCTAACCCTCCCTGTTTATTTGTGGATGTTTTGTGTTTGTTTGTCTCTCGTATTTGTGAAATACCAATAAAAAGTGAATAACAAAAAAAAAAAAAAAATCCCCCTGGCATGTCAGTCACACACTCAATACATCTTCCTAATGTCCATTTAGAGTACGTAACATTCCAGAATCATGATTCCACCTTTTTCAAGGCACTGTCAGAAGTGTAACAGAGTCATGATCAAGGTAGGAACAAATGATCCACCATTTTGTTTACTTAGAAGTTGTTCCAGGAAAACGTTGAACTATTTCCATAAGAGAAGCACTGTGTAAAAGGGGCTATGACCTTTAACCTCTGATACGTCAGCGCTGAGGCCTTCTGAATGGATGGTTTAGTTAAAAAATGCAGAAATATTAAATTTTTTTAGTGTTATTTTACTGAGAATTTTGTTGATAGAACGGATGTACAGGTGTCAAAAAGAAACTGATTTAGAAAAAGAAAAAAAACCCAAAATAAAACTACTGGAACCAAATTACAACACTAGTCATTTATTATTTTTTTTTTAAACTTCATTTGTTTTTTTTAATTTTTGTTTTCATTTTTTCATGTTATTTGTTATTTTGTGAATATTTCTTAGTTTCTGTTGATGTTGTTGTATATTTTTGTTAGTTTTTTCTACGTTTGGTTTATTTATTTTATTATTTTTCTTCAATTGTGTTCTCTTAGTGTCTTACTTTGTTCATATTACATATTATTTAGTTACTTTAACATTAATATTTGTTCACTTTACTGATCACTTTGGCAGTTTTTGTTCATTTTCTTGCTTATTTTATGTGGAATTGCTAATATCTCTAGAGTTAAAGGGTTAATTTTCCATGATCTCATTCTTCTTCACATTATCATCTACTACATCTTTTATGGTTGTTTTTATTAAGAGTTCAATACTATTCCAACAAAAAGCAAAGAGCACAAAACAGTAACAAAGTACACACATGACTCACAAACTTGATTAAATCATACAACACTTGTATTTTGGACTTTATCAATAATAAGATGTGATTTTACGTTGACCTTTTCCTGTTTCCTTAATATTTCCCCAAAAATAAAGAACTAAAAAGTGCTAAAGTCCCTAGTAAACTAGTCCGCCTCTAGTGGCAAAAAATACTTTTGCCTGAATCGTTCATCATCTGGGTTACTGGGCTATTGGAATCACTGTATCTGCGTGGAAATCCACAACTTACCCAAGTCTGTATTCACTAGTAGAAGAAACCTTGTGACTTTGACTAAGTCTTCAGAGTCGTTTACCTTGAGGATTCTTCACCAGATCGAACCTCAGCATCCACATCCTTAGTTGTATCTTCAGTGTTTATTTCATCTTATTTATTATGTTTTATAGTTTTTATCTAAGTATTTTTTTTTTTTAGGTTTTATTATGTTTTATTGTCTTTTATCTAAGTATATTCTTTGTGTTTCTATCTTAGTATTTTCAGCTTTCATTATGTTTTTATAGTGTTTCTATCTTAGTATTTTTAGGTTTTTATTGTGTTTTATCTTAGTATTTTTATCATCCACATCCCTAGTTGCTCCTATAGTCTCTGCTTATAGCAAAGCATCTTTGGTATTTATTTCATCTTGCAGAATGTCTTTGGTAGAAGGACGCGAACAATGCTACAATTGCATTAATACATGTAAAATGAAAAAAAAAAAAAAGTAGTAGTAATAACAAGTGTAAACCGATATAATACCGCTGGATACATTTAGCTGTGGGTGAGCTGAGTTATACTTGGAACATCTGTGTGTGCTTGTGGTAGCAAAGGTGAACAACTGATAATGTCACACTGATCATACTTTAGATCATCTTTGCAGCCTATTTAGATGCACTGTGTTTCTTCTTTCATTTTCTACTTTGTCAGAAAGCGTAAGAACATTTGGCATTCTATAAGCACAGATTCATACTTTAACCAGAACCATAAAAGCATCAAAGTAAGTTTTTGTCTGTGCAGAGGTTGATCTTATCAAGTCAGATTGATTTTCTAACTTTAAATTCATCAGTTCCATAAATCTAATGGTTTTGACTATACATTAAAATATCACATTATTAAAAGCATCCGTAATTTTCTATGACTACAGTGTAATCTAACTTTCAAAGAGTCCACTTCTACTGTAAGTTGAAAAAAAACAACAACACTTTGAACTTTGTTTTCACACATAGCTGATGATATGTTTGCTCACTGTCATCTATTAGTGTGATATTTTTCATTTTGTTTGAAAATATTAAAAAAATGACATTTAATTAGTGCCAAAGCAACAAAAGGCACTTCAGAAAATAAGTGGGAACAAAATGCTTTGTTATGAGCTGCGGAAAATGAAATATATTAGTTATTGATCCTTTCTGACATTACAGTTTACATCTTTACATGTGTTAGTGTAAGTAAGAGCTGAAAATATATCTTTACATTGAACACATGAGTAATGACATTGAGTAATCTGTAATAAAATGTATTTTATCAGCATTCCCCAAACTTAGGGTTGGCATCAGATCATTACATTCATGCATGTACAGTACAGTCCATTTTTCTATGTCAAATAGAAGGAAAAAGATGGAAAAAGATTTTAAGACACTGCCCAAAATGTAATTTGTTACACCTGATTAGACTGCACTTCACTTAGTTTGCTTTAATCCATATGTGTGTGTATATATATATATATATATATATATATATATATATATGTATATATATATATATATATATATATATATATATATATATATATATATATGTATATGTATATGTATATGTATATGTATATTATTTGTTTTGGAATTTTTCTGTTTTTCTGTGTCAATGCAAAAGTGCTTTTTTATTTAGTGTGTGCTTGCTCATACTTTACCACCTGTGACAACATTTCAATTTTCCATTTTCCACTTATGGACTGTGCCTCTGATCAGTCAGAAAATTGCATTTATTAAACATTTTTTGACTGTAGAGTGAGTAGAAATGATATTTATGGCAGAAGATGCTAAATTTGTTTGAATTCCTGCATCAAACCAACCATTGAACATCTGAAATTCCTGAATATATATATATATATATATATATATATATATATATATATATATATATATATATATATATATATATATATATATATATATATATATATATATATAAATAAAATATGCATGTATCATGTCAATCAAAATTCATCATTCAATCACTCTATATAATATATCAGTGCATCCCTTCATTTATAGGTTTTGTGACGTGTAACCGATCCCTTTGTGAGTGTTTTTGTGATTAGATGGGTCACAATGCTGCACCTGATGAGCTGATCTGCCTCATTAGATGTAAGTGTTGCAGATGAACTCAATTCACTGGGAGTTTTTGTGTTCTCTTTTGGATTTCATCCCCCACCATCAGCACCACTCTGTAGGAGGATTTTCCCATCCATAGCTGAGGGAGGCGTGCTCCATTGTGCAGCTTCTAATGATGATTGTAATGATGGCTTGTCCATCTTTGATAAGAAACAGCACGCCCTTCATTAAAGGGCCTGGGGCCCTGGTTCTCATGGCTGCTGGTACGTCCCCAGAGTCGGACAGCAGGCGAGGGGAGGCGAGACGACACCCGTGGCACACGCCTGTTGACCAAGCCACAAAGCAAAAGCGTGTGACACTCGCCCCACCCCCGCCGCTCCCATTGTCCTCCCCGTGGGTCCCACAGACAAGACCAATCCTGTTACCCTCACCCCCAGCCTCCCCCATAACCACAGAAACCACAACAAGCACTCACTCTGCAAACCAAGGTTATTAATGTTGACAAAACTTCACTGAATTAAAACTAATAATAAGTCACAGTGAACCTATGCTATCTACAAAACTAATAAGAATATACAAAAAATATCCTCCTTGTTAGGGTTGTCAAACATAAGGCCTGTTTGTCAAAACTGGGCACCCAAATAGTCCAATGTGGACCACAGGATGAATTTGCAAAGTGTAAAAATTACACTGAAAATATAGAGCCACAGGTGTTCAAGGGCCACTAACAAGTAAATGTGATGTTAAATCAAATCAAAATATAATAACCTCTAAATAATGACAACTTCAAATTTTCTTCTTGGTTTAATGTGAAAAAAGTAAAATTATATAATGAAAATATTTACACTTTCAAATGATCTTTTAAAAATATGAATAACCTGAGCAAATGTTGAACAAAATGTAATGTCTTTTGAAAAATGAGTACAATTTTAACAATATCATCCGTTTTACTGTATGTTTTTCTGCATTTATAGATCCACTGTGTTAATAATAAGATGAGACATATTGTTGAATCTGCACTTGTGTTTCAGGTTTTTCACATTTTCATGTTGTAATTTACCTTTCACACTAAAACTAAGACAATATTTTGGATTATTACATAAAGTTTATTATGACTATTATGTTACTAGTCTGGCAAACTTCAGATCGCCTTGGATTGAATGTGGATCCTGAACTAAAACGAGTTTAGAAACACATTGGTTTCATATCTTGGGTGGATTTGAGGTCTTTAGTCAGAAGCTTCCAGTTTCTTATCTGTGCCCATTTTGCCCGTCGTTTCACACCTGGCATCATGGTGGTGAAAGTCATGAGAAAACATGAGGGGCCCCATATGGGATTACAGAGCAGGTGCCTTGGAATGGAACAGAAAATATATGAAAGCCTCTCAAAAGGGAAAGAAAATATCCCATGAAACTTACATTTCCAAAAATCTTGAAAAATACCATGAAGTTGATGTTAAAACAAAAGAGGGATTGGCAGTTTTTTTGAAAGTTCATTTTGAGTTGATTTGTTTTAAATTAATGAAATATTGAATATTTCTAGTTTAGTTTTCTAAGCTGATGTGTGAACTCTTTCACATGGGTAGAGTAATAAATGAGCAGAAATGACACTAAACTTGGAGTCTGCTGCACAGAAATAAGGGTATAGATTGTTACCATGGATACAGTCAACCTCGAGTTAATAACTGTTTGTTCACACATTGAAAATGAAAAGTGATAAATGCAGTCAAGGCCAAACATTTTTGGCAGCAATACAAATGGTCTCTTTGTGTTTGCTTATAAAGGTTGTAGACTCATGGAAAATGCAGATGATTATTTGTCACGGTGCCTCAGAAGCATATGGACACACCTCAAAAGAACTGAAATGACATATTGTACAAAAACTAAATTAGTGGCACTGATTAAACTTTTGCTCATGGTTGGAAATTTGAATTTCTTTAAGTGTATTATTTATTGTAGCTTTTTGGATCACAATGCCATGAAACGAAACACTTTGAAATTAAATTAAACACTTTGGTGTCATTTATTCTCTCACCCTGATCTTTTCCCAAAATTCAAGAATAAATTCAAAGTGGAGCAAAAACTTCATTTAAGAAATATGGTTGAAAATGATTATGGGAATGGAACTAAAAGCCAACTGAAAGCAAATGAATACAAATAAAAACTGACAAATAAAATTATCAAATTTGTTTATAAAAACACACACACACACACACACACACACACACACACACACACACACATATATATATATATATATATATATATATATATATAATAAAAAAATCAAGTGATCCAGCAATAAAAACTAAGTCAACCTTGACTGTAACAAAAAAATCCAAATGAAACACAAGTGAAGGCTAATGAAAAATGCAAAAGTATTTTAATCTTGTTGAGAAACCCTCTGACTCCCCTTCTTTCCTCCTTTCTCTGCCTCCACTTCACAATCAATTTTACCAATCAGCTGATCTCTCTCTTTCTCACACATCCACCAGCCCCCCCAACCCTTCCTCCATCACATCCCCCTTCACCATCAGCTGCTACATAAGGTGGAAATCCATCATTGTGTGTAAAGAAGGTGCTCGTGCACGCCATGGGCTTGGGTGTGTGTGTGTGTGTGTGTGTGTGTGTGTGTGTGTGTGTGTATGAGGGGGGGGGGCATGATTGGTCCAGGAGGAGGTGGAGAGGCTCGGTCTAATTCACTGATTCACATGCAGACAGTATTTCTTGGAGGAGGGTGTGGCAGGTGGGTGGGGTCTGGGTTTTAGAGATGCTGGATGGTGGCAGTGATGGTCGTGGGATGGAGGAGGAGGAGGAGGGAGAGGGGGGGGTGGCACAGGGGTGATAAGGAGGGAGGGGAGGGGAAGGGGAGGAGGGGTTGCAGCGGCTGCCGGGGTCAGGCCTGTGTGTCCTGGGAAAGTTGGGTTCTCCATTTAAATGTGCACATGTTGCGGCCTTCTGGTGGCTGCGTGAATGCGCACGGTGACAGATGGCCCCGGCCCATAACTATAGAGTCCGAGCAGGCCGGTCCCCTGAGGCAGGGAGAGAGAGAGAGAGAGAGAGAGAGAGAGAGAGAGAGAGAGAGAGAGGGAGGAAGAGGAGGAGAGGAGGGAGAGAGAGGGAGGAAGAGGAGAATGTAGCGCTCAGCTGATCCCAAAAAAAGATGAGGGAAGGAGGAAAGGCAAAGAAGGAGAAGGAGGAGGAGGAGGAGGAGGAAAAGGAGGAGGAGGAGGAGGGGAGTGTTTGTGTGTTTGTGTCTATGTGTGTGTGTGTGTGTGTGTGTGTGTGTCTATGTGTGTGTATGTTGGAAAAAACGGGGGAGGGGTAGGAGGGGCCTTAATCCCAAACTCTAAATTGAGTTAATGTATTTGCCTGGTCTGCAAACTCCAAAAGGAGGCCCTGGGTCCCCAAAAGATTCTGATTAGGTGTCTAGTTTATCAGATGAGGGAGGGGGGAGGGAGGGGGGGGGGGGGCACTGTTTGTACATGAGTAGAATAGAAGCTTTGTATGTTACATGTGTGTGTCTGAGTGTGTGTGTGTGTGTTGATGAGCTTTATAGGTTTATGGGTTCAGTGCCAGCCTCTGAAGAAGGGCTGTCCCATGTCTCCATTCACACACTGTGCACATCTCGCTTGTTTTGCACTGACTCTTCCTTAATCCTGTTAAGCAACGATGTCAACGCCTGGTTAAAGATGATTAAAAAAAAAATAAAAAATTTACATCCTACAGGAAAAGTGTGCGTCTAAACTAAACACATCTACCGATCCAAGATGTTTAGTCTGTGTTTTAATAACTTGATTCTGGAAAAACACATAAAAAGGATTGTGAGTAAAAAGTGTCTCTGTTAATGTTTTTGGTTCATTTTATTGCTGCATTCATGGGTGTCATATATTTTCACTGCTGTACATGTTGAAGCATGAACTCTTGTAAACGCTTCATAGTAATGATAGAGTGATATATTGACTGGCTCATATATCAGGCTAATATTCAAGTTTTTTTAGCCTTGCCCAACATTGGTTGGGAGACATTATGGTAATCACTGTGTGTCTCTGTGTGTGTGTGTCTGTGTGTGTGTGTCTGTCTGTGTGTATCTGTGTGTATGTGTGTGTTTGCAGAGACATATCATGCTATAACTCAATGAATACTGTACTTGAGATATCACCATGAAATTACATGGGTATATACATATAACCAATGCACATCAGATGCAATGATCCATTGAGTAAAGGTCAAAGGTCAAGGTCACAATTAACTAAAAGGTCAAAATCACATTACCATTTATAACTCAAGAATGGAGGGTCACAGAACTTTCAGATTGGTACCAAACGATGCAGAATGAAGAAGGAGAATAACATGTGACCTGTCGACTTCTCCAGATCGAAGTCGACTTATTCTACTGGAGTCGACGTGTCGACTACTCAGCGTTTATGTTAATGCCCTAATTAATTCATTCATTCATTCATTTTTACATTTTTCATTTTTACATTACATTTCTCATTTTTACTCTTATTTGCAGTGTTGATATGATGTTGTTTTATTTAATGAATGAATGAATGAATGAATGAATTGTACTGTTTTCATCATGTAATTGCTTTCTGGGGTTCAACCAAGAGTAAAAAAAAAACCCAGCTGGACTTATTTAGAAAAAAGAGTCCCAAAATAAAGAATTACTGAGCTTCAAAATTCAAATACTTCAGGAAAAAATGGTCAAATTTCAATTCCTCTCTTTGTCTTTTTCTGTTATGCCAACCTGTTTTGACTCCAAAACTACACAACAAACAAAACCACTGAAGAAAAGAAACACACACTCACAGCCGCACATTTATCTGGAATAATGTCTTAGGGGTTTTAACCAAAGCTGCCTTTGGTTAAAGTCAATGGTGTAGTCCAGGGTACACGGATAAGTAGGTAAAAATAAGTAAGTATTTAGTAGCTACTTATTTACTTAAAAATAAGTAAATAAGTAAGTATTTCCATATTTTTCAGTCAGTTTTGGGTATACCTATTTCTAATCCCCTGATCAGTATGGAAGACCAACCCTGCCATATTAAAAAAATAATAAAATAAAAAATAAATACAGAAATAAAAAAAATGGCTTTATTTTGGCCCTATTTAGATTTTTTGCTTCTTTAATTTTTATCTATGTATTTATTATTTCTGTGTTCTTTCCTATTTACATTTCTTTTATCGCTTGTCTTGTTTGTTTCTGCCACTTATTAATTTTATAATAGTGAGAAAATACAACTGATGGATTTTGGGGTAAACTAAATAAAACAGTCTTATATGTCACTGTTTCTAAAACAGTGTTTTTCTGGACTACGAATAAAAAAAACGAAAGATTTTTTTTAGACAAAGACTGAGAGTTTACTCACTTCTCCGTTAACCACTACATCACTGATTATAGTGAAAGACAATCTATATTTATCAGAGTAATACATTTTATTTTGTTGAAGAAAGTATGGTCTTTTTCTTTTTCTTTTCAGGATTGATGTAGTTAATTTAATATGTCGTGTAGAAAATATGTTCAACATGTAATAAACAGTCAATTGTCAACAGTTAAAGAGAATGCAAAGCAGTGAATAATTAATGAATAGATGCCTAATAAGAAGTGCTCTGACTACAGACACATATTCTACCTTCAGAGCCTTAGATAAGGAAATAATCCATAGATTTACCTTGTTTTATTTTCAGTCAATTGTGTTTAAATTTCCTCATCACTTTATTACTTTTCTTCACTGATTGATAAGATTATGAAAATAAAAGTAAACCTCCTAAAATTAAAATGTAGCTTTATTCTTATGTAGACTTGCTGGACACTTCTCAGTAGTTTTTTGTGATGCATAGAGCTCTGTTTTTTATACTTGGGGTCGGGATCTCATGTAGGGTCACCTGGAATTTAAATCAGCTCACCTGAAATTTCTAGTAATTGATTAAAAAAATAAAATTACTAATAAAAAAATATATGGTAAGTTGAGAGAGGCAACCACAATCCATAACAGACATGACAAACTGTGAAGCTAAAAGTGAAGCTCTGTGGTTCATCTGTTAAATGTTCATTGTGGTCAGTTTCAGGGTGCTTTCACACCTACACCATTTGGTTTGCTTTAAGTGGACTAGAGCAGGGGTTCTCAAACTTTTTTGGCCCAGGTCCCCCTTGGAGGGGTGAAATTTTGCAATGTTCCCCCTCATCCTCGCGATATTGAAAATGATTAAGAAAAACACTTCAACAATGATAACCTTTTTTAATCGTGCTTTTGTGCAAACCAGCGAAATTTTCAGGTATTATAATATAAATGAGCACTTCAGAAACAACAATTTTAAATAATTTTAAAATAATAAACGGAACAAAAGACACACAAAACCGTGTGTGTGTGTGTGTGTGTGTGTGTGTGTGAGTGACAGACAGACAGACAGACAGACAGACAGACAGACAGAGACTTAATGAGAGGGATGATCTTGTCAAACTCAATATAACTATCAATGTACTTTCTCTTTTTAGGGTTAGGGCGTTTGCTTTTGTCATTGTCATTTTCATTGTCATTTCTTTTACCACTTCTTGAGGAACTTGGCGGACACAAAAATCGATCCATGTTCGCTGCAGGGTGGCTAAAAATAGCCTGTGACTCGCTCCGTCTCAATTTAGTCAAGCTGGCGTCAAACAGCGCTGTTACTTCCGCCCGCTCGCTACAAAATAAAACTTCCGCATTTCAAAATAAAACAGCAAAAAAACAAACAAACAAACAAACAAACAAAACAAAACAAAACCGTGATTTCGCGTACCCCCTGGACATGCGCCACGTCCCCCTAGGGGTCCGCGGACCCCAGTTTGAGAACCGTAGGACTAGAGTTCAGAACACCTGCAGGTCCGCTTTGTTTGGGCTGGTGTGAAAGTGGACCAGTTTATTTTGGTCTGCACTAAAGGACTGTATCGAGACCTCCTTTTCGAGGTGGTCTCGGTCCGGTTCCAAGCGGACTTTGGAGCGGTTTGCTGCTGGTGAGAACGCTGACCAGCCTAGATTTGGCCCATCTCTTTTATGGAGCAGTCTTTTTGACCTATGGAAGCTTCTGTAGCAAGCAGCGCGATATATAATGGGAAGCGCAAATGTTATTTTTTCGCACGAATTTGTTGTTTTGGAGACAACGTGATGAGTCAGGGACAAACATGGTTAAAAGAAGAGGTACAGTGCCTCATAGACATTTGAGCAACTGTCGAGCACCCACAAAAATGCAGAAATATTTGCTATTTTCAGCAAACAGATGAGAGAGCGCGGGTTCCAGCGGTCGGTTGAGCAGTGCCGCGTGATGTTTTTTTCCGGGATTTTCCCTCTGCACCAATCAGCTTTCGTCTATGTTACCCAAAGCGCAGTATTTTCCAAACAGTGCCTCCACATGGGTGAGGAGAGATATAACATTCACAGTGGTTGGTCCGTTTGCAAAAAACACTGGTGTGAATGTGAACTGAACCAGTTGAGAACTGCAACATTGTAACAACTTTTGGGCCCAAACGAACCAGTCTTATTACTTGATTAAAAACTTATTTAACAAACAAATTAATCAAATTTAGCAAAAAAAAAAAAAAACGTCTCAGCTTTGAATATCTGGGGTCACCAGAAATTTGTGATGTTAAAATGGGGTCACAAGCTGAAAAAGGTTGTGATCCACTATAGCCTTAAGACAAAAACTGAGTCTTTCCATGCACAAAGTCTCTGAAACCTATAAAAGGTTTTTATTTGTGCTTCAGTTTACCTCAGAGGTCAAATACTTACTTAACTTTCCATCATAACTGACTGTATTTGAGAATAAACTATGAATAAAACCGACATAAATCATGGAAAACATATGACTTTTGAAACATTGTCAGTTATTTTAATGGTGAACCACCTGCCTGTTGAACCTGTGCTTCAGCTGTTTTTTTTTTGTTTCCTTTCTGGTGTCTGTATGGTTTCACTCCTACTCGCTGGTGTTTCTCTGTGGTGTTTCAATGTATGGCAACACATTCTGCCTCCCACACACATGCACACAAAAGGACGAAAGTAATGCTGCGCTGATGCTTTTGCCTTGTTTTGTCCGTGAAATCAGGATAATTAAATCCACCACCACTTCTAATCACCTCTTTAGCATTTATGAGCAGTGTTTTGTATATATTTGTTTATGAATGTATTTTCCCCCCACACTCCTCCTGTGGAATAATAAATGCTGGTGTACAAACACATGATCAATGTATTAACAAGTATTTAGAGGATGCCTAATATCGCCCAAATTTTGTGCCAATCTTAATTTTCTATGACAATCCGTTCTTGAATTACAGCCAATAATGTGATTTTGACCTTTCTGCTAAATACGACCTTGACCTTTGACCTTTACTCAAATGGATCATTGCATCTGATGTTCATTAGATATGCTCCATGTAAATTCATAGTGATATCTGAAGTAGTCATTGAGTTATAGCATGATATGTCTCTGCGGACACGGACACACACACACACACACACACACACACACACTGATTACAATAATTAATAATGTTGTGTTTTCTAATTGTTCAGGAAGGTTATAATGTTTCATGACCCTGATATGATTTGAATACCCAACCTTCTGATGTGATGTCAGACACGCTACCATTGTGCCACAAGCTCATACAGAAACTGATTCCCACAGACTAATTTGTCCAAAACACACTTACACACCTGTCACAAAACAAACATATCACAATATTGTCCACACAAATGTGGATATGACACTCCATATAATAGAGAGAAGGAATTTAAAAGAAGATTCCTCTGAGATTTAAACTTGGATCACTGGATTCAGTCCAAAGTGTTAACCATAACACCATGGAACCCCTGAACTCACAAGGAGACATTTAGGTACAAATTCTTCTTCATACCAAATAACAGGAGGATCACAGGTGGGTTTTTCCGTCTTTTTCATTTTATTTAAACATTTTTTAAGTGCAAAATTAAAATTGCTGGGACCACATTTCAATACTAGTTTTCTTCTTTCGTAATTTTTTCCCCTAAATTTTCCACATTATTTGTCATTTTATAAATATTTCTTAGTTTTTGTTGCTCATTTTGTTTATTTTTCTACATTTTGTTTATTTTTTATTGTAGTATTTTTCTTTGATTTTCTGCCATTTGTGTCTTACTTTGCTCATGTTACCAATTATTTTGTTAGTTCTCAGGAGTTAAAGGGTTAAACTGAATCACATGGAAAAGGGAAATATCTAAAACATGCAGTACACTGGCCCTCGAGGACTGGAGTTTGACACCTGTGCTTACACCATGAAACCACAAGCATGGTTAGCATTAGGTTGTGTTCAAAGACCGGTAAACTGTAGGAAACTTGGCTTCAATTGAGTCCAGACACTTGACGTTAAGATATATAGAAACAGTAATGTCACAATTTTACCCGCAGAAGAATGGATATAACACACACTTATAATGGAGAAAGAACATTAGCAGTTTTGAACTCAGATCACTGGGTTCAGAGTCCAGGGTGTTAACCATTACACCATAAAACCCCTGTACTCAAAGTCATCGTGTTGTGTTCAATGACACTGGGAAAAACCAATGTTATGTTTGCCTTTTTATACATTTGAGTAGTTTTTATTACTGTAATTATCACCCTATTATATATGATTGCCCAATTTTTTTTTATTTAAAATTTTTTTTTTTTTTTTTACAGTTCATTCTTTTAAAAAAGCTACACAATTCCAGTTACAGCAGCAAATGTATCGTGCAAGGTAGAAAGAGTAGAAAAAAACATTGAGATTCGTGTAATCAAAATATATATAAATACAGTACTTGTAACACATTGCATTCTACTGTTGTTAGAAATTCACATGATAGGTACTGAGTGATATACAGATTTAGTTCTCAATTTATTGCTGTGTTCTCCTTTGCTATTGAATTCATTGTGTGTTGGTTCTAATTTTTTTTAAAAAACATCCAGATTGCTTTGTTTCAAGCTGTTTTTGCACAGTATAAAAATGACTTTACCAGTACTTCCACATACATGTCCATGACACAGTGACGAAGTGTCTCTGATTGTCTCCCCATGCACATAAGGTGGGGGTCTTTACTCGAAATCATAAATCATATATAGCATGTTCTGTTGGTCATGACTAAGAAGCAGAAACATCACATTCTTCATTGTCTTTAGTTGTCCTACTTACTGCTGGTTTAAAATGTTTTCTAGGTTTTCATGTCTAGAGACTTGAATTTTCTTCAGTGTAATCATCACATCATAAAAGTCATGTTTTTCTCTGAACCTCAAATAAATTAAACATATATTGATGGTGTTATAGTTCATACCTCTATACTGTCCTACAAAGTAAAAAGGCAGTAACCAAACTAAGAAAAAGGCAGTATTGTTACTCCAAATTACCTTTTAAAAAAAACAAACAAAAAAAACACAGTGTGCCTTAGTGTTTAGTGAATGGGATTTTAGACTTTATCTCATAATTTTGGCTTTTTTATCTAATAATTTTGGCTTTTTATTTTATAATTTTTAATCTCATAATTTTGGTATTTTATCTTTTAATTTTGAAATTTTTTCTCATGATTTTGACTTCACTTAATGTGCCTTATATATGAAAAACCTTCATAATAACCATTCATTGACAGTGTGCTTTATAGTCCAGTGCACCATATAGTGCAGAAAATATAGTAATTACATAATTTGTTTCAGTTTAATACAGTGATTCACAAACTATCAGGACATTGGTAAGAACACAGTAATGGTCTTTACTGTCTTTTTGCTTTGTTTCACTAGTACTTTTTGCACTTACTGTACAAACACCCACCAATATTCTCCAAAATGACAGACATTTGAGATTAGATATTTTATTACATGACAAACAATGATTTGAATGTTACAAAAAACACAATAACCCTTTTTTCACCCCCCCAAAATAATGCAGTTACTGCCTTTTTTGCTTTGTAGGGCAGCATAAGTCTTTTAATAAGTTTAGATCAGAGTCATTGACAGAACAATCAATCGCCATCTGTCTTCTATACTGTACTCTGAAAAGAAAGATCTACTGTCAAATAATCAATAAGTGACAGTTTGTGTCCATTGACAATGTGATGAATTGATTTTACTGTGTCTATTTGTTCATTTAAAAACACAGGAATTTAATCCATTTCACTGCTGCTGGATTGAGGCACTGAGAAAAGGTTGATTTATGTTCCTTTTAAATTTCCTCACAGATGCAGATCATCAAAAGAAAGAAGAGGCCAGAAGCAGAAAATATTTTTCCCTGTTTGCTTTCCCTGATTTTTTCCCCCTGTGTGTGTTTACTGAAGCCTTGTTTCTATGCTTTTGATGTTTTCATCACGCCTAACCCCAGGGAGTCTCTCTCTCTTTCTCTGTCTTTCTGCTGTTTATTTATCAGTGTTGTGAAATGATGATTCATGTTGCCTCCAGTCTTGTTTATTCAGTCCAAAATAGTGAAGTGTTTTCATCACTAGGGGGAAACAGAGAGCTGTATGTTCCCTTCAACGCAGCTTGTTTTTGAGACATAGTAATGTTGAGTTGGTTTGACCTGATGCCACAGTGTTAAATTCTTATAGAAATAATATATATATGTAATATATATGTATTAGGAGGACACACACACACGTTTCCATCTCAAAAAATATAATTAAATAAAGAAAATGAATGTATAGAAAATTAGATACATACAAAATATTATTTAAAAAATAAAATGTATAATAACAATCCCTGAATTTTGGTCCCCATAGTGTCAGAGGTCCCTATGGTGCGACTGGGAAAACACATGAATGTCTCCATAATGCAAGGACACATACACATGGACAGAGAGGTAGGTATAGATAGATAGATAGATAGATAGATAGATAGATAGATAGATAGATAGATAGATAGATAGATAGATAGATAGATAGATAGATAGATAGATAGATAGATAGATAGATAGATAGATAGATAGATAGATAGATAGATAGATAGATAGATAGATAGATAGATAGATAGATATCACAATTTTGTGATAGAACTGCATTTATTGGAATTGACTATTGACAGACTCTGCAGTCCTTTAAATGGTTATTTATTTTATTTAAAATGACTGTTTTAACTGCTGTTTACATCGTGTGAAACAAAATTAAGGTGGGTATACATCCTCTACAGGATCAGTTTTTTAAAACAAACATAATTTAAAGTGTAAATTGGCTGCAAATGAAGGCATTGTGTGTATTTTTCTGTATATGGGATAAAGGTTTTCTGTGAGCTTAGATGATTTCACTTGGAAAGCTCTGGAGCTTCATATGGTGCTGTGTTAAGTTAAGCCTCTTAGGAATCACGACCGCAGCAGATGCAGGGAGAATGCCAATCAGCAGCCCCTGCTGAGAGGCTGTGTCACTATACGAGCCTCAGGTCTGAGCTTAATACAACTACATTGTATTCGGTGTCGCGTGTTTATATTCACAATTGAAAGCGCGGGAAATATACGTGCGTTATGAAATGATGGAGCGAGCAGGGTTTTGAATGACCAGACCCTCTGTGTGTCCCAGGGCAAAGATATGCTTCCTCAAGATGTGGGGAAACACAAGTCACGCCGCGTGTCGGACCCTGTGTGTGCGATACAGGCTCCACCGGTTCCTCCCCGGTTGAAAAACTGGGATTTCCCGATGAACGTAAAGCGGCGGAGGTCTGGAGCCACGATTGAGCGGAAGGTGAACTGTGTCCTGGTTGGAGACGGTGCTGTGGGAAAAACCAGCCTGATTGTCAGCTATACGACCAACGGATACCCCACAGAATATGTCCCCACAGCGTTTGACAACTTCACAGGTGAACTTTTTCTATCCACTGTAAACCTGAATACATGAGCAGAACTCCAAAAATGTAAGACGATCGATTGCCTCAATTATTTTAAGATGATGAATTAAAAAAAAAAAATAAAAAAAAAATCATGGACTTAAAATTCAGATGAAAAAAAATAAATAATTCAGATGGCATGTAATTTAAACCTTATGATTTAAATTAAAAGTGTTCATTTAGCTCAACTCAAATATGTGCACTTAATTTAACTCCTAGTTTCCCATGAAGACAAATCAATTCTTTTCAGTTCTTAAGACTTAAAAATGTGAGTTTTAAAACCACTTGAATAAATACACATTCAGACCATTTGCTTGAATAAATGATAAATAGTTCTTTTCCACCTTCATGGTCCTCAAAGCGCTTTACGTTAACCTAACATTCATCCATTCACACACTTTACATTAACTTCACATTCACTCATACACCAGTCGGTTCCTAAGGTTCTGTGTCTTTGCCCAAGGACACTTGGACATGTGGACAACCAGAGCCAGGACACAACCCTCATTGGACGACCTGCTCTACCAACTGAACCACAGCCGCCCCTGAATAAAATTAGTGTTTTGTGATTGCGATTTTTTTTGGGTGTGATAGATATCGGTGGTTATTTGGAGTGCTCTGAAATGGTAGTTCATCACCTACTATATCAGTTAAGTTAATTTTTTTCAATCATCCTTATTTGAAACAATACAAATAACAGGACAATATCATTCTCACTATTTAATAACTTAACTTGTACCACATATGTTTTAAGTTACAGTACGTCCACTTGTAGTATATCCATAATAGTTCACTTTAATAAAACAATATTAGTTGGAACTACTTAAAAAAGAACATGTTACAGTAGTACAGTAGTATATTTACAGTGTACAGAACAGGTGTTAAGCCTTACGCACAACTTTAAATTCCTGTTTAAGGCTTTTACTGAATCTCATTTTGTTTCAGTCTATTTTGTTTGACGTTTGTGTCATATTGTGTATCTGTTTGTACATTAACCACATAGACAGTGTGATGAATCAATGTTAACTCTCCTCAGTGATGGTGGTGGTTGATGGGAAACCAGTCAGACTGCAGCTCTGTGACATGGCCGGACAGGTGAGTGGCTCCTCTTCTACTGTAGATTTGTAATCTGAAAAATGAACACAACAAAACATGTTTTTATTTTTTATTACATTTTTTCAGCAGCTGTAAATAGCTGTAGGAATCCAACCACCATTAACTTTCCATCTTTCTCTGTGGTTTTGCTTCATGATAGAAATGGGGGCTGGTTGATGGATCAATCAACGTAAGTGGCCAGTATCAGTCTAGACTATCACAGGTCCCAACACTTGGTCCCTTTACAGTTGTGTTTGTGTGCATTACCCCATGCAACATGACCTGGTTTCAGTCCTGTGCTGCACTCATCTGAGACCCCTTTACATTTCCAGTCCTCCTACAGGAGCCTCAGATGTTTTACCCAGTCCCCAACCTTGTCCTCTACCGCCCTCTTTTGATGAGACACTTCTTAATTTGAACATTTTGGTTCCCATTTCCACCTTGGTCATTTGTAACTAAACAACTACAAATAAGAGTTAATCAGAGGTGGTTGAAGTACTCACATTCTGTACTTAAGTAGAAGTACAGCTACTTGTGTGAAAGATACTCTGGTAAATGTAGAAGTACTGATTTAACTCCTTTACTAAAGTACAACTTCTCAATTGTAATAAAGTAAAAGGTAAAAGTGCATTTTTTTTTTGTTTTGCTATGGATGAAATAATACTTATACAAGCAGGAAAAAAACTGAAAAATGTCAAAAAATAAAGCAGTTAAGAGTGAGTTACTGTGTAGATGATGTGTTTTATTTGGTCATGGTATTCAGTTTAGTGGGTATGAACAGGACATTTAGGAAACATTCAAAATTCATAAATAGGAGATTAAAAAAGTCATAATTATGAAATAAAAACATCTAAATCATGAGATAAAAAGACAAAGGTACAAGATAAAAAGTGAAAATTATGAGAAAAATGTCATAATTACGCAATAAAAAGTGAAAATTATGAGAAAAAAGTCAGTATTATGAGATAAAAATTCAAAATTACGAGATAAAAAAAAAATCTAAATTATGAGATAAAAAGTCAAAATTGTGATTTGACCATTCTGTCACTTTTGTCTAGTTTGAAAAACTAATGAGTCTATTCTGAAAAAGCAAATAGTATATAGATATTTATACAAAAATGTAGGGAGTAAAAGTAAAAAGTTACCAGAAAAATAAATACTCAAGTAAAGTGCAGATACCTACAAAGTGTACTTAAGTAAAGGAAGTACTTCTACTTAGTAACTTCCACCTCTGGAGTTAATAATTAGGTGGAGAAACACATATAAGTAATGCTTAACTAATGGACCAAAGGCTAACTGAAAATATGAAGAAACATGTGAACGGTCAACTTTGACAGTGGAGTTTCTTAGTTAGTTATAGCTTGCATTGACATTCAGAGCTGTATTTTATCCATTATATTTCACCACGTCCTTCCTGTCATCTCACTTAGTTATAGACAGCTGAACCTCCACCTTGGTCCAACTCTTGTTTCGTCTTGTCCTCCCAGTTTCTGCACATGAGTCTACTTCTTCCCAGCTGTTATTTTGTCTTACTGATTACAGCCAGAGGTCAAACTCTCTCTAGTTTTCTCTATAAATCCCTTCTTTTAACTTGTGAAATGCATGAATCTGAAGTTAACATTTATGGAACTAGTTACCCACAGTTACTATATGAAGATACCATCAATCAGACCTCCTTCACTTGGACCTATTAGTCTAAAGCAGGAATGTCAAACACATTTTTTAACTCAGGGACCACATATGTTGTGATTTTACTATAATCAGTAAAATCATAACCTAATAAAGTAAAAAAAATAATGTCAACTTTAAACATTTCTCTGTTAGTGACAAAGTAAAATTACATTAGGAAAATGTGTACATCTATAAACAATGCTTTAAAGAAAGTGACTTACATGAACAATCTGTGATTTCTTAAGAAAAATATGTGTAATTTTGATAATATTACACTTTGGCTTCTAATTTACAGAACACAGTGGATCTACAAATACACAAAACATAACAGGCAGAGTATTGTTAAAATTACACTTATTTCTCTTGGAACATTTCATCGTCTTTGTATTTATTCAGTTTATTGAGATTTTTTGACGGGTCGTTTGTAAATGTAAATATTTTTTATGTCATTTAACTTTTGTAATTAGTTGGAATTATTCATACCTTATCATGATAATATTGTACTGTTCAGACCCACAGTAGATCCTATTAGTTTGCAGGTGGAACTTGAACTAAAATGACTTTAACATCCTGTTCAATGTCATTTTTCCATTTTACACATTCATCCCTTTGGTTGGCCTGTTCTGGCCTATGGGCTGTATGTTTGATGCACCTGTTTTAAATAAATACATTAGGAGACATCTGTGCCCTTTTAAGGTGTTGTTTTAATAAAGCCCAGTGGTCTGCATCAGCTATGATTAAAGGTGCTTCATGTACTCTCTGTCTTTGCTTTGGAAGGGTGAGCTGGAGCGTCTCCGCCCACTCTGCTATAAGAACGCAGACGTCTTCCTCTTGTGCTACAGCGTGGTCCGCCCCTGCTCCTTCCGTAACTTGACGGACAGGTGGGTCCCTGAGATTCGCCAGCACTGCCCCGGTGCCCCTGTGGTCCTGGTCGGCACTCAACTAGACCTGAGAGAGGACGTCCAGGTCCTGATCCACCTGGCACACAACCATCAGCAGCCGGTGGGCACCGAGGAGGGTCAGCGGCTTGCCCATGAGCTTGGGGCAGTCAGTTTCTCTGAATGTTCAGCTCTGACCCAGAAGAACCTGAAGGATGCTTTTGACGCAGCCATCTTGGCCAGCATCCAGCAGATGGACAGCAGCAGCAGCAGCAGCAGCAGCGTCCAGGAGCAGACGTTGACACTGAGGAAGAAGACCCCGGATAAGATCAAGAGCCTGTCAGAGACCTGGTGGAAGAAGATCAACTGTCTGATGGGGGAACAGAGCTGTGAACTGGGCTGAAACCAGAATATTTGGAAAGTCATAGATGTAATGTACTGAAGCTAACTGACAGAAGGTGCCAGATGGATGGAGGATTATCACTGCACAGGAATGCAGATCTGTGACTCAGAGGTGATGTGTCTGCAGACTGGCACAGGGAAAGTGTTTGTGTGTTTGTGTGTGTGTGTGTGTGTGTGTGTGTGTGTGGGGGGGGGGGGTCGGTTGTCATGGGCTCAGGGGGTCACCATTTTATTTCAAAAGTGCAAACCCTACAAATATAACATTGGGTAGGTATGAGCCAGTAGAAGAATAGAATAGAATATTTATTGTCACTGACTCTATATATTTTAATTCCCTTTGGCAAAATATAGTGTAGGCTTCTGCTCCATGCCAACATGTATACATGCTATAAATTTGATGCTGATATCTCAGTGCATTCTTCAGATAATGGGAAGACATTGTTCAAAGTACAGACGATGTCAAAGCGATACAGTACCCCTTGGGCCAGACTTGGCTGAAGGGTAAGAACTATCACACAAAATTATGCTGAAAATATATACTGAAAATGTATGGTAGTGTGTTCTATAAAATGTTGATTCTGTAGGTAGAGTGAAGTGCCATGTGATAACTTTTGATTTGATGGTATTTGCATAAAATGGGATTGATTTGAGGATCAATATTCTGCTGATAATAGATTTCCTGATTCTGTGCAAGATTGATGACAAAGGTGCAAGATGTCTTCTACACTTGGATAATATATTTAAAAGACAGTATTAGAATTTTTATTACACTGATATACAAATAAAATAAAGTTTTACTCTACCTTGCAAGTTATGACTTCATCATCCTCATCACCTCCACTTCCACACTTCTACCTGGAACAACAATGTCACCTATACATAGTCCATGTGGAATATGATGACACATTGGATACATCAATACTTATATATATATATATATATATATATATATATATATATATATATATATATATATATATATATATATATCCTAACTATGATTTTAAATGTTCCACCTTTGCATTTGTAAAATATTGTTCATGCTGACTGTAAATTATAATTTTCTACCATTACCAACGTCTACTTCTTAAAAAGAAAAAAATATACCATTAATCTTAAAGGAAGTATATGTCATATGAGCATGAACAGCACATCTTATGAGCTGTCGGAGTCAGTGTTGAGATAAATGGAAATAAAAAACATCTCTAAGGCACTTGCAAACCACAGATAAAAATGTGACCAAAACTAACCAATGCAATATAATGATATTTATAAAAAAATCTAAAATTATATTATCACATTTTTCATGATTGTTTTGTATCTCAGACCCATGTTCAAAAAGAAACACCTGAATTCAACATGTCCCAATACTTTTTGTCCATATAGTGCATGTCCAGAAGCCTCCATTAAAGTAATAAATGAAACATTTCAAGGTTGATCTTTTGCCTTTTTGCTCAGTACTTCCATGTAAAAACTCTGCACTTTTGCTGTTGTTACTGCTACATCAGTTAATTTATTCAACGTCTGCTTCACTGTCCAACAACAGGACAGGTTGGACACTTAATAGGGCTCAAGAGCTGTTGATCGTCTCATTACCTCTCTGATCTTCCTTCTGACAAACCACTGACCTTGTTCTAGTACAAGTAAATGTGTTGGGCAGTTCATGGAAACCTCCTGGTGGAGGCTCCACTAATACAAGCAGACAGGACCACCTGGACTGGATTAGACTAGCATATGGAGACTGATTCTGTCACACAGACACCTCACACCTCATATAGCTTCATCTGCTTCAACCTTTAAAGATGATATTTAATTAAACTGGAGCCTACAATTTAATCATTGGCATGGTGGTGTGATTTATAATATATAATCACATAACTAAAAATATTAACTAAACCTGTGGTCACCAACCTTTTTATGCCTGAGATCCCTAACCTCTGCCTATAGATAAAAAGCACTTCTACATCATCCTGATGTGTATGGACGACTGACCCTGCCATATTGAAATGTAAATACAGAAATAAATACAGAGATATAGGTTTGATAAATGTATTTCTGTATGTATGTATTTATTTATTCATTTTGACCTTATTTGCTTTTATTTCTATATTTTATTTTCAATTGACACCTTAATCATTTTCTAATAGTGAGCAAATGCTACTGATAGATTTCAGGCAAAACTAAATGGCTTCTTTTGGTGAATGTTAACTGAAGGAGGCCTACGATGTCACTGTTTCTAAAACAGTGTTTTTCTGGACTACACAAAAGGCAAAAAATGTAGAGTACCGTATAACCACTTCTCCAGGGACCATGACACCATTGTGTATGGAGTGGGATGGTCCAGGAGATGTGGTGTAGAATGATATTCTATAAGGGATGCCTTCAGGAAGTTGTATGTTAAAATTGCAGGAAGACGTTTTATTTAATTCATTTCAGATCCCCATTAGTTACTGCCTCAGCAGCAACTATTCTTCCTGGGGTTCTACTGTACAAAAGTCATTCAACAAAAATAATAGTAATAATAATAATCAGGTTCTCACCCAAAATTGTGGTCACTGTTAACTGTTAACTTTGGAATCTGGCTCTTTAAGACCCGATTGTAGTACACAGCCAGTGTGCCTTTTACGAAGGACCGCACAAGGGTTAAAGATGGCATTGGAGTAAATGACGGCCAAGCCTTCTGGTATGTGTGTGTGTGTGTGTGTGTGTGTGTGTGTGTGGGGGGGGGGGGGGTTGAAGTCATTGTATAGAGGCTCATCTTGGACCTGGGTCTTGAAGAACTGCACATTGGAGTACAATACTCATCTGCAGCTACAGAACAGGTCAACTGTCAGATTCAGTCTGCCTGCTAATGTGCACTCCACAGACAAAACCAAAAATAAAAGTTACATACTTATTGACTATAATTATATCTAACGAGATGATAAGTTTAATTGTTTATATCATGTATCTACAGCCCATTTTACCTATACTAAACAATTTCACATATCACATATAACATGCTCCTGAAAATTTAATAAATAATGATGTTAAACACATATTGAGTGGGTATGTGATCAGATATCACTGAAGTAGTATTTTATGTGCACTGTAGAAATATACTTTCTTCACTATTCATAGAAAACTTCAGTTCAAGTTCAGACATGCCTCTAAAGCAGAAAAAAAACAATGCAGACTTTTAAGAGTGATTTTTCTCCTTCCAGTTCTTACTTGTCGACAGCAGAGGTCACTAAAAGCTGCTTAACTGACATGTTGAACCCTGTGCCACCTGTTACAGAAACAGATTGAAATTAAAACTGCAAGCAGACTTTCATTACTCTAACTTCACTAGGGCGTGATCTGTCCTAATACAAACTATTTCACCTTTTGTAGGTGGCGCTGTACAACCATTTCTTTACTGACTTTTACAAAACTAAGCCATTACTATTACGCTGTGGGCATTACAATACAAATATATATGTAAGTAATGATATATATATATTCAAAAATTTAAATCTTTCAAATTACAATAATGTAATATTACTATGATGTGAAATCTCAGTGGATTCTCATTTTCTTTTCCATAAACCCCAGCAATCACGTCCTCAATTTTCTAAGGGGCAGACCGCCAGCCCCTCCGACCCCTTCACAGGGAACCAATTTAGCTCCAGAACCTGGCCTTCAAAAAGCTGTGACTCTCCCTGGACTTGAACCCACATACTTTTGTTATCTACTGAGCCCTCTATCACCCTGTACTACTGCTGCCACTGAATCAGGGGTTGATTTTAAAGGTTTTCAATCTCTTTGGGTGGTGGCATTCAAAAACTCTGTGATATAATATATTGTATTTTACCATCCTGAACCACAGTGGCTGGTGGAGGATATAATTTTATTTTTATGACCTGGTTTGTGTGTCAGTTAAGTATTATATATCAAGTGGTTGCAAAAACTCTCTCTCTAAAACAAAAAACATTTACACACCAGGGCCCCCCACTCTGCCCTGTGTGGGAGACCCTGGTGTGGGACCCAAGCACCAGTGACCAAAACTGGAAGATGGTTGGTTATTTTGCTCTGGAGACTCCTGACAGATCATCACACAATTAAATATTTGCACTTTTCTAGGGGGCACTGTAGACACATTTTTTTTACCGATGTTTACGAAACCTATAAATACTCACAATTTTTCACACTTCTGAAGTGTGTGCAAAATTTTGTGAGTTTTCATGCATGTTCAGGGGGTCAAATTAAAGCTCAAAGGGCTGAATCAGATCAAATTGCAAGAATTATCAATACACCTCCCCATGCGGCGTCCGAGTCAAATTTGAGCCAAATCGATGTTTGTATGTCTGATCTACAGCCATTTTAGTAAGGTGATTTTGTAGGGGGTGCTATAGAGCAAAATCACAATTTCTATTGATAAACTGGTCTAGGACACAGAGATAGACGTCTGAGTCAAATTTCAGCCCAATCCATGTTCGTATATCCGAACTACTGCCATTTTACTAACAGTGTATTTGGCTAATCTGTAGGGGGGCGCTATAGTGCGAAATAACAATTTCATGTGACAAACAGGTGTAGACCTGGGGACAATTCTCATAAATAAAGTAGTCAGGGTATGTTGCTTTAGTTGGCCCTTGTTTAATTAATTTGTTTAATATACCCCACATTCATTTTACATTATTTCTATTTTCATATAATAATTTATTTTAATATAGCTTTTTTCTATTTTTCTTATTATATCTGTTAATTTATTTCTGTAGCTCTTGCATCTTCCTTCTGCTTCCTTGGGTTTTAACTTGATGAATAACTAATAAAGAATATTTTTCTTTCTACAAGCATGTATTATTCCTTTAGTGAACCAAGGGCTTTTAAATGTTTTCTTCTTTATACAGTGTTCTTCAGCAGGGCAGTGTGTATTATATAAAAAAATATAGAAATTTCTCCAGGAAATTGTTCTATGCACTGTCCACATCTTTTTTTTCGAACAATGTGCGGTGTTTTGTAATGTCTTGCTCTTTATTTTAATATTTTGTTTGTTTGTTTTTTTTCTGTTTTTTTTTCTGTCTATTGTATGTACAGTAGTTACATACAATTTATTTTATTTTTATACATGTTCGAAAAAAATAAAATTCATTCATTCATTCATTCATTCATTCATTCATTCATTCATTCAAGTCCTTGTAAACTGTACTCCAATCTTATAGCATTAGACTGTAGTTCAAGTTATTGATAGTTTCCTCTTTTATTTTTCATTTATAGATCAATTTCATGTTTTCTTTACTTTTCTATATGTCAGAGTGAATATTGGTAAATGATCTGTGATGTCACATAAATAAGCCACTGGTGGTTTGAATTTCCATGATGTTTGTCAATAATTGTGGCACTGTGTGATGTAATTCTACTTGGTTTGGTTATTGTTGAATAAATGACAAACTGTACATCGTGTCCAAGACGTCATCTATAGTTTTTAGTTTAGTTGGATTTGAAAGTTTCAATATTAAAGTCACAACAAATAAATAATACATTTTATTTTACAGTGGAAAACAATTTCTCCATCCATTCATTGAAAATGTCAATCCTTGAACCAGGTGATCAGTATATACAACTTTATTGTACAACATATTCATTAACAATCTCTACAGTCAAGCATTCTGTAGTTCCATCTGGTATTATTGTCATATTTCTTAGGACCATACATTTGATTTATGAATATATAGAGAAATTGTACGCCTGCTTTCTTTTCTTTTCTGTACTGGCAATGATAACAAAGGAATGAGTGAATTGTTGCAGATACTCCTTCATAGAATTAACATTTTTGTAGATGCTTCTGCTGTTAAAGTGTATTATTGACAGTTTACCCACTGAACTGATACTGTTTTCATATTGTTCCTGCGTGAAATTAACTATAGAAGAGAAAAAATAATTATCAGGATTTATGTCTATATTTGGATCTGTTGTGCTCATTAAATTCAAAAGTGTCCAGTTCCATGTGTTTGTGGTGCAGGATTCTCTGTAGTGTGTCCATATCACAGTTTTTCCATTGGTGCAGTTTGTGTGTACAATATAAAAACATTGATCGTTTTTGTCACCTAAGTGAAGATCTTCAGACACCATTGGATAAACACAGTTCCAGTCCACACAGAGAAGCAAACAAAATACATTTCAAATAAATAAGGCAACAGAATTGAAGCTCTTAGTCCATCTACAAAAGGCTGATGGAGTGGGGCCAAACAATGAAGACATGGATCCACAAAAAATTGATTAAAGAATTTAAATACGTTCTTGGGGTAAGATTGTTTCAACACAAAATAAGGATCAATAGCTTCCTCCATCCAATAAAAAAACAATAAGAGGCCAATGCAAAATAGCCCAAATAGTGAATACTATAAAATCACAATGGAAAAAGAAAAAGATACAAATAATAATAATTTAAAGAAATCCACTAATTTGTAGTTTTTTTCATGAGACTTATTACATAGTAATGATTACTTGTAATGGTCAAGGTCTTTGAGCTCCTTTGCCATTATTGTCTTGGATTCTTCTGGAGTGAATCCATTCAGATGCATGAAGACTTTACAGTTCCTGGTCCAAGTTACTTACTTATTACTGAGTTTGTGGAGGTTTATATATATATATATAGAGGTTTATATATATATATATAGAGGTTTATATATATATATATATATATATATATATATATATATATATATATATATATATATGTGTGTGTGTGTGTGTGTGTGTATGTATATGTATATATATATATATATATATATTGTCTTCTCTCAGGTTGACGTAAAGGCTTTGCCTATTCCTTGTTGTCTTTCTATGACGGAAGCTGCGAAACAAGCCGCTTTACTTTTTCTTTTCTTGTAATATTTTGAAGATGGGGTGGGAGTACATAAGTGTTTCTTCTTCCCACTCCCTTTCAGGCAGAAGATTGCACATTGTTATTTGTTTATTTGTCTTAATGTTTAAGTTGGAAATTGTTTTTGTATATTTTGTAAGGAGAGTAAAAACTGTGAACTTGCCTGAAATAAACTAATCAATCAATCAATCAATCAATCAATCAATCAATCAATATATATATATATATATATATATATATATATATATATATATATATATATATATATATATATATATATATATATATATATATATATATATATATTTAACTGAAAATGTATCATCACACAGCTGAAATCACAGGATTTATTACTTTTTAGTTTTTACACATGGAACTAGACACCTTTGAATTTAATGAGCACAACAGATCCAAATATAGACATAAATCATGATAATTACATTTTCTCTTCTATAGTTAGATTTTTTCACACAGGAACAACATGAAAACGGTATTAATTCAGTGGGTAAACTGTCAAACTGTCTTTTTACATTTAGAAAATGTAAAAACATAGAATTCATTGCTGTTTTTTAATAATTAACAATACATAAACATCAGGCCAGCACTCAGAAATGAGGACTAATATGCAGGGTGTACCATTAGTCAACTTTATTCACAGGTCCATGAACAAGCTATGAAACAGGGCACAAAAATAAAAAAATAAACCTCACTCTGTAAAATAATTCATCTGAACTATGAAATGTTAAACAGAAAAATCACTCCAAAAGAGAGGAAATTGAGAAAAACTATAAAATCCACCCAAAGAGGAAAACTACAGTTATCAAATACAACTATATAGTATCATTGGCTTACATCATATTTAATAGTAAAAAATTTACAGGGAACATTTCACTGCACAATGGTGACGTTGTCTCATCATACTTTAAGCATATTTATTTCCATACTTATGTTACACTAATGTTACTGATGCATTAAATTATCCTCCGCCAGTGGTGTAAAATGATCCCATGAGGCTGTTGATGGTGAGTCACAAGAATTCATGATACATCCTGCATTATTCATATGTTAAATAATCCTCTGCAGAAGTAAAACTTTTCTAGGTTTCTAAAATCTGTAGAACTCTACTGTCCTCACTCATCATCTTTTGGCTATTTTTTTAACCCATAAGCAGCAGTAATATTGTGGAATTAGGTTTTTTTTCCCAGACAGATTTTTTTTCTGATAGTGGGGGAAAAAGTTTCACTATTAGGCCTTTGCCGCGTACCACGTCGGGCACAAGGCCTATTGACACTGCTTGCAGTTTGTTCTGATTCAGCCCTTTGAGCTCTAATTTGACCCCCTGAACATGCATGAAAACTCACCAAATTTTGCATACACTTCGGAAGTGTGAAAAATTGCAAGTATTTACAGGTTTCATAAAAGTCAGTAAAGAAATGTGTCTACAGCGCCCCCTAGAAAAGGTGAAATAGTTTGTATTAGGCCAGATCACACCCTAGTGAAGTTAGAGCTATGAAAATCAGTACACGTGTTTGTTATATGATGATCAACAAAAAACCTAACGATGACCACGCCCATAAACCAACAAGAAGTCCACCATCTTGGATTGAAATTTTAAACATTTTGAGTCGCCATTTTCGCTGTCATTGGAATTTATCTATCTCCTCATAGGCTGTTGGGCAAAATGACCTCAAAATCGGTGAACGCCATCTAGACAAGTGGAACATCAAAAGTTATCCAATTTATTTTGGAAAGTTGCATCATTTTTGTGCTATGCTGTTGCACAGTTTGCAAAGTTTTTGGGAAAAATTACCACTACATAAATTGCTTTAGCTCGGACATACGAACACCGATTTGGCTGAAATTTGACACAGACGTCTATCTCCCAGGTCTACCTCCATTTAGCTAAAGACATTCTGATTTTGTACTATAGCGCCCCCTAGAAATGTACTTTTAGTAAAATGGCTGTAGTTTGCACATGCGAACACCGATTTGGCTGAAATTTGACTCCGATGTCTTGGTACTCTCATATTTCACCTATTACATATACTGTATAGTGTGGGGAAACAGTTACCAATGCACCATTAATCAATTAGTCATTTTACAGAAATGTTTATTTGTTCCAAACCATGAAAAAATCACACTCTTGTAAAATATTATACATCAATAATCATATTTAAATCATGTCACAAATGTCTACCAAGTAATATACAAAACTTGTTTATAATTTGAGAGACTACTCATTGTCTGAGAGGCTTTGACATTTTACATTACCCAAATTTCGAACCACTCGTAAACATTTTTGTGTATCTGTATGTGGAGTGAAACTATGGAACAGTCTGGACATTCAGCACAAACAATGCCAAAATATCCACAGATTTTAAGTATTCTATAAACATATGGTTTTTGTCCCAGTATGAAGGATCTTACTGCTGATGTTACATCAATATTCTGTTTTATAATGTTAATGTGTGTTTGTTGTTCCTTGTTTGGTTGGTCTGTGTGTCCTTGCCTTCTGATTTTATTCTTGTCATTGTTGCTCTATGCGGTGCTTTAACAATGGTGATATGGTAGTTTTGTTCTTATCGTTGTTGGTCTGTGGTTATTATGATGTGAGCTTAACTATTGAATGTGTAAATGGGCTTTATTTCTGTGTTCCATTCACATTTTGGCTCCATGGTTTAGACGCTGTTGAATGAGTTGATTCTGAATAAGTTTGGGCCTGATTATTTTGTTTATTTTGGCTTATGGTCGAGGGACAGGAATGAATGTTCAGAACTTAAGTATATTAAGTTATTGATGAGAACGAGGGTGGGATTAAATATGTGTTTTCTTCTTCCCACTCCTTTTTGGGTGTTAATGAAATTATATATTTTTCTTTATGCATGTATAGATTATTATTAGTATGTGAATGCTGAAAATAAACATAATCTTGATATTAATATTATAAATGGACTGCACTTATATAACGCTTTTCCAACTTCATGGTGCTCAAAGCGCTTTACATTAGCTTCTATTCACCCATCAGTAGGTTTCTAAGGTTCTGTCAGTCCTACTCGGAGCCTAAGTCAGGGTTCAGTATCTTTGCCCAAGTACACTTCGACATGTGGAAGAAAGAGCTGGGACGTGAACCTCTAACCCTTCAGTCAAGGGTGCCTGCCTGCCTGTCTATCTAACTACCTGCCTGCCTGCCTACCTATCTACTTACATATATTTCATCAACAGTCACATGTTTAGAAATAAATTACAAGTTACTAAAATTGTATATTGCTTAGACTGAATTTATTCCATTCAAAACAATTGCATCTGTATTTAATGAAAGACAAATACTTGCTAAGCAGGAGAATGGGTAGATTGATTTATTATCAGCTGACTTAGTTTCTTATCTGATTTATCACAGCTCAGGCCTAATTTTTTAACTACTCTGGCAAAGTCATGCTCACAATATCATATTATGAATATCAGTTTTGCATTTGTAATAAAACCCAGAGGTTGTTTTCCAGTTGTAAAAAGCTAGTGAATTCAAACCAACCAATCATAGCCAGGAGCAGAGAATAGTCTCACCCACTTTTCCCAACCTGCCAATGGTTGTTGAGAGGGGGCGGGGCATCAATGATAACAGCGAAGGATTCAAACTGAACATGGCAGCTGGTAAAGATGTCGATGATAATACACACAATAAAAGGTAAGAATAATATATTTAACCTGCTTTAAGCTCAGGGCGACGTTTTCGGTAAAGGAAAGTTGAGTTCGCTTATATTAAAAGCTGAAGTTGGGAAGTTTTGAAGCAGTCTTTATAGTTACCGTTTGTGTGACTGTCAGTAAAGGCTGTTATCCTTTTAGGGCAGCTCGTTCAAAGCTAACTACTGGCAACTATTTCATAAGGCGTAAGTTTAAAAGTTTAATAAAGCTTTTTCTTACAAGTAACTTTAATAGCAGCAAATGTAGTTTACTGTAGAGGTATTGCAATCATGTCAGTTTAGCTGAGCCTTTCACTGTCGGCTGGCATTCATGTGTGATAACCACACATAATTCATTACTAAATAGTTAGCTTTAGCTGCTTATTCTAAAGTCGCCTGATGAATTACCTTTATGCTAACCCATCACCTCCATGTTTCTTTACCTGCATTACTTCCTGTTTTTTTCAGCAGTTCTGGACAAAACAGTTGTAGTACACTAACTGTGGTCAAGATTTATTTAGATGTATGGTTTATCTTACAACACTGTCAGTTTTAGCTCGACAAAAAAATAAATCAGAATCAGACAGATATATTTTGCATCTTCCATGAGCTAAAACTAAACAAATAACAGCCAAAGTAAGATATAACCATATAAGTAGTCTTAAACTATTAAATATTATGTTGCTCTTATATATGTTGTCCACAATTATCAAAATTCATGTGTCATGGTGCACTGTAAATAAGTAGATACCTGTGTTTTTAAAGTAGTTTTTCTTATTTTAAATTTTATATGTACCTTTATGTAATAAGGATGGCAACCCCTCACACAGAATTCGTAGTATGTGTTTATGGACTTGGCAAATAATGTTAATTCTTATTGTGATATTATGAATAGTGGCACAGTAACTAGCCCGATATAATTTAACAAGACATGGTTTTAACTGTTAATCAAAATAAATATTTCAAATAGGAACATACATGATTTCTCATTTAACATAGGCCTCCACTATAGAACTTAAATCTTTAAGTAGTACACCTTGTACAAGTGTACAAAATAAACCACAAAGGTAAGAGTTAGGGAAAAACATTTTATTGTGGGGTAAGCAATTTAAAGCTAGAAGTATAGAATCAAAATAGAGTTGCATCACATTGTCAGCCAGCATAATTAATCAAAAAGGCTGCATTTTAAAGGTCAGTGTGTGTATTATGATAGCATACATTCAATGACACTGAGCAAAGAGAGGAATAATAATTCTAAATAATAATAATAATTATTATTCAATACTACTTTCTTAGTGAACGAAGATGCATTTCAAAAAGATCATTATTCTGTGCATTTTCCCTGATGACCAAACAAATAGAAATCACAACATTGTTTTGAAATGATTTGAATTCTGTTTTTGTGCAATATTTGAAACTGTAGATTTATCCTCAGACCACGATGCCATTAGACATCAACTACACCATGGCACTTCACCGTAGCAACACAATTGATCATGTGACAATCAAATTTGCAGATGATACTGGAATAGATCTCCAGACAATGATGTAACAGGGTGGTCAGGTGACAAGAAAAAAGTCAACGTAGCCATCTTGGCAGTAATCACGTTGGTAGATTAACAGGCACCAGTAGCAGAGACATCACAATGTAGTCACAGCACAAATAATTGTGTGAGACAGGGACACAGCTGACAAACGATCAGCTGAAATGAAAGGCGCTGTGGTTATTATTCCATTCATTGCTGGTTAAAAGGGTTGGTGGGTGTTGTGTTGTTATATGTCCCAGTCAGTCTCACGGCCGACATGGGAAGCTTCAACAAAACGGTGTGGGAGGAGCCCCTGTATCCAAGGTTACCAAGTCGTGTCATCTGCACTGCTGTCAGTTGTAGCTAGCACAGCTAATAAACAAACATGTTAACGAGACACTTCCTATTAAACTGGGATAATTTAACACCCTTCCAGCGATGATGCTGCAGTTTTTGGATTTAATATCCCACAACTGAATGTTAGAAACAAAGCTAGACTGAGTTAATTTGTAAACCTCTTGGTTCTCAGAAAGGTTCTCAGAAAGTTCCTTGTGTAAACTGATGGGAAGCTGATGACGTAGCTGTAGGTGTCAGCATACTGCAAATCAGGGACGTCTTCTTCAGCTGAGTAGGAGATATTTTTGAAAAGCACCCCAGGGACATTATACAGGTCTGTTATAATTAATCTGTCCAATTTCTGCATATAGACTTGCACTCCAATGGTGCGAAGGTGGTGGTCATGTTCACTGCCATAATTTTTACAGTGGCGTCACGTTACCTAAAAAAAAATTGCCTCTCTGGCAATGATCAGCCTAGACCTACCACGAATTGACCAATAGCTGTGCAGGTTAGTACCATGATTGCTACCATGAATTGACCAATGGCCGTTCGAATTGCTCAAAACAAATAGCTTCGTTCGTCAGGTTTACTGCCAACATGGCGTCCTGACAACTAAATTCACATGACGTTCAGAGCTCAATAGTGGGTTTAATACAGAATAACGGTGAGACCCACTATAGGGACTGGGTGGATCAGTTTGTGGACTGTCTTCTTACAAAGAAAACAAAAGAAATAATAATTGACTTTAGAACTGGGAACCATACACATCAGATTATGGTTAGAAATGGGGAAAGTCTTGATGTTGTGTCTGAGTATCAATATTTGGGAACAATAATGGATAGTGAGCTAACATGGTCCTCTAACACCAATGCAAACTACAAAAAGTGTTTGCAAAAGGCTATACTTCATGCAGAGGCTAAGACAATTTAAGGTAGACAAAGATATGATGTCTCTTCTATCACTCTTTTGTCGAGAGTATCTTATATTTCTGTTCTGTAGCTTGTTTTTTCTGCTTATCTGTCACCAACAAAAACAAGTTGCAGAAGATAATTAATGTGCCCTGCAAGATGGCTGGGCAACCACTTAGTAGCATGGCCGTAATAGAAACAAGAGTGACAAAGAAAGCACACGCTATCTGTGATGATGGATCGCATCCCCTTCATCAGGCATAGTGTATGAGATGTTGCTATTATGCAGGAGGTTGAAGCTGCCCCTTTTCCGAACAAATAAAGCCTGAAGATCATTTGTTCTGATTAGTACAACATTATTGATTAAAACCTTAAATTCAGTACTGCACAAATAGCACTTTATCCTTGTCAACTAAAATTACATATTGCACCTTTCATCCTATTTATGATGCATAGAGGGTTTCATGTTCATGTCTTATGTTGTGAGTGGGGTGGAGGGCAGGGCTTTTTAGCTATTTTTGCCTGTCCCCTCATCTTGATTCTGAATTTGTGACAGATGTACTGTACGGCACAGAACAATTTTCTGCAAAGGCCAATAAATGATCTATCTATTGTCCAAGATTAATTTGAATGTTACTTTTTCATTCAATTGTGCAGCACATGAATTAATGATATAAACAAGTGTTTGTATGGTTGAGCACAATTTCACCTGTACAAATTTAAGAAACAACCTCTATCACTGACAGGAGTTGATGTGTGTAGTTGATTTGATTTCAGTTGGTAATGTGTTTGAGCTGGCATTCTTTTATTGAGTAAGCTGAGTGTCCAGATCAAATCAGAGAATGGGATTTTAAATTTCAGGTGCAACGTTGAGTAAGGTTTTCATCAAGTTTGCTGATTAATGCTATTTATATTGCAGTAGAATAGTTTCTAATTTCCTTGTCTGTGTAAACTGAAAACCTTTGGGCTGTGAAACAAAACATTTACAATTGCTCTTTTTGAGTGAGTTTTTATAGACTAAAGGACTGAGCTAAAAACTGCCTATTAATTACAGACCCTTGTGCATTTTATTATTGTTGTGTCCAGTATCTTATGTAAATTGATGGGAGAAACCCTCGGCAGAGCATCTTCACACAAAAGATCAGGCCACAAATTCATTCTCTGTCACATAATGGACCAGGGTCAGCCTCCGTCTTGTTGTAATGCTGTAGGGGTGTGCGATATGAGATTGTGAATGATTTGAACGTAGCTATCGATGATCCAAAAACGCAGAGAGATCCTGGTATCATCTATAATATGATATAGTTAGAGCCGTGAAGTATTCAAAGGATGCATCATTATCTGCTCACGTCCACATCATGTGGACTTCGCATTGTGTAGTGGGAGTCGTAGCTAACAGAGAAATTGAGTGAAATGAGTTGTTTCTTAAAAATAACTCTACTTCTATCATATGGAATTGGTTTGGTTTTTCCAAAATGACAAAGCACAATAATTTGCAAAATTTGCACAGACACAGTTCACACACTACGAACCTGTTCAGTCACTTAACAACAACAACAGTGCTAGAAGACAAGCCATGCAGCAGTGAGAGGCAACAGGTAGCATCAAACAAATGTAACGCAAGCTTTTTTCAAAGGTACTCTTTATGAAAAGAGCAGCACAGGGTGGATTAAGAGGTAACTGACACAGTAACTTTTACCAGGCAAAATTTATTTAAATTAGTCTAAGGACCTATTCACATAGCACTCAGAAAATCCAGACTTTCCAGGAAAGTTCGAACCTTATTGACAAGTGTGAAACCTCCCCCGAACTTCTGGTCTTTGGTCCGAGCTGAGGAGATAGTCTCGGTCCGGACCAAGGTTCGCTGGTGCACAGTGTGAAACGTCTGTTTAGGAAAGTCCGGACTATCGAACCAATTACGTCACAGTCACGTGCGTGGAATCTAGTCAACGTCCAAGCATGAGTCGTGGCAATACATGGGGAGACGAGGAAAATGCCAAAAATCGCCTCCTCCTTGCTTGTCTACATCGCCTATATAAGCGTACCATCTGCTGAAGTCGCCTCGCATTCCTGGAGACAAGCCGCTGGTGGGAACAGTGGTACGAGAGTTGGCAACATTGCCAAAATAGGGCAAAAATTATGAAACTAGTCACTGGGTCCATTATCTGGGAGCATTTCCTGCAACAGTGTAGCGCACTCATCTACTAACCAATCAGGGTCGAGTATAGAGAGACACACGCTGTACACGCATTGACGGCATGACGTTCTAAAGTCTGTTGGTTCACTTGATTCAATACAGTGTGAATGAAGACTGTAAATAAAGTCCGGATTATAAGTACAGTGTGAAAAGGCAAAAAAAAAAAGGTTCTGGTCCGAACCTTGGTGCGGACTTTACCATGTGAATATGCCCTTAGAGACTGATGTAAAGAATCATGATAAAATTGAGATTGTGATTTTATTTAAAAAAATAATGTGATTCTGTTTTTTTTGCCATATCACTCACCCCTATTGCAATGGATGCTGATGCCTGTGAGTATTTTATAGCAGCTTCTATGTTTCCCCCCACCAGAGGTACAGTGAGCAGTATGGTAACCAATCCCGAGGAGTCCCCAGGGAGCTCTCATTCTGGTCGGCCTCCTGTAATTTTTAACCCAGACTTTTTTGTGGAAAAGCTTCGCCATGAGAGCCCAGATGTTTTCCTGGAGCTGGTGCTCAGTAACATCACTCGCCTTATCGATCTTCCGGGGACAGAGTTTTCTCAACTTCTCGGTGAGGAGAGCCCGAAAACTCCAACAGGTGGAAATGGAGGCTTTTTCCGCTCTTTCAACTTCCTGAAACGTAAAGGTCAGAGTTTGAAAAACAGTACAGAATTCAACTTTGTTTGACACGTCACAGATCAGAAATACATTTTCTAAGAATTTTTTGTTAATTGGAATAATGTCTTTTTTTTTATATTTCTTGTCTCCATTGTAGATAAAGGTGTTGTGTTCGGGACTCCACTGACCGAGAGCTGCATCGCACAAATCTATCAGCTCATTGAATACCTCAGCAAGAGTGAGTGAGCCCAACAAAATCATTCCTGTTTTTTAATCTGTCTGTATTTTTTGGCTGATGTACTTTTGAGAAGCTTGTAAATGCTGGATGCATTTTCCATAAAATAACACATTTTTCATACATATATGCTTTCAAACAATATAATGTGTCTAAAAGAATTAATCAGAAAAGCTAAAATTATGCCAAACTACACTTTAATGTCCTCAAAGTAAAAGTTCTGCATTCATAAGGTGATTTATGGAAAAATAAGTAAACTTTATGAACGACGTGTAAAAGCAATCACTGCAGTAAAATGCTAAATGGTTTTTTTTTTCATTATATTTGATATTTTAGATTATTTTATTTATTCATTTTACTCCTGTAAATGTTACAGCTGACTGCACTTCCTCTAACCTGCCATTTGTACCCTGCCAGTGTATCTTCTTTAGAATGTAAGACTTTATTCACAAGTGTGAGAGTTTTAAACCAAAGTCTTGCAACTTATCACAAATATTTGAAGATTTCTAGTTATAATTTTAGAACCTATGATATGAAAAGTTACTATTAACCACAGCTGCCAGACAAATATAGTGAAGTAGTTGTGCAAAGCAGCAAAAAACGGCGATACAAGTAAAGTACAATTACCACAAATTTGTACTTCATTGTGTTGTGTAGATGTTCTGTATTCGAACATCTACTTAAAGAAACTGATTTAGATTTGGGTGTTTTGTGTTCACCTATTGGTTCCACCCTCTTGCTGCTCAGATCTACATGTGGAGGGTCTTTTTCGAGTCCCGGGGAATAGCATTCGGCAGCAGGGCCTGAGGGAGCTGCTCAACAGTGGTGCAGATGTCGACCTGGAGTCTGGAGACTTCCACCCTAACGACGTGGCGACACTCCTCAAGACTTTCCTGGGAGAGCTGCCTGAGCCTCTGCTCACACACAGACACTTCCATGCACATCTGAAGATTGCAGGTGAAAACACATTCTATTAAAATTAGACTTATCTGATGGTGAATTTTAAGATAAGATATTCCTTTATTCCACTAGGGGAAATTCCAGGTTTACAGCAGCACAGCAACAAAAATGTATAAAAAAAAAATCTATCAATTTCTATGCACACTATATACACTATTTACACTATGTTTAATTAGTCATGTTACAAACTGAAACACCACTTGTATTGGGCCTTTACAGATATTTTGTTGCAAAGTGCATTGTAGCAATGGGAAATTCCACGCAGCAGCAATTTCTGTCTCCTCATGAATGACCCAAATTTTGTCTTGACCTCTAATCACTGATTATTGTTGTTCATTAAATAGCCCAGGTAGATGTTGTAACAATTTGGCTTTTTTTTTTTTTGTCTGAATCTTGGAGAAACCACATTCTCTTGGTCACCATTCCCACAAAGCACTTTTTCAACAAGATTTCTGAACGGGCCTGAGTAATATTTCAAAGTATTATGTAAATAAGCAGACTCTGTTTATGACAGTATCATCTTTGAAGTTGTTCAGGGGTGCAAGACTAATGGATTAGTTATAATTCTCACTGGGGTTTTACACATTTGAAAAAAGTTTGTGATGAAAGTCATGCACTGCTTTAAAGCATAATTTGTAGATGTAAACATTTTTATAATGTAATTTGACTTTTTTCACTCTAAACCAAACGAAACATTTGGAATTGACATTATGTATAAATTACGCCCATTTAAGATCATGTTTAGTTGTATGTGGAATAGGGTTGTCACGATACTAAAATTTCCAACTCGATACCGATACTAAGGATAATACTCGATACTCGATACTGATTTCGATACTGGAGATGTGAGGGATTCCTTTTAAAATTTCCTCCATGGACTGCTAAAAAAAAGGCAGTGAGTGCGGGTGCAGAATAAATGCATGCCTATCTCTTGGCAAGTTAAGGTAGGCCTATCTTTTTGCTCAAGCCCTTCTGCAGTGCTAACTGCAAACCTCTTTATGGTCGAGCATTATGTGCGCGGGCGGCAGCGTATTGCATCATGTGACCACCGCGGAGACCACCGCGGACCCCTTGCGGGACTATGGCAAGCCAAAGTGTTCACATAGCCACGCGTTGTCTTTATTATATCACGCGTTACAGGACGCGTGCCATTGTGCGCGTCCTGTAACGCGTGTTATAATAAAGACAACTAGTGGCTATGTGAACACTTTGGCTTGCCATACGGGACTAGCAGCGCGCACGTCAAAAATGATAGGCTGACATGCTCACGGTGGCCTCCGTGGTGGTACAATGCGCTACCGCCTGGCTGCCGCCCGCGCGCATAGACATTCGACTATATCGAGGCCTTTAAAAGCAAAGTTGCATCGGATGGTCGCAATCACAGACCTATAGAAATAATGTATAGGTCTGTGGTCGCACTGGCGTCATCCCGTGTGCTGTCAGAGGCAGCTGGAGAAAAAAAAGAGACTTTAACTTACACGCCGGCATCACGGCTGTGCCAGAGCTGACCGTGTTGATCCCTGTTTAGAATTCTTAACGTTACCTGCTACAAAAAAGCGGCGACGCGCCATAAAAACAAAAATCGATTTTCCAGCAACTTAGTATCTAATTAGATACCAAGGGTCAATATCGATTTAGTATCTAAAATCAATCTGTAGTTGCACCATGTATGGTTTTACTCCCTCCCTCATGCTTTTATTCCTTCTATGTGAACTCTTTCTCAGACATAACTCTGTTTGATGAACATGGCAACAAAACTGCAGTCCCCAACAAGGAGCGTCAGATTGAAGCTCTACAGCTCCTTTTCCTGTTGTTGCCGCAGGCCAACCGATCACTGCTCAAACTACTCCTGGACTTGCTCTACCACACCGCAAAGCAACAGGACAGGAACAAGATGTCCACCTTCAACCTCGCTCTCATGTTTTCCCCACATGTGCTCTGGCCCAGACATGTGAGATTTATCATCAGATTATTGTCCTTTTAATGACCCAAGTTTTAGTGTTCACCTTTGTTATTCAGAAAGAGAATGCTGTGTCATAGTAGGAGGAAAAATTTGTCAAATTAGAATAAGAAAAAAAAAACCTCACATGAGCCTGCTGTTTCAGTCCATAATTGTCATTACTTTTAACCCATTCCATTTTACATTTTACAATTTTTTGGACATTAGTGTATTTTGAGCAGTGTTTTTGTGATGATATAATGCAGAATCTCAGAAACTTCAAGACAAATATCAAATATGTAATATGAATTCTAGTCCAGCTACCATGTGAAAAGAATTTAACCTTGTTTTTTAATTTGCGTTCTATTAATTGGTAAAATCAGAGATTGGTTTAAAACTATATCATGATAGTTTCTACTCCAACAGAAAATATTTGTGTTTTTGTCTGAACATATAAATACAGTTGTTAGCCATTAATAAGTTAATATTTAAACCATTATATAGTATGTCTAATGAAATCCTTTTGTGATCCTTGTGTTGCAGATGACTGCGAGTGACCTGAAAGACAATCTGAAGAAACTGAACAACAGCATGGCTTTCCTAATCAAACATTCACAGAAACTGTTCAGGGTGATTTTATTAGTTTTTTTTTTTACCACACTTAAAATGTTTAATTTAGTTGGCTGTTAAATATCCAATGCAATGTGGAAATACTTTTTAAAGTGTACAAGTAAGTGAAAAATGAAAGGAGAAACCTTCCAGAATGATAATCTCTGAGTCTTGAATCATTTTAGTATGTATTTAATGTTAAATATTTAGTATTTGGTTGTTAAGCTTTGACCACCTTTCAGGTCCAGTCTTGTTCATTCCACTGCATTCAGTCAGTACTCTATAGAATGCATTAACTTGTCATTCTGACACTTTCAAGTGATGACAAATAGCAGAAAAAAATAGATGAAATAAAGCCACAAGTTTTAACTGAAGAAGGAAAGTAGGAAGGTTTGGTGCTAGCTAATGATCGCATGTTAGCTAACTAAGATTAACTCCCATTGCATCTGTCAAATTGAATATTGATTGGTTTTTCTGATCTATGATAAGGCTTTTATGAGGGTTTCACATGTTCACACTTAATGTGTGGTTCATCAGCTCATTTTCTATGCTGTCAAGTTCAGGGCAAGATTAAGAAATTAATGATTATGCCAACACACAGCTAAGCATCAAATTAATTGATTCAGTGCTATAACTGAACCATGGGCTTTAAAAGTAAACTACTGGAGGTAAAAAGTATGAACCCTCACTAGTGCCTCATTATAGCAAGAGGTTAAAGTAAACACACTTTCAGGCTCCGTTGTTAGCAACAGTTTTGACCTGGGAACAAGTTTTATCCACCATGATGTCAGACCAAAGGCCTTTAATGAGCATGACATTTCAAACCAAATGAACACATGGTGAACAGTTTTCCACCCCCGCCACCATCAAAACAACGATAGAATATTGGAATCTGCATGCAGTGGTGCATCTTACTTTGAAGTTATTAGTTGGTTTTGCCTCAATTCATCATCTGTCTGGATACATACTGGATACCTAGTGTGACCCCAATTTAATTAAACAACCCGTGTTTACTGTTTGTAAATCAGGCTCCACTGTACTTGAGGGATTATGCCAGACAACATTTCACTGGAACAAAGGTTCTGCATACCAAGGTAAGATGTAAATGACATAAACAAATGTGCTATCTGTGTATGTGATTGTGAATATGATGTAGCATTTTCACATTTAATCCCCACCATAGTGAGGATAAAGCGGGTTCAGACGACGAGATGAGTTATTTTCAGTGAAAGTAACACCCGCTTCTATTGGAAGATTGATCTCCTGCCTGAAGACTATAGGACTATAACATATCAAAAGAATCTGAGAATCTCACGAATTCAATTTATTAACTCTTAGTCGAACATGCTAGTGAGATACAGGGTCGTTGGTCCTATTTTTTTTTTTTTTTTTTTTACCTCCACCAAGAAATGGTGGGCGTTATGTTTTCACCAGGGTTTGCCTGTTAGCAAGATAACTTAAAACATAATGGACGGATGTGGATGAAATGTGTGTTCTATTTGGTAGGTCGGGTCAGACCACTACTCGCAGAAGAGAAAGTAAAACCTATTGCTCATCTGCCTTGGTGGAGGCCTGTGTTCTCTGATTGCTTTTCTAATTTCCGAATGTTCTTTTTTCTGTCAGGATGATCTAGAACTTCTGGCGATGAATGGCTCTCCTACTCAGCGAAAACTGATGCCCCTGAAGAGGACGGCTGCTGTAAGTACCAGCTCCCAGGAGCATTGCCAATCACCAGCTCAACAATACACAGAGGAGGCCCTGAAGGAGCTTTTCAGACATGTCCACCACAACATGCCAGACTCTGCCAAGAAGAAGAAGCTCGTACGACAGGTACCTTCAGGGTGTTTTTATATCGTCCCGCTGGTTTTCCTGAAAGTATAATCTTTAAAATTGACAATGTTATTAAATGTAAGAGGTCTCTACTATTTTATGTGTGTAGTTGGTCAAACAGGGACAGAGAACCTCGGGAACCCCAACTAATGAGCACAAGCAAATCCCACCTGGTCCCACCAAGAAGCACCCACGTTCACGCTCCTTTGGAGGCCTTATCAAGGTACACATCTCTGCAGCAATTTAGACACTAATAACCAGTGATTTAGAAAGTAACGGAAAAGTTCTTGAAAGGAGGAGTTAATTTTAGAACGCAGATACACCATGCAACGTCATCCAATGCACTTCGCTTTATTTATAAAGCACTTTAAAAAGCCAAAGTGGTGTATATGGACATAAGAACAAGTAAGAATTAATAATAATAATAAAAGAGCAGTTAAATATTAAAATTATGAAATCTAATCTGTCAACTGATAGCGCTCACTTTCACTTCAAGCAGTGGTGAGTGCTAAAAATGAACCATAGATTAAGGGACTAGAATTGAAATTGGGGCTGTAGCTCTAACGTCAATACCTTTTGTGTTTGTTAGAAGTGTTAAAATGCATACAAATGGCTGATGTGTTGTTAATGAAAAGGGCTGTCAGTTCCTCTAGTGCTGTCCTTTAATTTGGTGATTCTGCACATTCAGCATTTAGATTCTGAATCTTGTTTTACAATTTCATTCTGTTTTTTTCTTCACTTTATTATATCCTGCTAGCGCAAAGCTCGTGGTGAACAGCTGACAGTCGAGAGACGAGTCAGATACTTGTCACCTGAAGTTGTTACCAGGGAGGGAAGCAAGGTCGGCAAAGAAAACGTCATCCTGCAGGCAGTGAGTTGGTTTTTTTTTTTTTTTTTGTCACACAAAGCTTTATTACAGTATATGTGGTAGAATTCTTACTTTTGCTGCACTTTTTTGTGGTATTCTTTGTACTTCGATGCATAAATTGAGTCTGTTAATGGCGTCATCATTAGATTTGATATATTCGTTTTATTTTTCACCTGGAACAGAAGAAGCAGATGAAGTTCTCATAATACTTGTGTTTACAGGTGAACAGTCCATTGAATGGTCCGTTGTTGGGGAAGGCGGGACTGGTTGTAAAAAATCCAGAGATTGCTTTCAACAAGGACAAAGCTCTAAAGGTTTCCAAGGTCTGAGGAAATTTCCTTTTGCTATTAGTCAATCACATTAAACACCAAAAGATCAGTTAAAGTAGGCACAACATGCAAACGGCTTGTGTTGTGTCTGTGACATTCATTCATTTTTGTTAAATTTTCACCTCGGGCAAATAAATATTTATTTTTGTGACTGTAAACACAGACCAAACCTGATGAGACCTGATTATTTGGGACATCCACATCATTCTGTTCAGGCCTGTTCAAGTATAAAATAAAATACTCGGCCTGCCTGGGAAAAAAAAGTCCTACTAATGCACTAATATTCCTTTAGGCCACCTTTAGCGGTCACTGTCATTGTTTAAACAAGCTATTTCAGTGTCACAGCATTTACTTTGGTGATTTAAATTTTTTTTTTCACATGAAATTACTGTAACTACACCTGACCAATTGAACCAACCCCATGTTATGACACTGCCCCCGTAGGCTTCCACTGCAGGTACTAGGCATGAAGGATAATCACTTCATGCACCTCTAGAACATGGCCAATGTGGACTCTTCAGACCACATGTCCTTTAACACTGAACCCTCTATTAAACTGGTGATTGTTCAAGAAATGAGAAGCTACTGCATCAGTTGAGTTACTTTAATAGTTTTTCCACATGTGCAGATGTTACAGAACTAAATAGATGCTTTCCCACTGTAGGAACCATTTGTAGTTCCTATAACCTTCTTAGTTCCTGGAACATTTTTTCATCCTTTCCCACAGCATAGGAACTATATAGTTCCTATAACCTTTTTAATTCCTCCTGGCAGGCAGGGTCTTTTTTAGTTCTCCAGGAAGTATATGACATAGATGTTTGGTGATTGGTCAAGCCAAGACCACGCCTATTTCCGCATTTCCTCATTTTGCAGTACCGCTATCTTTACAACCATCTGTGTAGCATCAGCTGTGTGTTGGGAAAAAATACAATAACAACAATAATAAACTTCTCCATTCTTGACATTAGATGCTGTATTTGACCATAATTAACATTCGTGCGATATAGAACACAAACGCTGTGGCCTCCTCATTCTCTATTCTATCTTATAGTAGCGCTGTCTTCTACTTCCTTGTGTGATTGTTGAATTTAGTGTTTAAAGAATACATCTCTGTGGTGGACATTAGCATCACATTTGCCCCTCCCATAGTTCCTACTGCCCTTTCAAGAGTGCAAACCCAAAGGTTCCCTAGGAACTAAATAGTTCTTAGAACTAATCTGTGGGAAAGCGCCTAATATATCAGATTAACGGCTATACATGCATGAAGACGTCAGAGAATTGGGGAGAAATCCAGGTGTGTTAATTTAATTAGTCATAATCAGACTTTACTGTTTAAATGATCAATAATAATCTATATTGCTGTGCATATAAATGGGCTCATTGATTCATTACAAGTTAGGTCAAAGTACTTCCTTTGCCTATGTATGAATGTTAGAGCTGTTAGTGTTTAATTTTATTTAAACATACTCCTTCTTGTCTCCACAGGATTCTCCTTCCATCTCCAGAATGTGCTTTTCTCCCGCTCAGGACGTCTCCATATAGAACTGCACACTCTGACAAGCCTCAGACAGTATTAATATTATTATTCCATATGTTTATCACTGTGGTTGTTCATGTAGTAAATGTCTTTTAACTGTGACTAAAATGCAGCAGCATTAGCTGTAGCCAGACAAGCCAACCCAAAGCCAGAAACCCTGATTAAACATTTATTTCACACAACATCCTGAACTGTAGCTATGGTTATATATAAAATCCAGATTTGTAGGAACACAATTACAAGGTGCAATCGTTAATGCCATAATTGGTACATATATTTTTCAAAGATGTGAAGGTTTTTAATAATTACTCATATTAATTTGGTAATAAATGTTTGGCTGAGTTTTTCCAGTTAATCTGTTACGGTATACACTTATCATTTCTTATGGTCAGCTCATCTGTAATCTACAAAGCACTATTTTTGCACTAAATTCTACCAAGGTATAATGGAAATAAAGATGGATTAAGGTACAATCTGGTGAAACTACATGATTAACTAGGCAAGCAGACCCCCCCCCCCCCAATGAAAGGAGATGTTTTTTGCTGGTGTTTTGGGGAAGATCCAGAAGAGATGTCGGATTCTCGATCACTTTAACATTTTTGTTAACATTGCAGTAAATGGAGGATACACTTTAAAATGATCCAGAATCCAGCATCTCTTCTGGATCTTCACCAAAATCTAATCGATTTGTCCTTGTGTCATCCTCAAGCTATCCTGAAAGTTTAGTTGAAATCCATCCATAACTTTTTGAGTTATGTTGTACACAGTCAGGCAGATGAACACTGGCAGAAACATAACCTCCTTGGCGGAAGTAATTATGATGGAAAATCTATGGAAATAGTCGCACAATATTATCAATCCTCATCCTATTGGAAGTTTAATTTAATCAAAATCACCCACGTTTACTTAGATATGAGATTTAAGCAGGATTTCTACTTTGGTTTGGCTTCTACTTGTGTCATTTTTTCCCTTTTAAGCTTATTTTTATTTGCTACTGTATGTCAACCAATAACCACTAGCCAGCTGAGCCTAGAGTCTGCTCTAGTGTGTAGAATATGTATACATGTTGTATAGTATGTGTGTCTGTAGTTTAAGGTTTACACACTTTGTAACACAAATGTGTGGTTTTTGTTGCAGTCCACTGTTACACTACGTTACTGGATGATAATTGGATGATCATTTCTCTATGCCATGCTGCTGGTCCAGGATCAGTCAGTATGTTGCCTTATTTATATATATATATATTTTTGGGATTCCAGTGATTGGGATCCTGTGGGAGTTTACCGAATGTGAAATGTTACATGGCCAGTGTCTCGTGGCACTTTTTCCCCCCGTCAGTTGGGTGTTGGTAGGGTCATTTCTTTTTTTTATTTTCACTGATGCATTTTGGAACTATTATATGTTGGTAAATGAAAGTTGGAAGAGGGTTTTTGGTAAGTGTTTTTCTTGTTGGAAGTGAACAGTAACATGTTACTAGGTGGTGTCTGCTCTTCATAGTATGGTATGACAGTGTTAAGGTGCTGTAAGTTTAGACAATGGGTGCCACACTCATTTTAGTTCAGGGGAACACATTCAGCCCAATATTGAGATTGTATTTTGTGTGTCGGAGCAGTTTGTAAATGTTAAGATTTTCATCATGTGATTTTAGTTTTTCCACACACAAACAAAAAGAAACCTTTCGAGATGTCATTATTTATTGGTCATTGTGCTATTGTTTTACTTGACTGAACCACTTGAAAATGAAAAGTGATTAATTGAAAATGAGTTTCACACCTTTGGTTGGACCCCATTTTTGTTGGTTTTGGTCCCATTGGCCATACAGTATGTTTGACACTCCTTTCTCTAGTATGGCTGTTACACATTAAAGGGAAAATTAGGATTTTTCTAAGTCATGTTTTATGACTGTATTATCCATTCTCACCTGCAATAAATGGCAGAAGCAGATAGGAATACCAGCAGAAAAGCTCAGTAATGTACTAATGTGATAGAAGAAACAGCACCAAAAAACCTTTTTAAAATATTAAGCACAGTTATGTTATTCTTTCAAACTGAACGTCTTCTGACAAATTAATCAATCATCATGTTGCCGTAACTAGTACATTTATTTTTATATATATATATTATTGTGTCACTTTAGTGTATAGATTCAAAATTACATGTTTTAATACGTATGTCAAGGCAGTAGTAGGTCAGTAAATATGTCATTATGTGTGACTTTAATGCAGAAGCCTGGAGAAGTGATATAACCTTTCCCCTTTGGAAAGAACTGATATAGTCACAGTGGTAAAGTTATTTAAAATACATGGTCTACTTAAAGCTGCAAGAAGCAGAATCTCAGGGGAAAAAAATGAAGATACACGCCTTCCTTCTGCAGCTCTCGCCTCTTGGTCCAAATCGTGAGACTTAATTAAAACACAGATGAACCTGATTCCAGTCCATGTTAACCCAAGCGTTGTATGTAGAGCAGAAGGTTGTATCTGACAATCTGATCAGTAATTGATAAGTGCAGGTTTTAGTCACATATTTAACTTCCAAACATAGCAGAACATACACCTGTAATTACAGTAAAACCTCTATTACAGAATAGATTTTCTACAGTCTGACGACGGGGAAGGATACACACACACACACACACACACACACACACACGCACACTAGAATTACAATGTGCTGAAAACTAATTATGGGTTTTTATAGATCAGGCACTGGAGCTTTGTATTTTTTGTAGGTGGCTTCAATATTTTTTGCTGCCTTTCTTCATCCACAGCAGTACAGCACTTTTTCTAATGGCATTACATTATCTGCTTCTCCCCAGTTGAAGTGTGTAGACTGTTATTATCTTTGTGTAATGAGCACCAATTTCGTGTCCACTTAAAAAAAAATAATAATCTGAAGGCCAATGAAACCGTTTCATTCAGTGCAACTGTTTCACTGCTCTGAGAATTAACCCTCCTGTATCCGGCATAGACTCTATACTCTCTAAAAACACATTATTTGCACAGTGCTGGAGAAATATCAGAATTTTGCATAGTTTGTTTTTCTTTTTACATTTCAACAACTTGAGACATAAACAAGAATACCAAATCCTCAATCAGTGTTCATTCTTTAACCCTTTGAATGGTAGTTTAGTAATATAAACACACTCTTTGTTTTGTTTTTGCAGCCTGGTATATGTTAATTATTAACTGCACGATTGGTTAAGATGCATTATTAGTTTTTGTGTTAGGGCAGATGTTCTAAAATGTGTCTGCATTTTTTTTTTTTTTTTATTGCTTCGGAATAGGATGCTAGTGTGGTTATTTTCCATTAACAATTTTAGTGGTTGAGTGTGAATTTTGAAAACCATGCAAAAATTAACCACTTGGGAATTCTAACAAAATGCAAAATGTGAAAAATTATATGACTTTTTATAAAAGGAATTGCAAAATGTGCATAATGTGCTCATCTGGATACTGGAAGGTTAAATCCTTTAACATAAGAATGGCTCATGGGACCTCACTTTGAAGGTGTGTGTGTGTATATAGAGGGAGACAAGTAATGTTTTTGATCTTATTTGAATTTCAATTTAATTTACATATGTGATTAATTTGAAGCGATAGCAGTCTCTGCAGCTTCAACATGATCAGACCGTTTCTTCTCTTACAGGTTTTTTTTCTCCTCAAAGGATGAAGTGAAATATGCTGAACTAATGCAGATGAAAAGATCCAATTCTTTGAGTCATTTCACTGACAATTACTTCTAAATAATGGCACAATTTAGATAGGATCACAGAGTTATTTGTCTCCATTGACTGTTAATGTTTTTCCCATGAGGCACAGCAGAATGGATTGAACTTCATCTCAGCAGTATTGATGGATACAATTTTAGAACACTGTAAATTTCAGAGGGACAAACGGACATGTCAGACAAAACGCCTCAATAACGGTTTTTAGTGTTGAGCACCAACAGTTAACACCCCCACATCTCAACATTTTGGTTGTGTCCTACAAGAGGTGGTGTTGTGCTATTTATATGGATTGTGCTTGTTTATTGTTTGTGTAACTTTGAAGAGATCTACATTGTCTGACTATGGATGCGCCAGTAAAATACTCATACCTACAACCAAGAGGATGGATGAGAAAGGTTGGAATCTGGTCCATTTGTGTGATAGCCTGGTTTTGGAAAAGCTGCATGTGTTTGAAGGTGCTGTGGATGTTACTTAAAATGATGGGTTTGTAGAATATGACTGAAGGCATCAGAAGACCTTACCTCACCCTGATCTCATTGTCTTTAAAACAAATTTTGTACAATGGTACTTTTTGGGTCCTTAAGTAGACCTGGATAAGGGGCATAAACAGTCCTTTTTTACTTGCATGGAATCCCTGCTGACTTCTTAAAAATCTTTTTTTTATATACATTTTAATTCTCATTGTCTCCTTGTATGTCTAATGGGAAAGTTAATATCAGTGTATTTATTTCGTTAACTATAAATATGTTTATACGTCAGTGATATTCAGGAGCAAAATGAGTCAGAAGTTTTCATTTTCTCTGGTCATGGCTGTTTCTGTTGTGAATGGGCAGTTACATTCTCTATGATGTGAAATACCTGGGAGTTGCATGTCTTATTTCTCTTTACCTAAATGTGAACCATTTTGTTTGTGATCTTTACTGGTCACTGATAATTTCCTCCAGGAACACTGGAAGTGTGACAAAAGTGACTACGCTGACATGTTTTGCTTCCTTCTGAAGTGTTCAAAATGTCCAGTTGCTGTTTGATAATTAGGTTTAATGACAAATTACAACTTTTTTTTCTTACGCATCTTAAAGTTCAACCACTATTTTTGTATTAAATACACTGTTCTTCTCTCATGCTGAATTAATCCGTTATTGTTTAACTGGTACTTTTGTTTTTTTTTGTACTGAACTGTAAATAATCCTGTTTGTTAGATTTCTTGGTGCCTGATCCATTTGGATTAAATGGTTTTGTTTCCTACAGAATTGTGTTTTATTTTGTTGTATAGTTTTGTCCTTATGCTGTTTTTATTCATGCTGAACCTAATTGCAAGCTTGTCAGTTAATGATGTGAAAATTGGTGGGTATTACATCAGTGCATTACCGATGTCAGTTCACTAGAGGGCAGTAACTAACTGCAGAGTGTAGTGCAACTGTGTTTGTATGTGTGGAAGTGTTTTTGCGCCTACATACTGTACAGCTGCACCAAATGAACAGACACAACTTCCATTATTTCCCACAAATGTAAATCTTTTGAACAATTGTCAGACTTTTCACATGTACAGTTTGCGTTGGCAGTTTTTCTTTTGTTAGACCTTCTATTTGAATTTATATTTATAGTGGCTCATTAAGTGAATTAGCTGTGAGTGTAATGATGAGATCTATCTTGCTTAAAGGGACTCTTTATCTTCTCCAGGAAGGTCAGAATTCAGCCAGTAAAGTAACCCCCAAAGCTGATAGTAGGCAATGTTATTCTTTTGATGTGGTCAGCCTCACATCTAGACTATGAAGCAAAGTGGCCTCTGTGTGTGTGTGTGTGTGTGTGTGTGTGTGTGTGTGTGTGTGTGTGTGTGTGTGTGTGTCAGCTTTATAACGTATAATATGGACAGAGCTAGCCTTTGCCTTTTACAGTAATTATGTATTTTTGGTCATAGATCAGACAGGTGAAAACAGCTTAGTGGTATGACCAATACTTTTGGAGTTATTAGTAGTTTAAAAAAATGTGTGTGTGTCATAACAGATGACAGAGATGTAGGAGAGGTACTTCTCATAATAACAAGTAAAAAAAATTGGTGTAATATCTATACGTCTTGGTTGTTTTTATAATAAAAATGGCTGAAATTCTGTATATCCTTTTAGAATGGGAAGGTTAAGTCTCCGCCCCTTCCGGGAGGCTCATGGGGTCTGAGATTGAAAAATTAATGAATGGTATGGGTGGGTAGGTAGCTGGGGTGAGGGAAATCTGGGTATCTTCCCTGGGGCTGCTGCCCCAGCGACCCGGACCCGGATGAGCGGGAGATGACGGTAATTCCATGGGAAATAAAATGCTAAAATCATATCTGATTTGTCATGTGCCCTGAATCACACACATATTGTACTTCATAATAAATGATAATTATTATGTGTTTCAATTGCTTCTGTTAACCAACAGCTGATTCATTTGCGAGTAAAGCCTGTTAATAATTTTGACTACACGCCTGATGTGCATGTGACTTCACCACAGCTTAGTCGAGTGTGACGTCACATACTCGACGCATTGTCGTCTCTTACTAAGCCCACATAAAAACCTAACATCACGTTTGCTTCCCATAAAAAAGGGTGGTCTGCCTATGCCACATCAAATATTTCTTATTAACCGCTATCATATGTGAATATCAAAGCACTTATCAAACTGAATCAGAATTTTTTTGATTCCTTCCATTCACTCCCATTAAAATTTTTTGCGAGCAAAGCACCCATGGACCGAAAGGAGAAGGGCGTGACTGAGCCTCCCCATACAACAGACACCAGAGTTGAGGAAGTGGTGAGTTTCCCCGGATTGCGGATTCCCTTATTGGATTAAGTGCGTGCAACTGGTGCATGCTTGTTGTCATTTCTCTGTATGTGTACAATGTCATGTTTGAAGACACTTTAATCATAGGTCTTAATTTACATACTGTTCTGTAATGTATTTCACGTTTGTGTGTAATATTTAAGTCTTATTGTTCTGACATAAATACAGAAAAGTCTTGTCTTCACAGAAAGGGGCGATGGTGAGAAACTGCACTGTAAACCCATATTTTAACTATACCCAAATACATTATGTGTTTTGGATCAAAATATTATGATTTCTCGTTTGAAACATAAATATTTTAAATTAGCATAACTTTTTTGATGATAATATTCATTCAATTTGTATATTTAAACTGAATTAATCAAAAATTCTGTTTAGTTGATAACTGTAAATCCACAGTTTATATGTACCCAAATGCATTAGGTCTTTTGGACTAATTTGAAAAACAACTATTTTATATTAACTAAACTTTCTTGTGCACTACGTATACCCAACCTGTACTTTTGGACTGAATGTACATTTTTTTAAGCGGAGAGGTGCAATTGGCTAGTTTGAAAGGCAATACATTTACTCCGCCCCACAATATTCCTGAGCACTGCACGAGTCGGCGTCGACTATCCAGTGCACGAGCTGAACACGAACACTCGGGAACGAGGAATCGAACAAAGAGAAAAAGAAGTGGAAGAAGTACAGAGGAGGGAAAGAAAACAAACGACGGTGAAAGTAAGTGCGCATGATTACTGTTTTCAGCCATTCCAGTCGCATGTTACGGTGGTGTGTACTCATTGTAGCATTTTAGCTAACAACACATCACTATTAGCCGTTTCCTCGTGCCATCTGAACCTTAATGTGTATGTTGCCTCGTAATATTTCCATTGTTTAGTTGATGCATCATGCATGTATAGCATATACCGGTAAGCTTTGTTATTCGGTATTATCTATCGTTGAACTTGTAGCCTGGTTTACTCTACTGGGAAGTTATTGCTGAGCATGTTCCCCGTGTAATGGAGGGTGGCGATTTCAATCTCTCTTAAGTTTGCGTACAATGCATCTTCTATAAATTGTTTTATTTGGTAGCAATCCTTTGCCTGCGTATTGTTTTCAGCTTTGCATAATGTATGTATGTATGTGTGTGTGTGTGTGTGTGTGTTTTTTACTCTAACGTTTCACAGCCAAACTGCTAGCCAATATTAGCATGTCCATCATGCAATGTTCGGTGGCTAGTTGAATGTCTTTTTTTATTAGATAGTATTATTAGTGCATTGTTGATTTGAAATTATTATCGTGAAACATTGTCCTGTCTATGTGAAGTTCCTGTCAAGTTGTGTTTTAATCGGGCGTACGTTTCAGGCATGCCATGTCCAGGCGAACTTTTCTGCTGAGCTGGGAATGTGACCACGTGCGTGCATGGGTTTTCATCACTACGGGCAATATGATTTGGAAGTGCAAGTACTGTGACTTTGTTTGTGATAAAAGGGGACAGCTATTAAGACATTATCGGATAAAGCATGCCAGCAACAGTAGAAGTGAACCCTTTCCTTGCCTTTATCAGGAGTGTTTGGGCACTTTCCGATCTTTGAGTGCTCTCAAGACTCACTTGTCTCGGTTGCATTCAGAAACTCACTCTCTGCAACCTGCACGAAGTGCAGTGAAATTGCGCTGCCTATTATGCGAGTTCCTTGAGCCTTGCAACGATGAAACATATTTCTCCCACCTTCGTTGTAGACATCTTCGCCACAACCACAAAGTTCAGTGTCCGTTTAAAGGGTGCACGTTTGAGAGCAGTGTTTACTCAACTTTTAATGCACATAGAAGTCGGCTGCACAGAGACATGACTTGGACAATGTTTAAATCAGAAATGGTAGTCAGTACTGATGCCCAAGCTCAAGGTAGTGACAGTGATACTCCTCTGGAGTTAAATGTTGTGGATACAGACTATCTGGATGATGAGATTGAAATGCCTGAAGCTGATTCTCAGCACTTACGGGAAGATTTGGAGCATAACTTGGCGTCCCTGTTTTTAAAGATGCAAACAGTGCTGCATGTTCCAGAAAAATGTGTGCAGGAGATTATTGAGCATCTTTGTCAATTAGTTCAATTGTCCCAGGCACCTCTGTACCATAAAGTGAAAATGGTTTTACAGAAGCACCATGCAAACATTGATGACTCAGTTGTTAGGGAGGTGGTAGAGACTATGACAGACAGCAACATTATCACTGCTTGCTGTGGCAAGGATGGATGTCTAGCAACAATTAAAAGAAGGGCATCATATGTGTTGCGAGAATTTCCACTGGTAATGCCAATAGAATATGTGGTGGAGAAGGGCATGAAAACCATGGCATATGTACCTCTTTTACAAATGCTTCAAAAAATGCTGAACAAGCAAGACATTTTCAGGAAAGCTTGTTCAATTCCAGTAGCTGTTCCCAATGAGTACAACACATGCAGAGATGGTAACTGGTTTAGGGGAAATTGCCTTCTGTGCAATGATGAGTTTACTATTGCGCTCAACCTGTATATTGATGATTTTGAAGTGGCAAATCCACTGGGAACATCAAAAGGAAAGCACAAGATGTGTGCAGTATATTGGACCATTGCCAATATTCCAGCAAAGTACCGATCTACACTTCACTCGATTCAGCTTGCTCTCTTATGCAACACAACAACTATCAAAGAATGTGGCTATGAGAAAGTGCTGTACCCACTCATTTCTGATTTGGTGTCTCTTGAACAGAATGGTGTGTACATTGAGCACTTGGGTATAAGTGTGAAAGGAACTGTTCTATGGGTCTCTGCAGACAATCTTGGTGCTCATTCTCTTGCGGGTTTTTACGAGAGTTTTTCGGTGGATAAGTTCTGCAGATACTGCATGGCCTCAAGAGGTGATACACAAGACCAAGAGGTATGTTCTGGTGCATTCCAGATGAGAGACAGACATACACACAACATGCACATCCAGGAGACATTGCACAACCCAACCTCAGGAAAACTGACAGGTGTGAAGGGATCATGCCCTCTCACTGCAAATTTGAAGTTTTTCCATGCAATAGGCGGCTATCCCCCTGACCCTTTACATGACATTTTGGAGGGTATAGTTCCCATAGAGGTGTGTCTTTGTATTGCAGACTTGGTGGCAAAGAAGTGCATTACTTTAGAGATCATAAATGAGGCCATCAAGACTTTCCCTTATAAATACACAGACAAAACTGATCGGCCACAGACAATTTTGAAGGGCTTTGAGAAGAAGGGGACAATAGGAGGAAACGGCCATGAGAACTGGTGCTTGATTAGACTCCTTCCTCTCCTTGTTGGTCATTGTGTTCCTGAGGGAAATGATTCTTGGGAAGTACTAATGCTTCTTAAGGACATTGTTTCATTAGCTCTTGCACCAAGGCATACCAGTGTGTCTGTATACCTTCTTGAAAGCAAGGTGGCAGAGCACAGACAACTTCTACAGTCTACCTTCCCAGGATTTAGACTGAGACCCAAACACCACTATGTTGAGCATTATCCTGAACTTATTAAGCTGTATGGTCCACTGTGTGAAGTCTGGACAATGCGATTTGAAGGAAAGCACAAATTCTTCAAGAAGGTAGTCCGTGATGCTCAGAACTTTAAAAATGTTCCCATGACTCTTGCTGTACGACATCAGAAAGCTGTCAGCTACCAACTAGACTGCAGTTCGTTTTACAAACCTGAATTTGAGATGGCCAATGTAACATCTTTGTGTATTACCTCTTTACCAGAGAGTATGCAGAATGTACTTCGAAAAAAACTGTCCAATGTTTCAACAGTACTTACAGCATCCTCCGTCAGTATTGGTGGAATAGATTACAATGTAGACAGTGTGCTTTCAGCTGGGTCGTGTTCAGGCCTCCCTGATTTTAAACGGATAACTCGTATAATTGCTGTGAACACTGAAGTTCTATTCATTTGCAAAGTCATGACTGCTTGGTACTCTGAACACCTTCGGTCTTTTGAGCTTTGCTGTCCAGACAGTCCAATATTTTGTGTACTTGCGCCAACAGATCTGAATGACCTCTTCCCTCTTTCACCTTACAATGTACAGGGAAAACTAATGGTCACACTGAGGCATTTTATTCATTGTTGAAAGCCTTTTACACTTTTCCACAGATGGCCTCATCACCTACCCTCATGAGAGTCATCATAACTGAGGCTGATATTCGAAGACTTAAGATTTACTCATGGCCTACGTCCATTGAGGATTTGATCCTGTATATAAAAAACTCACTTGAAATTGAATACAACTTCAGCTTACAGTTTAGAGACCCACACTTTGACAATGAGTACAGCAACCTCACAGATTTATCAGAACTTCCTGAGAAGCCAACAGTGAAGATCATTCCAGTGCTCGAGTTGGTCTCCCTCCCATCTGAAAATCTGAATGACACTGTGTCTACAATGGATACCGAGCTGCCCTCCACTTCATCTGGAGAAGCAAGACGGCCATGGCCCGATGTTTTCTACATTCCAAAATTCTCTGTAGACATTGAATACAGACTCCGTCAGGGGAATTTGAGTTATCTCAAGGACGGAACATACCTGAAGGTCTCAAAAGAACTGAAGCATGGTGTCCTTCACAAGCTGGCAGAAACAATTTACTCGTTCAAAGCCTACCCAACTACTTCTGACCTTGACGCTGTGGCCAAGGCATTAATAGGTGCTCATCCTTGCCTTAAAGAACCTGCATCCCCATCAGGTTACTGCGGGTGGAAGAACAGCCTTAAAGACAAAATGGGCAATTACAGATCTAAAATGAGAGCGCTGGGACATGAAGATGTCAAGGTCAACGGAGGAAAGCGAGGAAGAAACACTCCGGATGGCGAGCATCCACACAAAAACATAAAAAAACCTAAGAAGGGGGAAGTCAATTACCTACCAAATATTCCAGATGGACACAATACCACAAGCCTTGAAAATGCTCGAGAGCAATTGGTGGATGAGATGAAGAAAAAGAACCCAGATGGAACACTTATCCAGCAGAAGATGGATGTAACGTTCTCTCTGAGAAGGAAGGAGGTTGTGCAGGATAAGCCACCTGTGATCCAGATGCTCCAGCGTTGGCCAGCAATGTTTGTTGAAAATCAGGTAACTATTAATGTGTTTTTGTGTTTATACACATATCTGAATGATTCTTAGGGTATGGCTGTGTATTGATACTAAACTTTGGTTTATTGGTGTGTTCTAGGTGTACCAGGAATTTAACAGGATCGTGGGGAAAAACCTGAAGCAGGAATTCTACGATTCCCTTGATCGCCATTGCCCTGCACTACTGGATCTCATGAAGTCCAAGAAGGGTCTGAAGGGACAGCTGCTGGATGCGCTTTTGTGCCAAGCACAGGTTTGTGAATTGAATAATTTCTTTGTACAATTGTCTTGATGGAGAACTTGGAGATAGATGATGATGATTTTCTTTCAGCAGAATTATATTACCTAAAGGAGTGAGGTTGTAAGAACCTGTACTTATTTACAAGCTTTGGAACAGCCCACCATTTTTCAATAATACAGGTGCTGCTCACAAAATTAGAATATCATGTAAAAAGTTGTTTTATTTCCACCATTTCATCAAGAATGTTAAACTTTCATTCATTATAGATGCATGAGCCATATCTTAAACTATTCTCACAATTCGTTATTTAATTTTTGCACATGTTGGTCTTCCAGCCTAAAAAAACTAAAATTTTGGTATCTCAGAAAAGTAGATTATTTTGAGGAAATCCCAATATTCTTCAGATTTTCTTTCTTTTTTTTTTTTTTCGGATGACCTCAACTCAGTTGAAATATTGTACTTTGTAAACTACATTTCAGTGGTCAGGTTTTGGTTAGGAATCTTGGTGCCTTAATTACTGACATGATGGATTTGCATTGAAGTCATATGTGAGTTGAGGCAGGCGTCCAAATGCGTTTGGACATATACTGTGGGTCCGAGTGTTGCCCATCACTATGGTGTAGACATTGTTTGTCAAACTTTTTCTGCCATTCTGCACAATTCTGATGATTGATTTGTTTCATGTAGCCTATAGGCCTACTGTTTTTGAAACATGTTTAGGACAATCAATGAATACATTGTGAGTGAATGTGTTAACTTAATGGCAAGACAGAAATATATGAAGGAAAAAAAGAAAAAAAATCCGGCTTCACGCACCCCACCTGCAACACCTCCGCGCCCCACTAGTGGGGCTCCGCCACTTTGAGTAACACTGGGGTAGAAAATGGGCCTATTTTTCCCTTCAACCCTTTCTGATATCCTGGCTATTACACTGTAATTTAGCCATAGTCATGCAAATACTGCGTGTGTGTTTGCCACCATACCCCCATTAATATGGCCATTATCTCAGCAAGGTAAACAAAAATATGCTACATCATCATGTACTTCAAAGTCATGAGTAAACTGAAAAACACAACAGCATGTTGAAATTGCCTGAATTAACTCTGGCATAAAGAGATCAAGTTGAATGTTGTAATTATCAGGAATCCACATTCTAAGGCATGCTGCTTTGGAAGTACTTGGAAAACGCAACAAATTAGAATCTTCACCTTGTGTAGTATTACAATGTAATCTTTGTTTTCATTCTAATCCAGACATCGGACATAGCTGATATCAGATGCCTTGTCCTGAGAGGGCTTCCGGTGCTACTGGACGACAACCCCAAGGACTTTTTCAAGGACTGCTTTGTAAGTTAAACCACTTGATTACCTTTTTCTAATTGTGATGTAGAAAGTGCACTCAAACGATTTGTATAGTTATGAAGACAGTTTATTCAACTTGAATAATTTGTAATTAGTTGCCTTTCCGTCTCTTAATTTGTGCTTTTTCGTCACAAGGTATAGAGGTATCATCTGTATGTGATCTTATAGCAATGAGGATGAGGCAGCCATGCTGATAGGGAATTGGTTAACTCTCTTCCTTGGTCCAAATTTTAATGTTCCAGATGGGAATAGATGACTTTCAATACTCATCCTCTCAAACCACCTGTATTCCCTGTACAAAATGTGCATTTCAGGATTATCCCTGATTCAAAGGCGCTGTAGTGCACGTTTTCGACAAGGAAGATTGGTTCCTTCATCCCCGTCTGAATCTAACAATCAGAAGAGGGATTCCTCATTCCCAATTCACCTTTGGCTAAGGTCCACCCTAGAATGTTGATTGACCAATCACAGTGCAGTAAGGGTTGGACAATGGGACCACTGCTGTACTGTGATTTGTCAGTCAACATTCTAGAATGGACCTTAGCCAAAGGTAAATTGGTTTCAATTGTGATGTGATCCTCATGCAATTTTTCTGACATTTCAGAACAACCAATTTTTCATTTTGATTTCTAGGCTGATGATGATGAGGACGCCTACAAACATGTAGCGATCGGAATCCTCTCTATTCACCATCCTGGTGTTGCCCAGCATCCTCTCAATCCTTCATCCCTTGGTGTGGTTCTGGAGGGAAACATTGTCATGGACAATCTGCAAAGCTTGCCCCAGGCCATGTGCATACTCTTTGGTTTGACATACGCTCTACACCTCAACTACCCGAAATGCATGGTCAATACATTTCATTTTGTTCAGCAGGTTCTCTTGTGCTTGGGTAAGAAAGAGTTAAAGGGAAAAGTGATGACTTTGACTAACCAGTTGGCCATGTAAGATCACGTCTTTAACAAAAAGGACAAGTTAGGCATTTTACACTTCTCACTATGTATTCAGATAGTTGGATATGTTATAGACTGGTTAAGATTGAAATGTGTACATATGCTGCTTTTTACAGTATTTGTCACAGCTGTGGTAGCACCCCCAACTCTAAAATCATATAGAGGTGGGGGGGGGGCTTCTACCATAGTAGTGGGAAATGCTTTATTTAGTAGTATGTGTGCACATTTCAATCTTACCCAAAATATACCTATGACAAACATAGTAGTAAGTGTAAAATGCCCACAATGACCTTAATGGGTGTGTCAATTTGGTTATTTCCTGTACTGAATCAAACATTATGGGCACTTGACGTGATGTAGCTGTGTGTATTTTTGTTTGTGTTTATGACTTGAAAACTTCTGAAACTCTGTTTTAAAAGCCATGTACCATAATTCCAGCACTGTACGGGTGAAAGCCTATTCAATAGTGATTCATGGTTAGTTGCATGAGCAATGTTAAAGTAATAAGTTTTAAAAGAAAGTTGTGTTTTTCAAAGTGCCTTTGCCGCATTTTCCGTTTCAGAAGGCAGTGGCATTCTTTATACTGCAAGCAGTCATGCCATTTTGTTTTTCTACAAAGGGTAGTGCCAACACTTATATATGACCATATTATTTACACAAACCCTTAAGCCTTGGTATGGCTCTGGCGGGGAATGTGATGGACAATCTGGATAACTTGCCCCATGCCATTTGTATTTGCATTTTACACTAATCAACGAATGTGTTCAGATAGTTGGATATGTTATAGACTGGTTAAGATTGAAATGTGTATATATGCTGCTGTTTACAGTATTTGTCACAGCTGTGGTAGCACCCCCAACTCTACAGTCATATAGAGGTGTGGGGGGGTGCTACCATAGTAGTGGGAAATGCTTTATTTAGTAGTATGTGTGCACATTTCAATCTTACCCAAAATATACCCATAACAAACTGTATGAATACTATGGTTAGTAAACCAATTCATTTGTGGACATATATTTATTTTATTGTGTATAATATTATTTTGGACTGCAATACAGTAATAAAATGTCAAAGAATTGTTTCAAAAAATGTGTTTTTTTTTTTTATCCAATTCATAGCTTTACTGCAAAGATGCGCCTTCAGTTTGGAAATGTTCAAGTATGCATGTTTGGCAGGTCTTCACTATTTAGTGAAGTTATTTAAGTTGTGTATATATACAAAGGATATGTAGGGATGTAATATGAAAAGTGAAGATTAACATGCTACCCCAATCTCATATTTGGCAGTAAAATGAAGTGAAATCCAACAACTATTACGTTTTAATCTGTATGTATATCCATGAAATACTTAATTGCACAGGATCAATATGATGCAATGTATCTCAATGTTTGTACCCTAAACCTTAACTTTTATTTGTATTCAATGATTATGAAATAATTTTTTGGGGTGCAATGGCTAACTAAGTTTCGTATTTATTGAACATATACACTCAACCATAACTATTATGTTTATTCAAAGATCATAAAATCATTTATTTGGGGTATCGGTTACCAAAATATTTTGCATTCATTGAACATGTGCACTCAATCAGAACTTTTATGTTTACTCAATAATTAAATCAATTTTTTTAGTTGCAATGGGTTAACCAAATATTTTGCATTCATTGAACATGTGCACTCAACCAAATTTTTTATGTTTATTCAATAATTATTAAATCAATTTTTTTAGTTGCAACGGGTTGCCTCAAATGTTTTGAATTCAATCAACCTGTTCGGGTTTACAGTGTGAGCTTGACGTTCACCACTGGGTTAACTCTTAAAAGCATTAAAAGAACAAACCACATGCACTGATTTTGTTGGAGGATTGCAGTTGTAATCTAAGATTTTTTTTTTTTTTCAAAACTAGACTTTCAGTCAAAGTAAGAAGACATAATTACTGGAAGAACAACACCAGAGCTACGAGGTTAGCTTCAAATGATAGGAAGGAGTATAAGTGTTAATTTTAAACAGACTGGTTTATACTGGAAAATATTAGCTTTGTGGCTATGCTACAAAAGCACCTTTACAGCTTTCCCTGCCTTTCATTCTCTATGTACAAGTAAAGGTAAGCTAAGCAGTTGTTTAATTTGAACTTGTGCGTGTGTCAGGATTATAACAAAATAACAGTGGGAATAGCGTAACTCATGAAAATAAAAATGACAACTAAATAAAAATCTTCAATGAACGACATAAAACTAACTAAAACAAAAGTGAATTGCATCTAGAATCAGCTATACCTCCCACCTCTGTTTTTTTTTTTTTTTTTTTAAACTATCATGTTCAAATTTTCCCATTATTCAGCTCTTCCATAGTTGAGGCCAGGAATGTCCTGCCGGCCCCCGCCATCATATGTAGTCTATTTTGATAATTGGGGTGGGTTATTTGGTGTGACAATCAGAATGTTTATGTTATTGGTGTTAAAACATTATAATATCACAGATCTGCATTTTCTGTGTACATGTGATGCATTCATATAGCCTGCAAATCAGGTCGTCCTATTTCGTAGGGGTATGAATCTTTCATTCACACAACGATCAGATTCGAACCTCGATTCACAGACTATCCTAAAAATTTGTAAATGATTGGGTACGATTCAATACAATTAGAACTCGGGACGTTAACTGATGACCGTTTGACCAATGGTTGACCGCATTGGTGTTATCTGGTCATTATTTTTTGTCACCGGTTAAAAAAAACAGCATCAGTCATTCCAATGCACAAACTCTTTTTCATTGTAGTGTAGGTTATAAAGAGGAAGCTTTGTGACCTATCCATAGCTTATCTTTATGAATTTTAGCATTAGCAATACAAGATGGAATTTATTAATAGTAAACGCAGAGCTGGTGCAGAGCTCAATTAATCTATGTTGTATGAACATTTCATGACAGTCTGAATGTTTGATCAAAACACAAAGGGGCAGCAAGTTGACACCATAAAAACCAAAAGTGTGGGAACACTACTCCACCATCATCCCCTTCAACCTGTCCTTGGCCTTGGTCACATTCCCAGTTTTCCCCGACCCCACAAGCGAGTGAGATCCAGACAGCCGTCTCCCTTGGGGGCCGATGACCAGGACCACCATAGCCCGGTATGTTTCGGGGTTGTGCTCTGGCCCCGTCCTGGCGACAACAGCCCGGGCAAGTCCGATTTAAGCGTGGTGTTTCTCCACAGCCAGGAGCCCCAACTCCAGGCTCTCCCCCTCTCGCACCAGTCACCGCAGGAAGGGTCAGCCGGCCGGTACCCTGGTCCCCATGACCAGGGCTTGGCCCAGTTTAGACCCGACGCCTAAGGGGAGTTTGAGGGAGATGCTGCCACCCCGGGGGACCAGGATCTGGTGGGTGGGTTTTTGACCCCCCCCCCTCCCACACACACACCCACACACAAACAAAGGCTAACATTAGCAAAGAGTTTTCTGTTAAATATAATTGCACAACGTCAGTAGAGTGAACATATGTCCGCATTTTGTCTGGACCGGACTATCCAGATGTCTGTCACACGTCCTCACTTTTTATATTAAGTGCAAAAAGTTGAAATAAGTGGCCAGCAAGACGCATGCGCGTTGTCTTAATGCATGTTGTCTGCACTGTTAGTCATTCTCATACCGATTCACTTGGATCTCGTATGACACAGACCGATAACTGATTCGAATCAGTTTATCTTTACACCCCTACTGTTTTGATATCCAGTGCCTCCTGAACCACTGATCTCATCTTACGTCACTGGAGATCTGTGATCACACACTAACACTGCATGTAGTAGCTGGAAACACTGTTGAAGAACTGATGAAAGTAGTTTGCTAAGGCACACAGCTGTTAGCAGTGACAACATGCATTGATCACTATTGAGAGAAAGTAGGTCCAAGCAATTACAAGGTGTGAGTTTTTGTTCTGTGACAGTTTTGTTATGCAAATAAATCACTCATTCAAACACATACTGTTTGGAGAAGCAACACATTTTACTTTGTTGATTTCAGGAAACTTGCTGAGACCAGAACTGGGCTCACAGGACACTGGGTAAGTCACTGTGGGTGCACCAGAGTAAAGATGATGATTCCATGCAGATTCATGTGAAAAATACCAAACTATCCCTTCAACTTGCATATATAAATGTTAATATTTTCTACAAACACTTTGCAGAAAAAGTAATTCATGCTTTTATGATGTCTAGTCTAGATTACTGTAATTAACTTTCTTCAGGCTAACTTGTCTGTCAGCTAATCCAGAACAACAATGCTGCACATGTACTGAGTACAACCAGCATCAGAAACCATCTACAGGTATGTGTTTCCCCCTCTTTCCTCCCACTTTCCTTTTCCTCAATCTTTTCTTCTCTCTCTCTTTCTGTTCCTTTAAATGTCTTTCTTTAACCCAAACTGGTCCAAGCAGACCACCGTCCTCCAGAGCCACAGTCTGCTGGAGGCTCTAAATATAAAGTGTCATGAAATCACTTTTGTGATGATTAAGCACTATATAAATAACATTTGATTTGAACTGCTCAGACAGTTCTCATTAAGTCTTTTCTGTTCTATCATTTTGAATTTTAACTCCACATTGACATCCAAGTAAAACATCCACAATCCCTATGTTAGGCTAAAATGACTCTTGTGAAGAGACACAACAAATCCCGCCTCTTGTAAATGTTTTACCTGATTGTTCTATCCTCTTATCATTGCAAAACAGGTATTTTGTGACCTTGACCTTTGACCTACATTCACCAAAATTTAATGGGATCTTGCATATGTCCTGGAAATTTGTCAAGTAGGTTTGTTGCTGACAGTCAAAGAGACAAACAAAACAAGTGGCGCCAAGCACAACAAACCCCACCCCCTTAGCTCTTAATGGACCGCCTCCCTCCTAAAATGTGACACTATGGGTTTGACCTTTCAATGTTGTTTAAGGTCAAAGGTCATGATGCCATTTTGTAGCCTAAATATTGTTCCCTAGCTGTCAACAACAGTAACAGAGTACTTATCAGCACCCTTTGGAGTTACAACCATTTGATTTTGACCTTTCAAGGTCAATCAAAGTCAAAGGTCATGACACTGTTTTGAAGCCCATGCCAGGTTTCCTATCTGTCAATAATAGTAACTAAGAGAGAAGAAAAAAAATGAAAAATCCAAACAAATAAGGTATCTATTGAGGTGTGTACTGGTTATAATTCCAGTGCCATTTTCCTAATTAAATTCAGGGATGGGGCTGATCCAATCCAATGTCAGTATTGGGTTCTAATATCAACGTAATTCATGTATTGGAAATTTCTAATCCAACCTGCGAAGCTTTCTGATCCACACATTAATATTGTCTGCTGAAATGACTCTCCGAGCATGGTTCCCTGTCCACTGCTTTGCTACCTGCTTGCAAAATGTGGAATGGATTTCCTAAACATGGCCTATCTCAATGAGACATAGAGTAATCATCAGGCTCGCCTCCATTCAATAATTCCATGCCATAGTTTGCACTGAGATAACAGACTCTATCATTGTGTCACAAGGACCGTTTGAACTGACGTACTGTCCGTCTGAACATGTCAAAGATGTTCGTCACCACAGTTCACTCAAATATGCTTATGTGCTCAACTGTTATGGCAGAAAGTAGTGGCATGTGGAAAAAACTAAACATGTCGGAAGTTTAGGACCATTTTACACTGTGGCAAACTGTGTGCACTGTTTGATTGATCTAGTTAAAAAAAATGGAATTCATCTGATTAATCGATGAAAACATTGACAGTACTTGCCTGTAGTTTAACAGTAATGATGATAATGTTGAAACAATCACTTTTGGTATTGGAATAGTATCGGTATTGGCAGATATCTAAATTCAGAGATCGGATCGGAACTGAAAATGTGTGGAACCGTGCATTCCTAATTAAACAATTCTATTTAAATTTTTACATGTCTTAAACTCTCTTGGCATTCAGTGTGAATGGCAAATTAAGATTTTCATTGTACAGTTTTTTTTTTACTGTACATGACAATAAACCGCTTTGAATTGTGAACCTTTGAATTTCCTGTTTGCTTTGCTCTTGAAATAATGCAGATAATTTGTTGTAGTGAAGCATCTTAAAAATCAATCAGGACAGCTGATCATTGGGCTCCCTACGTTACATCAGATGGAGTGTATATGTTTGTTCTTCATACTGTACAGTAAATACCAAAGCTTTTCTTGTAAATGAAATGTCATGTTTATATTACAGTATACACAATACTGAAAATTTCTGTAATCTTATAGTTTGAACACTGTTGCATTTCAGACAAAAGCATCTGGTCTATCCTTCGAGAAATCAATTCAGACGCGTCTGCAGTAAATAAAAGCCCCCACCATCTCTCTGCCCACCCCAACCTCAAAAAGCTATTATGTCCCCAGAAATAAGGGGTCCACCCCCCTGGACATGTCAACATCTCATCCCTTCCTTTGTTGCAGATTATCGTCGAATGAGTCATTCAATTCAGCTGCACAAAGGAAGCAGCCAGGCTATGCCTGTGGCCAATTTGTTTTCCATCACTTTTGAAGAACGCCTGGTTAAATTAACCCGTCACACCGAGTCTGCTGGGAGAAAACAAAGTGAGGCCAAGAGCAATAATCATTCATGTATGGCAGTAAATAAGAAGCTGGGTAAACTGTGCCCTCCAGTTGCTGATTGTTATACAGTGAATAACCGCTAAATCAAATCTGTTACCAGAGAAATGTAATTATAAGGTGACTGTTGTCGGTTTAATGTCATGTAAACATAGATATGAAACAGAGATATGAATTGGATATAACCAATACTGACAGATTCTAGGGACTGTTAAACCAAAAAAAAGGAAGAAATGCCCATTGGTTGAACAGCCATGAACACCTGAACCTGCAGCAGCTGTGTCAAACTTGTGAAAGGTTAAACCAAATATTATTCATTGATTGTATAGATATAGTTTTTATAGTTTTAGTCTATACTTTGTAACTTAAGGAATGTGTTGCATTTGGTGGACAACATAAGCCAATACAAGATGTAATGTTGGTGTTTCAGTTTGGTGTTTCAGTTTACTCAGCTTGTTGGCTCTGTAATGAATTGTTAATGTGCAAAAATCACCACAAAATAACAAATAACTCTGCAAGCTATAAAGTTATTGTTAGAAGGCAAACTAAAAAGGCAGCAGCTTTAGGTTTTTGGTCCTTTTAGAGGTCATGACATCCCTGACAATTCAGATTTTTCTTCTCTTTTTTTCCCTTGGTAATATGGCAATCACAAAAGCTGTAGCTGGCGTTTCTGTGGAGATTTAAGAAAAATCGCAGCCAGGCTCCATTTGAATTTCAAAGCGTTGCCAGTGAATTCATAATAGACTTCTGAGTAAGCTCTATGGCAGCTTATGGCATTCCAGTTATGCCAGTCTCACAACACCTCCTCCCTCCCTTTTCTTCTTAAACCAAGTTCCTTCAGCCCGGTGTGCTGGTTTGGCACTAAGCTGCTACAAAAAATATTATCACATCTAACACACATGCATTATTGTGGCAATGAACTGAAATGATGACAGACTCCCCAGCCTTTTATTTCCTTTCACTGTTTCTTTTTTTTTCTCTGCCCTCATATTTTCTCTGGAGCTTCCCGGTCGGATGCTTCAGAGTAATCACGATTTCCTCTCCCCCTCTTCTTCTTCTTCTCTCCCTTCCTCCCTCTCTATTTCTCTCTCCTCTCATCATGTCCATGCCTCGGGCCCTTTCCTTCCCCAAGGGAGAAGAGTGCTTGTGGGCAAGAGACATAGACGGAAAAGAGAGAGAGAGAGAGAGAGAGAGAGAGAGAGAGAGAAAGAGAGAAAGGCTGCCATCACTGGAGGTGGTGGCTCCTGCTACTGCTGTCACTGAATAGATGTGAGTTCACTCTGGGTACTGGAGTGTGTGTTGTGTTACCGGGGGTGGGTGGGGTGTGGTGGGGGTTGAGGGGGTGGCGTGGGAGGAGTCTCGATGCTGTTATTTGTGAAAGCTTTTGATGGATGATTGCTGTGTGTGTGTGTGTGTGTGTGTGTGTGAGGGAGATAGAGGGAGTGAGGGAGTCCCCCCCTTCCTTTTTTTTTTTTTCTAGTGGCTCACTGTTCAGTGCACAATGACTCAATGAAAAGTGGAGGGGAGAGGCAGGCACACTGTACGGCTGCATGAGAGGGAAGGAGAGAGAACACACAGGAGAGTAGAAGAAGGGAAGCCAATTGATTGGAGCACTAAAGCTGGGGACAAGAAGAAGAAGTGGATATACTTATCTGTTTTCCCCCCTCTCTCTTATTCTCTGAAAGGCCACTCTAGGATCAAGTGGCAGCCTTTCAGTCCAAGCTGAACTTCACCTGACTCTACAAGCATTTTACTCACTGTACTTGCAAAGCTTTTTTTTTTTTCCTCCCCACTTTTAGGAGGAAGTGCTGGTGGTGATTATTAGTTGTTGTTGGTGGTGGTCAATCCCCCCAAGGAGAAGACAGGAAAAAATAAAAGATTGCATCTGCTGGCTCTTCTCTGCAGTGTTGTGGAGAGCAGGATGCCTGCTGGGAGAAGTGGGGAATGCTGGAGGATGGAGGCGGCAGCCGCCCCGGGTTGGGCTCTGCGGACCGGTCTGCGGATGATGCTGATGTGGGGTGTCCTGGTGCTGGTGGTAGGACGAGGAGGTGTGGAGGGGTGCCCCACTCACTGCAGCTGTCTGGGGAACATGGTGGATTGTCACGGCCTGGGAATCCACGTTGTACCCAAAAACATCCCCAGAGGAACTGAGAGGCTGTGAGTATACTTTATATCATACAGTCACCGTGCATGTCTGCACTTGACAGTATTGGTGTCACTTGACTTAACTACTTAACTACAAGTGGAAAGTTACCATTCTGCAAACCTTTGCTAGGATCCTCAAAATCAGAGTTAAATTAGTAGTACTTTTATTATTTATATAATATGATCATAATAATAGCAGATAGTTGCCCTGAACCATAACCACATTTTTTGGCAGTTTTAACAGTATTAAGACTGATTTAATATTTGATTTTTCTTTTTGAAAGTGTAGTTAAAAATATTTGCTTTTATTTCCTCAGTAAATCATCAAGCTCAATGTAAAAAAAAAGTCATCCTGCATTTTGATATTGGACAAAAAAAATCAGGTTCTAAGTTGGCATTTCACATTTATCTGTTGAACTAAATTTTGTACTGTGACTCCATATGTTTACGTTTGGGACCTTAGGACATGTGATAAAGAGCTACAGAGGTTATTGTTCAGTTTTTTATTATGACAGTTTCTTGCATAAAAATTGGATGCACTTCAGTAGCTGCACTTTATATACCTACACATTTGCTGCACCTCTTCTTATTTCTTAAACTATATAAGTTTGAGTCAACGATAACCATACCTCTACATTTTTGTTTGATAAATCTGGCTGCATCCCTCTGTCAGAAGACAGCTTACTGAGTCCCATAGTAAAGGAAATGTGCTCACAAGTCTGAAAATCAATGCATGGCTTTAAAGGTGTCATTCAGCTGAAAACCACTTTTCCACGCTCCTTTTGGAATCTAATGGGTCACCCCGACGTACCAACACAAATGCTTTTGAAAGGCTGCATACCGCATTCACAGAAAACAACAAGAGGAATGAGGGACGCAGAAAAGCCAGTCCATCTGACATCAGATGGACTTTAGCGTCACCCACGTGGGGTTAAACCCGTCCCTCATTGCAGCACATCTGAAGTAGCATTAGCATTAACATCTACAAGAGGAGACAGCGCCACAGTAGCAGCTGCACAAACTGGAAAAAAGGGCGGACCAAACTGGTTCATCTGCTTTTGGGGAAATAAAGCCTTGTTCCCCCCCCCCCCCGCACATTTTCAGAACAAGTGATGGCACGAAACCTAGCTGGATGTTACTCTGGTAAAGGTAAAGACACACAGAGAGCTAGAAGGGAGGGGGGAGTGTTCCTTCACAGATTCTGAGGCCAATCAGAGATGCCTCATCACCGCGTCATGGACTGTATGAGGAAGTACCAGTAAACTCTGTTGTTCAACCTCAAGTAATTTGTCTACCGCGTAAAAACAGTTTGAAACAAAACAAAGCAGAGGGTTTTTAAAAAAAAAAATAGATCCAACACACAATGTATTCAATAACAATGGAGGACACAGTAATATTAATGAAATAACCATGGAATGACACCTTTAAACAACTTAATTTTTTGCAAATATGCAAAGCTTTGGGTATTACTGCAGAAAATACTATTTTAGGTTATGCACAACTGTTCCACAACTATACTAGTTAACCATATGTTCATCAGCACCTTTGCAATAGAACATTAGCAGTGGTCTTGGAGCAATAAGAGGAATGCAGATTTTGGTTTATCATGAAAATGATAAATGGTATTCCTATATAGTTTACTGCAATTTGATTTGTTAATAATGTTTCAGTTAGATATTAGTAAAGAGGTCAGGTTTTTACACTTGTGGTTATGGGGCATTTATGCTCCATGTGCATGTTTGGGAACCTTATGATCACAGATAGAGTCAGGTCATAAGAATCCTCTACAGATCATTGTTGCTGTCTCTGTCTAAAAGCAGTGCATAACCTAGAATAAGAGTGAATATAAGGGTGACAAACTCACACATGTTTGTATTGTCCAAATAGTAAAAGCTGTGAGATCAGAATAGTTCACGAGTGACCAGGTTCTATTGTATATCTATTCAGTGCAAATCACACACACCCTGAGAGTTTCACTTTACTGCTTCCAACTTCTGTAATAGCTGCTTTTGGTAATTATCCATGTACATATATAGTGTGTTCTATGTGTCGCTGAGCTTTGCGGGTCTTTTAGCCCATCCACTTACTGGGTCCTTTTGCTGTTGCATGTTTTCATTGAAATAAGAAAACCTTATATCCTCTTCTTGCCTTTCCAAGCTTCATTCTCATCCTATTTTTTCTTGTATCCTGTTTCAGCTAATACACAATATCTGAACAAGGTTTAGAAAACTGTAATATAATCTCATTTTATTTGTGTGCATGGTCTCTTTTAGCTGCATCTATTCCTGTGAGATGAGTTTATTTTAAAAGGAAAACATAACATAGGGAACAAATCATATTTCACATGATTTAATTTGAGATGCACGGTTACGTTCCAGTGACTACGTTTACATGCACTTAGAAATGATTGCCTTACTCTGATTAAGGACTTAACTGGAGTTTTCCATAACTCCATGTTTACATGCCAGCAAAATAAATTCGAATTACTGTTCCACTCCCAGACACTAGGTGGCGCTACACGGCCTTTCGTGTTAGCACGCCTCCAGTTGGCACTGTTGGAATAATAATAACTAAACAAAAGATTTGAAGCAAGGTATGAGCGATGATGCAGCAGCTCAGTATATTTCATATGGACTGTTAAACTGTGATTTATTACACATAATGTACATGTTGTCATGCTGTGTCTCTGGTCACTTCCAGAAGGGGGCGTGTCCAGGCCAGTCTTAGTCGAGCTAATGTTCTGTGGAAATCTTGATTACAATCGCATTATCTCACTTGGTTATTCCGACTTCTCAAACTCCAATTCAATTAAACTCCAATTAAAGTGTAAAGTTCGATTTCAGTTGGAGTGAGGCAAATTCTAATTTCTCTAAGTGCATGTAAACATACCTAGTGATTTTTACATGGATGTTAGTTAAATACTCTCTATGATTAGAAAACACGGAAATATTAAACCGGGTCCAGAAACACCTAAATAATCCATGTAAAAGTAGAAAATAGCCATAACTTATTGGTCCAGCTCCTCTGTGCTGTGGCTGCAGTACAGTCTATTCTGCTGATAATGCTGGAGTCTTTATCTCCTCTCAGTCTTAATTGTGTGTTTATTGATCGTTGGTGCAAAACTTGGGCTGTAAGAAGCTCTCACTGTTTAATTAGAAAGAACTGTCACAACAAAACTGCTCAACCTGATGGAAATATGAAATAATTAGCTGTGTATTTTGCCAATTCACAAAGCAAAATGTGTTGCAGCTCTAAAACCTGTTTTATATAGTACAGGTTTTTCCATGTAACTCATTCCTTTTTCTCGAGAATTTCTTACAAATGTTGAGAATCAGACCTCAAACTGAGCTCTGCTGCAAAAATGAGGGAATGATCTGTTTTCAGTTTTAATGTAGTTTAATGCCGATGTTCATGTGCTTTCTATGTTCGATTTTATTTTTTTTTTCAAATTTTCATTTATGCTTGCCAAAGGGCATTTGCCACAACTTCCATCATCGTATCAACTTCAAACTAAAGCCAAATTCTCCATTTTTCCATTCTACATCTAATGGTTTGCAACATGAGGTCAGGAGGGTTGTTAGCGCCCTCGGGTAAATACCAGGGTGTCAGTAAACTCAGTTTTCTGACATTTCAAATGGCTATAATTTTATATTTTATATAATAAATATTTATCCGATCACAACAAAAGTTTACAGGTAGTGTCTCTGTGTAAGTCTCTTCTCATATCCCAAAAGTCTCAACTCTAGGTTTGTGTGATTTCTGTTAATGTATGTAAAATATCTTTATCATTAACAACATCTGTCCTGTTTGTTGTAGCAATTTCAAACTAAAAATTAAATTTCCTACATTACCTACCCCATTTGTCATGTGCAAATTATAGATTTGGACTTACTATCATATAAAATAACCAGTGGCTTATTTACATATTCTGAAAAGGGCTTCTATCTAAGACTGATAACAACTAGTTTTGTATTATTAACTTATAACAAGATGGATATTGTCTTTCATTTAGTGCCAATTTTGTTGGCCTTTGATGACCTTGAAAGGTGAAAGTCAAGATCATGATTTTCAAAATACAAAATGTTTTATTTTACTCCCTCAGTTGTGAAGATGGAGAAAAAGGACTAGTATCAGATTATAAAGTGTGAAAACATAGGCCAATGTTCTCTTTCAAAAGCCTTTGGTAAGCACAGTTTAATTTTCTTTTATTTAGGTTCTGATTGTTTATTATTTTTGGAAATGCCCAAGAATGCCTTTGGCTGTTGGAGATAAAACATGTATCGTGGACCATTCTGAGACCAAAACAAGTCTCTCTTTTAAAAATGAAGAAAATTGGTAACAAAATACAAAATAAGAAAAGAAACACACAAAAAAAGAAAAACAATCTTCTGTATCTTATTAGACAGTTAGAATAGTATCCAAAAACAAGAAAAGATATATGCAGCTCAGATAAAACCAGGATATGGCCTCATGTCAGTGAATAAACCTGTATGTATTTGATCATACAATGTGTATATTTTATGCCTGTTATTCTATTTAGTGTTAATGTGATGTCTTATGTTAATTTTAATATTTTGTTGCCAAATTCTCAAATTTGAATATCCAATTTTTTCAAGGAGACAGGTTAATCACTTTGTCTACTTAATCAGTTGATCAGTTTTGCCAATTAACCTATGCTAATGAGATATTTTATAAATTATTGGTATTAACACTGATACCTCAGCTCTTACAGTGTTTCGTGGTAAACGCCACGGTGCTCAAAGCTCATCTCAGTTTCTTACAGTTATTCTAATATGTTAAGTTTGACATTTTTTTTTAAAAATTGAGACATTTATTACTTTAACTTTGATGTTCAATTCAGCAATTTCCTGTTTATCATTTCAAGGATAGTTGATTTCTGACAGCATCACATTTTTTAGGGGGGGCTGTCATCTTTTTCTTGTTTAAACTCTTATTATAAACTATTATTATATGTGCTTCTTTCCAAAATTTATAAATTTTGCCTCGCGGGTTTTAATGAAGTCAGAAGTAATAACATTTTAGCATTGAATTAAATAATTCAAGTCTTGATGATAGATTTTATCTCTAAAAAACTGTGTTGAAAGTCATAACACCTAAGAATAGAGGTTCACGTACAGTACACATTTCAGTGAATTTTGTACGTACATATTTGAAGCACTATTTGTGTTTTTCTCTTCTAACTGTGTGTCCTGTATATGCTTTACGGAGCTCTCAGTGAACATATATGTGTTTGTACATAGTGTGTGTGTGTTTATTTCAAGTTCTAGAGTGCCTGTGTGTGAATAATTGATGATTGTCAGGGGTGCCAGCAAAGAAACCTTATCCCTGCTTCTCTCTGGTTTACTGTAGCGTGGAGGATGTTTTCCCCTCTGAGGCTGATAGCTTTGTGATCAGGGATGAAGGCTTGGGGCTCCCGGTCAAAGAGAAATGGCCTGGAAAAAACTGTGAGCTTGCAGACCCACTTGTCCATTTGTCTTTTTACATCACTGAGATGACAAATGCTTCTCCATCGAACAGTGTTTTGCTCCACAGACCAAGAGAGAGCTGACAATGACAGTGTAATTGACCTCACACTAGAGAAAATCCAAATCTTACCAAATGTATTATTCTCATTTGTAGTCTAAATATCTCATCACACTTAAAATAACACATATTTTTTTCTGTGAGATATAAAGAATTTATTTTTAGACAACAGATCTTGAAAATCTTATTTCAAGAAGCGTTGCTAAGATCATTTTCACTTGTTTCATTGACAGATTTTTTTATTTTTTTATTTATTTTTTGCTTAAATTAAGCAAAAAAAACCCTCTTAAACAAGTAGCACTGGGCCCCTTGCAAACAATTTAGCTCTTAATGGACATTTCCCTCTCACAACGTGACACTATGAGTGTAGTGACAATTTATCCTGTAGTTAAATCCAATGTATGTCACAATTTGGTGGTAACTGAGGAATCTTATTACTGGTGGTGTGACCAGAAACGAAAAAGACCAGAGTTTGTTGAGGAAAAAAAAACCTTTTAGTATAAAAACATGTACAGTTACTTTTGCCTAAAACATGAATACAGAGTGATTAAAAAAAATTAAGCAGATCAACAAGCCAGGTAAGTCACACCGACAGCCACGGTAAAAGGCTTTGCTCTTCATCAGCCACACCTGCTCCAGGTCTCCTTCTTATTTATAGTGGGCTGTGACCTATTGAGGGAGTGACCTCTGACCTACAGAGAGCACAGACTCAAAACAAACAAATTAATAGAAGTGACAAAATAAAGGAAATGGCTCCTACAATGGGTTTGACCTTTCAAGGTCAAATGTTATGATGCCATTTTGGAGCCTGCATGTAGATTTCCATCTGTCAATAATAGTAACTTAGTCATATTTCCATTTGTTTTTCTGTTATAGTCCATTTTAGTTTTTTAGGTATTGACTGAGTGACCCTTGACCTCTTGCATCAACAATAGGTTTAAATTATCGACACACAAGATGCAGAATTGAAAGATGAGCATTTTGTTTCTCATTGGAAATCTCTAAGGTCAATAGTTCAAAAGTTATATCTAAAATTTGATTTTGACCTTTATTGTGACCTTTGACCTGTGACTTAGAGTCTTCAAAATTGTCCTTCAGGGTTCTGAAGTCATTGCACATCAACATTGAGAGCAAAAAGAAGCTAGATGTAAAACTGAGTACACAGGAATGAAAAGGATTTTTTAAAATATATTTTTCCCTATCTCCTATCATTGTGAATAAAGATTTTGGTGACCTTTGACCTACATATTCTGAACCACTTCACGCTTTTTCTGAAAAGTTAATGGAAATTGTTCCATTAGTTGTTTTTTTTTTTAGTAAAGTCAGGGTCAGGGGTTAGGGAATCATCTATTTTCAGGTAAAGTCAACTGAACAAACAAACAGGACTTAATTAGTGATTAATATTCTGACTGGGAGTCATGTGACACAGAAGTACCACCATTACAGAATCCCACTTCCACTTCCACTTCCACTTTACAAACCCGTACCTGCATACATTAGACCCATAAACTGACATCTTCTGTACCCATGAGCTCACTGTTCAGCTTTATTTTCAGTTAAAACACACACTGTACATGTTCACACTTAAGGGACTGGTTAAGTCTCATCCTGTGTTTTGGAAATTTGTGAGTGGATATAAAGTTCCCTTTAAAATAAAATGATTCACCTGTGTGGATCAACCATGGATCCACGGTTTCACCCATGAATATGCTTTTATTTTGTCACTTCTGTGTCCACTACCCGCTCGCATTAACTTTCACTGTACCTCTGCCCGTACCGTCAAAAACAGCGGTTAGAAGCTAGTTTTAACATGTACAGATTTATTTCAAATAAATGGTATGTCATTGTTCAGCCACTTGGCCACAGATATAACAGTCAGAATTAAAGATCAGTGGCTAGAAACCGATTAATGGCCGTGAATCCAGGCTTTCGGACTGTTCGTAGTTAATTGTAGTTGTACTGATTGAGGCTCCGTGGACCGATTTACTTGGATCTTGTACGACACAGATCGATAACCGATTCAAATCGGTTTATATTTACACCCCCACTATTCACAATACATGGCATCACGGAAACAACCAAGACATGCTAATTGTAACCTTCGAGATTGGAAGCGACTCTTAATTTTACACAGGAACGGGTCAATCGACAGGAAAGAACAGCTGAGGTTAGATGGACACCCAGTCGATAAAAACAAACACACATGGTGTTATCTGTCCAAATAACTCTTTCACAGCATCAACTGCCCCAATAAAGATGTTTTGTCACATAAATATGGAAATATTACGCAAGCAAATGTGCTCAAACCACAATCCCGTAGCGGCACATTTTGAACTGCGCTGGTGAGAACCTTGTCTCACTGAAAAGTTATGTCTTATTTCAATATGATGAGATATTTGGACTAGAAATGAGAAAAATACACTTGGTAAGATTAAGATTTGTTCCAGTGCAGTATTTAGAAACCAAACCAAAAAGGAGCTGTTCAGTATTAAAACTTGGTCATGAACTTTGACATTCTAAGTGATACACTACCTTATGCAGGCTCTATCCCACAAACGTGTGTTATGCAGAATAAAAATTTGCTGCAGATCCAGTAATTTGTTTCTGAGGAGTGTGTTGTAGTAGATGACAATTTTGGCTTCTCCCACAAGCTTTAACAGGATTTAATGATGTGCTCTGTGATGCTCCACAGATATGGATTTTACCCACATTCTTTTTGTTCAGGCCTTTCTGTCAGCTCACCTTTGCTCCTCATGCAGGTAGTGGAATAAGAAAGCAGCTGCTATCGCACAGACCATTGGTTCTCAAATCTGGTCCTTAAGTACCTGCATGTTTTAGATGTTTCCTCTACCATTACTCCTGGACGCCATGACATCATTATCAGGCTTCTGTAGACCTTTATAATGAGCTGATCATTAATTGAACCAGGTGTGCTGGAAGAGGGAAACATTTAAAACATGCAAGATAGTGGTACTTGAGGACTGGATTTGAGAACCACTGGCATAGACAATATTTCTTCATCATGACTACACTCGCTGTAATTAGATTAAGGTCACTCGCAAAGATGTGAATGTAAATGGAGACTAATATTCCTCTAATAGTCAAAGCAGAATGAACATTTGACGCCTCCCAAGAAAATTGTTATGTATCGATGGCTGTTTTGTTACCTTCCTTTTTTTACTTAATGTATTTTTTTGTATATATATATAAAACTCAGTGTCTCCATATAGTACCATTAATGCAACTCCATGGGTTGAACTGGACTTCCACATTCACTAGAGAACCTCTGAACTTTCAAATAGCTCATATCTCATGACCATGAAATGATGACAAACTGCATTTTACATTAATTATTGACATGTATTGATAGGATTAATAGATCAACAGCTATTGAACAGTTTGGATCAGTAGATTCTTTTGGTCGATGCTGGATGTTTGGGTCTTTAAAGGATAAAGTTGCTTAATGTTGAAATGCTCCGGTAAAGTAGAACTACCTCAAATTTGTAAACTTGAGTCAATGTACTTAGTTACAACAAGGTTTAATGAGAAAATATTTTTGGAATAAACCTGACACTGTCTTCCACCAATGTTTCTGGATAAGCAATAACCGATGTGACCTTTTGACCTCAGCGTTGTTTCGTCTTCCCACAGCTCTGCTTGCTGCAGTGCTGTAGACCCAGACAGACCGTGCCCTGCAGTGGACAGGGGTGACTCATTAAATAGCGATTTGTTAAAGGGCTTGTCGCCCAATTAGCATGTAAAGTGATCTGAGAGTGTGTGTCAGCTGGACAGCTAAGCACTGGGGGAGACGGAGTTAGTGGTGTGGACTGTGTGTACATTATTCCCTCGGAGACAGTGGGCAATGAGAGGGTCATTTATCAAGGTGACTGCACCAGTCAAACTAAACACCCCCTCTTCATTAGATTGTCATGGCAACCCTTGAAAAATGGATTCCCCCCTGGGCCCTGATGAGCGTTGATATTTGAGCTGGGGAAAGTGGAGGATGTGTATGAGAAAGAAGAGAAGGAGAGTAAATGAGTAAAATGAGATGTTTTTCTGGGTGTATGCTGAAGGGAAACTGCTTTAGTATTATGACTGGTACCTTATTCAAATCGACTCTTATGTATGTATTTAGCTATTTCATAGTATTCTTAAGCCTCTCCTTATGGAAATTTTCATTGCACAACCTAAATTGACACTCGAATCAACACCGGTGTTTCTCAACTTTTTTTTTGGCTTCTGACCCAATTTTAACATCAATCTCTGGGACCAATGATGTTCAAATTGGTGACTTTTTTGGGTTTAAATGAAATTGTATTTGATCATGTAATAGTTTGCTTCATGTTGCAAATAAAAGTAAATTGAATCTAATTTAGTTTATATAATGTATGTTATTATGGATGGAGGCAGAAAAGCCAAGTGTAAATTACTGCACAAAGTGAGATTTTTATTTTCCTTGGTCAGGATATGTACAGTCAGTCCAACTTGTATTTGCAAGGCTGACAGTTAATACAAACAATAACTCAAACTATGAATTATGAAAGAGCTGCAGCATCAGAAACTGAACACAATGATCATTTAAAGGAGACCTATTATGCTGATCTGTGTTTTTCTACATACATACAATGTTATAATGTCTGATGACGACTGCAAACCTCAGCAAAGTATCAAAACATGACCTATAGTGTTTCTGCTTTAATCCTGCAATGTGGTTTCCTGCCACTCTAAACAGCTCAGTCCGAGATGCTTGCAATATGTGTACAAAACCTGACATCAGGTTGAAGCGTCCAATTGGGGCGAATGCTCCAACAGCGTGGAACCAGCCCCAAAATATGCCTACCTGGCATAAAATTCTAATTTTCCCGGGAGTTACGTTTCCAACCTGAAAATGATGCCTCCCAAAAGAGCAGTCTTGAGCCTTTTTTTAGCAGCAGTTTATTACATGACATGTATAACCTCAAAACTAATTTTGAAGTCACAACCATTTCTAAATTGTGTTAGTTTTACAAATCTGTACATATTGGGAGAGAAAACATGTGTACAAGATGCAAAACAAAATAGTCAGTGACAAGGGATTAGATGTGATGAAAAACTATAAGAAATGCAGAAAAAACTATGAGAGTAAAGCAAAGTCAGTTACAGTTCAAGCTTCCACAAAATCTAATTCCAAAGGCTGAATATACTCCACCCATTTAGTCCAGAGTTTAATAAAAAGAGTTTTCTTAAGACAAAGAGAAACGTAATTCTTTCCATGAAATAAATGTCTTTCACTAGAGCTCTCCACTCCTTTATAATGAGGGGTTCAGGAAAGTCCTGAAGATCACCAGCTGATTCTTCATATAAATTATCCTCACCGTAATAATGATTGGTTCAGGACTCTGAAGGATCAACAGTTTATTTAATTGTTATTGAACTTTAACTTTTTAGTCAAATTAAAGTGATGATTGTGAGCAAATCAGCAGAACTGTAATGCATGTGTACTTTTTCTGCATATGACTTTGGGACCAATCTGTCTCCAACATAACCCTAAAAATCAAAAAGAGTTCATCTTTAATCAAAGCCCAACTGTGTCACTGTGTGTTTGCACATAGAGGTGGTGTATTGGTCTGGATGTGACATACTAGGACATTAACTAAAATGTCAACTAGCACAAGTTGACTTAAATTTGGAGGAGTCGACAAGTCGCATGTTATTCTTTCTCTCCCTGCCTCTCTGTCTCTCTCTTTCTCTCGCTCTCCCTCTTTCTCTCTTGCACGCGTAAACATAGACCAGATGTAAACAAGATACCTGAAGGTAAGACAGTTGCGGTGGGCTAACAAAACAAAAGTGACAGACACACATCGCATGTGTGGAAATACTTCATTTTAGATTAAAAAAAAAATGCATGTCCATTTGAAGAGCGTTATCAGCTAACGTGAGTGATACGAGCAGCATTCGCTAGCTAACCTGTGTTATAAGCAGCGCAGACAACTCGCATTAAGACAACGCGCCCCCACAAAAATATGATGTGGACAGTGGTGTTCGTGTTATCGACCGCTGCCTTAAACTTTTTACATGTAATATGAAAACTGAGGACATGTGACAGACGTGCGGACAGTCCGGTTTTAGAGCCATGGGTCCAGACCAAATGCAGACATATGTTCACCTACTGATGATGTCCAGTTAAATTTCACAGAAACTCTTTGCTAACGTTAGCCTTTGTTTTCTTGGGGTTAAAATGCTGTTTGTGTCTTGTCAGTGGACATTGTTACGTTGCAGTGAACTTTAATACCAGTTGCTCATTACTGGACATGTGTCCCTGGTGTTTTGTTTTTTGTTTTTTTGTTTTTTTTTAGCCGTGTGTCTGTTATTTCTCCGCTGACAATGTTATGACATCATCACGACTCGTCGACTCAACTTAGACTTTATTGATGGATAAGTCGACTTGAAAAAAACTGAAGTTGTTAATGCCCTATGACATACAGTGCTCCTGGATACACCAACACTGACACCAGAACCAGCAAGAAACATTAGCTATGTTCTGCAGATTCAAAAAACACACTTTCAGACTGAGTGTGTCTGTTTATTTCTGTTCCTTGAGGCATCGTTATATAAATTGCGCATGGATCATTGAGGATAATATTATTTTACCTGGAAGTATACTCTGTGTATGTGGGTTTAGTCATGCTTTCATGTGTTCTGGTGTGTGTACACCCTTCATGCATGCCTGTGTGTGTGTGTGTTCTTTCTTGTGTGGCTGTAATTGTATCAGCCAGTAAAGGAGGATTAGCAGGAGTCGTCAGCAGAAAGCAGGAAACCAACCTAAGTCGAGCTGCCTTGTGGACACCACACACAGCTGAATCACACACCAGCTAGAGGCAATTACCACTGACCAATTCCACAGTGATTGTAAACAAACCATTAAAATGCACAAAATTCAATGGTAGGTTTTGATATATGAACATCTTTAACATATATATATTTTTACCTTAAAACTTCATGAACAAACAACAAATGGAGATAATTCAGTCATACTGTATGGGTGATAAACATACAGTCTGTGGGCCAAAACCTTTTTATTACAGTGGACCAGTCAGGGGGGGGGGGTACAACTCCTGGTATTGTCTGTTAAAAGCTTTCCTTTTCTTGGAAGTTGGAGGCTCTTCTTCTGTCTCTTCAGTGGCCTTTTCCTCTTCGAAAAGAAACTTTCCAAAGACATCTGTTTTTTACTCATTTTGCTAACATGTGGGTTACGTTCAAGTAACAGAGATGTAACCGACAGAATCTGGTTGTTTTTCAAAATAAAAGATTGTTCAGACTTGGATAATAAAAACAAGAGAAATAATTTATAAATTAAGTAATTATTAGGTACCAATTGATCCACGGATCGGTATGAGTCCGCCGCCGGGGGGTTGGGGACCACTGTGCTAAAGGGTTCAATCTGAACCTAAATCTGTATCTGTATCTGAATGTTGTTCAAATTCCAATTTCCATTTTTTTTTAAAAAGACATTTCAAATTGCTCATGTTCACATTTTTTAAATGACGTAAACATTTTCAGAATGTCATTTTATTTTTTCCACTGTTATTATTTTAATGTTCCACCCCATTTGAAGTGATATTGAGCTGAATGTGACTCCATAACTAAAATAAGTTTAACAGTCCTGACCTTGTGTGTCTGAAGCAGGGAACACACACATGAGGGTGTTCTAAATCTGAAAAGATTTTTTTTTTTTTATCTATCACAGACCCCGCACATGAGGGCATTGAACAATTTGATCACACTGTGTGGTGTGCTCTGATCATGTCAACAGCACAACACACATAATGATTCTGTCCCACCACCCATCTAGAATCTAATTTTCTATATATTTTGTGATCAAACATGATCTGACAAAAACAAAGAAGAAGAAGAAGAACAGAGAACAATGGAGACACTGAGTAGACATTCTCGGGCTTACCACAGCACCATGGGCTGGTCCTCTATTTCTGAGGTCTACTGAACTTTATGTTTTAGGTCAGACATGTCTGTTTTTATTACCTCTGCCAAGGAATGGTGGAAGTTGTGTTTTCATCAGGATTTCTTTGTCTGGTAGCAAAATAATTCAAAATGTTCTGACTGGATTTGGATGAAATTTTCAGGAAATGTTGATACTAGTACAAGGAACAAATAATGACATTTTGGTGGTGATCAGGGTGGGGAGGAGGTACATATGTGTGTTTCAGTTGGTAGATCAGGGGTGAGGTGGACCAACACTTGTGAAAGTGAAAGTAAAACCTAACCCTGTTTTATCTTACCTCATGAAGCTTTGCAAACTGTCATTTGAGGGGGGAGGGTGTTCCATGGCAAATCCTTACCAGCAGAAACACTGTGTTGTTACCACTTACTCCATAGGTTTTTAATGTCCAGGAATAATTTCAGAAATAATTTAATCATAAAAATAATAGACTGGATTCATATAGCGCTTTTTTAAGCACCCAAAGCACTTTACATTATTGACCCTTGCGTTTTATAGGTTACCCTGCTTCCTTAGTCAGCTCATTTCTTGATTGGGCTACATTCTGTTCCATGCTTCGATTCACAGAGTCATGACTGAGGAGTCATTGGCTTTCCCCACACAAGAAGATCTTTGGTTTTTGGATTTTGGATCATTTGGTGGAGATGAACAGGACTCACTACAGACAGAGATTTGCTGAGATTTGCAGAGATTTGCACTCCCACTTGTACTAGAAGCTGGAGAATACGTTTTTTTTTAGCAGTATTATAACATGCAGTGAATTGTAAGTGGCTGATTGATTTAGAAAGTTTTAAGTGCTCTCAAAAAAATGGCCAAAATGATTTTCTCACAGCATATTTTCTAAACCTTTTATCATGAAAATAAGAAAACTGGGAAAAAGGTTTCACTCACAGCTTATTAACCTTTTTATAATCAATTAAGAAAAAAGGTACTAGTAACAGGTCTGATCTTAATCATAATGACTATAGTGTTTTTTTTATGGGATATATGCACAAAACTTTACTAATATGTACTAAATGTTGTGTAATGTCCATTTTTCTATTTAATCACAAACCCAATGATTTTTGAATTTATTATTGCGAGACGATGTGGGAATTGGTAACATAAACATCATGACAAACATAAATATCATGTTAAATTACAGATATATTCATTATTATTATACAGTATTTTCCCCTCTATTTCCTACTAAATTAAAAAACCAAAAATTGGTTTCCTAGACTATTTTTCTTTTAAAACTTATTTGCTTGTTGTGCTGTCCATCAACATCATTTTTTTTTTGTTTTTTTAATTCAGCTGACTGTAGTTGTGAAAAAATGTCTTTCCATTGCAGTTTTGTGTAATATACCATTTGCAATTTGCAAATTAACTCTTGCCAGTGCAAAACCTTGTAATTAAAAACTGAGAGTTCTGTTGAAATTGTCACTTTTCCAGGTTTTTTTTTTTGGGTACATTATAATGTTCAAGTTACGTATATTTGAAATATTTGAGGGTCAATGGAAAAGTAACTTGTGATGTATGACAATTGTTTGTTGTGTTACAGACTAAGCAGTAGCAGCAACACCATCAACAGCAATATATTCCAGTCATTTTAGTCTTTGGAGCTCATTAAAAAAAAAAAAAAAGTTGTCAGCAACTTTGAGACGTCCACAATGAAATATGTTAATTTTTTAGAGTAACCTGGACACTCATGGAAGATATGTTACTGCAGACTTATTCAACTGCTTTGAACATCACTTGACAGCCCACTCACATCTGTTACTGTACACAACTAAAAATGTATAGAATAGCACTCTACATAAAGGGTCAAACACCAACCATAAGGAGGAAGGTACATTTCACTCAAGTTGATGGATTATTGTCTTCTATTTTATTACTGCAATTTAGTCCTGCTGTTACACAGTCTCAGTTTCTAGTGGCTGCTGCCTCAGTCTCTCCTGCCGTCTTTGTCCATGTCCTTTAATCATTTTACAGTTTCCCCTGCAGCCCCTCAGGAGGAAAGATGCTACTAATGAAGTGTCATTAGTCCAGAGTGTGTGTGTGTGTGCGTGGTCACTCAGATTAATCTCATTCTCCCACTGTGCTGCTGCTCAGGGGAAAGAAAAGGAACAGAATGATGAGGAAAAAGGTGCAGAAAGTAAAGAAGGGATGAGATGAAGGAAGAGACTATCAGGGGAGGACCATGGGGGGGTTCATGGTGAGGAGGGGATGGAGAATGATATTATGAGGTGGTAAAGCTAGGATAAAGGAAGAAAATATGAGATGACGGATAGATGATGAAAAATAAGAATGAAATTAACATCGAAAGTAGGGCTGCAACTAACGACTATTTTAATAGTCAACTAGTCACCGACTATTCAAATGATTAGTCGACTAGTCCGATAATTATGAATTTTTTTCTTAAATTTAGCATGAAGTTGATTTATTTATGTGGCAAATGATAATAAACACAAGAAAGATGACTACAATGAAAACTAAGTTTTATTGAACATCTAAATCCAGTTAGTCACAGTGCTGGAGGTGTCTTGCCTTGTCTGCAAGAAGGGGTCCATGGTAGAGCATTAAATGGACCTTAAATGTCAGACCCAAACCGACCTAGGTCAGATTCAAAGGATATAAATTATCCCGAACCTGTTGGTTCTCGTTGGGTCCCATCAGGTTGGGTCAAATATTTCCAGCTGTAGTCCTCTGTCTTCTTCAGACTGCATGCATTTATTTTAAAATAGTTCCCTCTATTAACTCATGGGAAGCTGATATGGTAGCTGTAGATGTTAGCATAGCAAATCTCGGACATATTCTTCAGCTGAGGAGGAGATACTTCTGGTCTGTTATATTTAATCTGTCCAATTTCTGCATAAAAATCTGAATTTCACGTGAACTGAAGTGAGACGTGCACTCCGATGGTGCGAAGATGTTTACTGCCATAATGTTAACAGTGGTGGCGTGGTCAGAATATTGACTATCAGCATGGCATCCTGACAACTAAAAGTCATGTGACCCCCGGAGCTCAATTATAGAAGACAGTAATAGTGTGAAGTACCTTGGTATAGCTGTATTGACATATAAACTGCACATTCACTGATTCACGAGTATCCCTCCACCAGTCAGGTTGGTCTGACTGAACAAGGGGTAGCAGCTGATTACACATGTTGTGTTGGCCAAAAAGACGAGCCATTAAATTAATCACAGCTGATCCAATGGAACACACCAAACAGACTTATGTCACTGGCCTGACCATGTCCGATGCCGAAAATTGGGTTGGTGTATTTTCCCCTTACAGGCATGAGACCAAAGACGGTTAAGACCAAGACCAGACAGACAGCAAGGGTGTGACCATATGACCCTACAAAGTTGAAGTGAAACTTTAGATGCTTTACTAATTCCTTTGTGTCTTCTGTTGTTGTGCACCTCATTTTCCTTTTCCCTCCCTCTGGTGTTATTTAAGGGGGCAGGACATTGTTGCCCAACCCCAGAACTATTGGTAATGGTGGGCTAAATAAGCTTCGGCTTCAGCCCTAAACCTTTTCAGCCAAGCAGTATATTCATTATGTGTGAAAATGTGTCTACCTGCCTTGTGCTTGTTATTTTGTTTTGTATTTTGACCGAGATAAAATAAAATAAAAAAACAAACAAAAAAAAAAAAAAACAGGTCCAGATAGTGCCCTTGTGTTTGTTATGTCACTAGTTTCACAAGTGTTGCTAAGTAGCATATATCAAACACAAATATTTGAGCATATTGGAAGGATTGCCCCTTTTGAAAAATAGCAGCTTTGCAAATCTTACAAGTGCCCCTGGTGTCATATTTTTGCGTGAAATATAGACATATTTTAGAGCATTTCTGCTTCGACGCCATGTTAGCGATGCTGTAAAAAAAACAACAATGTAACATACATGTGACGTCATCATGTATACACAATGAAGGTGAAATCGCTAAGCAGAATTGTCAATGAGGTAGACTAACGATTCCAAGGAATTGAGCTATTAGGAACCAGTTGTAAAAAAAAAAAAAAAAAAAACAGTTCTTGATTCCCATCCCTAATGATAATAATCCTGTTTATTTAAAATGATTGGAAAATCATGCAAAATGTTTAAAAACAATCGGACCAACTGCCGCCATTAGATGTAACTTAATTTTGTTGCTGTCGAGGTCTTATTTCAGCATATCTATCTTATATCCTTGTGGCTAAATATTTGGTGCCACTTTCTGGTTTGTGTTCTGATTCAGTGGGTGTGACGGCCGTGGTCAGATGTAGGTCCAAACCAAACCCTGCAGAGCTGTTTGGAAAGGTCTTCTCTAACATCTTACTCTGATTGGTCTGTTCTCACAGGACCAGACAAAGGAACAAAACCACTGCAGGCTCATCCACTAAATGCTGCACATTTATGCGTCTATAATTATGTCTCTATTCATGTATCCAGTGTTTGAAAGGTGAAAAGGTGAAATATGAGATCTAAAAATAATTGCTGTCTTTGAACCACTTAGTCTGCTTGCTCACCAACATGCTAACACCTGCTGAAACATAGACAGAGTGTGCCTACGTGCATACATCCACTTCTTTATTTCATACTCACTTCATCTCATTATCTTCCTGGCATGCCTCCCCCCCCTCACCCCCCACCCCCCAAGTCAGATCTAACGGTGGAGAGCAAAGCTGAGCCGATCAACTGCCTCACTGCCCACTGAGGCTGCAAATATCTGTGTGTGTGTGTGTGTGTGTGTGTGTAAGACGCGTTCTGCTTTAATGAGCTATTGTTTGGCTGAGTCGCCACTCGAGGGGAGTCTGTTGCTCATCTGACCCCTGACCCCACCATGCTGCAGAAAACTCAATTAACCACGCCTCATCAGGGTGGTTCGTACATGTCTGCTCATCTCTTCAATCATTGCTCTTTTCTACGTTCCACTCATAAATGAGTCTTAAGACCATTTCTTGCCAAGTGGCAGTTATTTCAAGGCTGTGGGGTTCTTCCATTGGGTGGGAAGGTGGTCTGTACGGACTGTGGAGGTCTCTGCCTCCTGGTACTTGTTTTGCCTCTGCAGTTGAACTGTCGGGGTAATTTAACACACATGTCCAGAGTGATTCTGGACCCCCCACCACCACTCTTCTCCTTCTATCCTTCCCTCCTTCAGTCCCAACCAATCCCCTGCTTCTGTTTCCTCTTCAGTCCCAGACCCCCCCCCCCCCTACACACACACACACACACTCACACACTCACTCCTCCTCCCCCTCCATCTCCATACTGTAAAAAAGGCTATTTTTGTCAACTTTGTCTTTTTCACATTCATATATTCTTTCCTTCAACTGAAGAAATGCTTATACAACACACTTAGGTGTTGGTCAGACCATCACAATATAAAGTTGATACTGATTTTACTGTTTTATGCCACAAATATGGGTCCTTATCCTCATGCAGAATAATAATACATAACCAGGGCATTATTTTCAATAAATCTGGATTCTCTTGTGATTACATCAGGTGTTTAAATGATATTTACGAATTTAGGTCAAACTGGCATTTCAGGTATGTCAAGGAAATTGCAATTCACTAAATAATTACAACAGTACTGGGTCTGAAATACAGGCTATACATACAACAAAACAAATGCACAGATTGATGTGATTGTGCTGGTTTCTTTTAAACACCTAACGGAGTTAAATTTTCTAAGGGTAATTAATAATGCTGTAAAAAATATCACGTTATCGCATTAACTCAGAATGACTTTAACGACAAAGATTTTTGTATTGCAAGATTAACAGTGTTTATGATGTGGTGTATGTAGTTTTGTCATAAACTGTCAGAAATGTTAGAAAATATACTACGCCCGTAAACTTGGTGGTGTTAATGCATCATGTTTGTTGCAAAATGCACTGCTTAGTACTCCATAAAAACCAAGAATAAGAACCCGATATCAATGCTGGCAAATATAACAATCATCTAAAAATGGAGCTTAACTCATTTTTATTCTGGATAATCCCTTTAACAAATAGAATGATAGATGGATTGGTAAGCTTCCATTGCTATTGGTGTGTTTCATATAACTTGGCTCTGTGTTTATGATTGTCCATAAAAGTCTTAGTCACTGTGGAAGTGTTTGGGTCTATTATGTAGGATTGCAAAGCTTTTACATAATCCTTTGTCTTTTACACTCTGTCTTGTAAGAACTACATCTGAGTTTATTTGGTGTAGACACAAAAGTTTTGGTCTGTTTAAGACACTGACCTTATTATATTTGATTTTTTTTTTTCTAAAATCCTTGCAACAAAGTAAAGAACAGAGGAAATAGATGGATAAAACAGACTTCAAAGCTCAAGCAACAGCTTTTTTTATGTGTGATAATTTTTCCTCGCCAGGTGTTTTCTGTATTTTTGACTTGTATTTTAGTCAACTTGGATCCAGTTCACACACCCAAACCGCAACTTCCACTCTCTCTCTCTGTCTTTCTTTTATACAGAGTGGGACAAGGTCACACTGCGCTCCACCCTTTACAGTAGTACAGGAACATGACACTTCACAAACACACACATACAGGTACATGCACACAGATCGGTTTACTTCTCCTTCCACAAAGCCTCGTGGGAACAGTGACATCATCACTCTCTGTCTTTGCAGCCGTCAGTCAGAGCAGACAATGAGGACACTGGGTTAAAGCCGTCCTGCTACGAGCTGCGACCACATTCAAAAGGTGTTTAGTGTCATATAATATAATTCCACTAACCTGCTCCATGACGTACTGGCCAGTGACAGGAGCTCACAGATGGATTCCACCCAAATTCCACCTTATAACCAAATAATTAGAATGACATGCAACAATATTTAATCATAATACAGATCTGTCTAATACATATTGTACAGATTTGTTGTTTAATAGTGTTCTACGCTGATTATTTGGTATAAACTCACTGAAAGAATTATCAGACCACCCCTTGTTTTCTTCAATTTCTTGTTAATTTTAATGCTTTGTACAACTAAAGGCATATGCATTTGGATAAATATAATGACAACAAAAATAAATCATAAGAGTTTAATTTCAGAGCTGATATCTAGTCATGCTTCATGTTTTCTTGATAACCAAAATAATTCTAGTTCTTACATTAATAACACTGGCACTGTACTGGCAAAAACAATGTTTTTTTCATTCCATGTTTTCTTTTCTGTCTGTTTTAGTGACATGATACACACATAAGTTAGTATTTGATTGCATAACTATTGGTTCTGAAGACTTTTGATAATAATGGATTGGATTTATATAGCGCTTTTTTGGTCACTCAAAGCGCTTCGCATTAGTGAACCATTATTCATTCACTCTCACATGCTCTCTCTGGTGGTGGTAAACTACATATGTAGCCACAACAATGAATCTGTGTAACTTCTGCCCAGCGGCTCTACTGGGCCACTCTTGAGTACTTACCCTCGAGCAGGAACTCTGTTGGTTCCTGTAAAAGTTCCGGGAGGTGGCCCTGTCAGAATGGCCCAGTCAGTGGAAACACGTGCATACCGTGAAGTTCCTGTAAAATGGCCTGGAAGTTCCAATAGTGGAAACACACCTTATAGCTATGGTGTATGTACACACTATATGATAGGGGGCAGTTTTTTTTACATGTTTCCTTTTCTTGGAGTATTTGCCATAATTTTGACATATGTCTTCATTTTCGGTTGTTTTCATTTAACTGTTCTTTCATTTATTTTGCAGTGATCTGAACGGGAACAACCTGACAGTCATCACCAAAATGGACTTCTCTGGCCTCAAACACCTAAGAGTCCTGTAAGTCACATCTCTGTTTAGACTCATTTGGTTTATTCTTATCCACAGAAACACTGACACCTGTTTTACATCAGTGTCTGCAGAATGTATTTTTATTTAAATATGACCATTCATGTTGTAGGAATATGTAGTTTGTGGAAATATCAGATTTGATTTTTCTCTTATTTTACTTTACCTTTCTTTATTGACATTGGTGTCTACATGCATACAATATTTGACTGCATCACCTTTGGTTTTGACGATGGGAGACATTCACTATAACATATGCTTTATCACACAATACTTATGTAATGTAAAAACAAGGTTCATAATATTTTCCCATTTGTAGTTGTGTTAATTTTTTATTTTTAATTATGCATCAATTCTTCATCATATCTTACAATTACAGTCTGGACATTACGAGGCTAATACATGTGTGTAAATAATGTCTCATTCTCCCTGAACCATTCTGTCACAAGTTGGATGATACTGATAAGTCCTGGTGTTTGTCCAATCTGAGGACACTGACTGCATCATCAAAAAAAGTAACACCCTGGATCTAACTAAGCAAATAGTTCAGATCCTTCCATGGGTAAACACTGCAATGGTTAATAATGTTTCAGCTGGAACAGGTTATTTAACTGTAACTGATACAGTCAGTGTCCTATCATGTCTTGAACATCAAACAGATTGAACAGTGCTGATTAGGGTCATCAGACTTGTGACAGAATGGTTCAGGGAAAATGAGACATCATTTTGGACATAATGAGGATCAGTATTGTTTATGTCATAGCTGCTCTTTAACACACACCAGTGACTCTTACCTGGAATTTACTTTGACCTCATCCACAGTCATTTAGGTTTAGGGCTGACATTTAACTTAATGTGACCTCAGTGGGCCGCGCCAGTAAAATAATAAAAATAATAACCTTATAAATAATTTATAATAATTTTCAAATTTTCAGGCAAAAAAGTGAAATTTATAGATAGACAGACAGACAGACTGACTATAATGCCAAAAGTATTCACGCACCTGCCTTGAAATATATTTAAGTGACTTTCCATTCTTAATCCATCAGGGTTAATATGAGATTGCAGAGTGTGTGGGGTGATAATGATGATAATTTTTTTTATATGAAATATATGGTGTGTGACAATGATGACAAAGATAATGATGATGACGACAGCAGCAAAGACAAAGAAGGTGCCTTCACTGTAGCTCATGTCTTATATGTTTAGGACATACTGTATAATAGGACGTACTGTGTAGATAATATGTAAAATGACTATAGATGTGAGAGTCACCCTTTTCTTTCACTGCTGTCTTTGTAAAGAAACAGCTTCTTCTTATTCATCAGAGCTTCTTTCCCACGTGTCTTTAGTAGGTTTAGGCCACAGGGCACAGCATGATGCTTTAGCTCAGCGGTGACACTTGAGCCACCCGGAGGTGCTTGTCGGGTGTCAGTGTCAGTCAGATTTACAACAAGGACGGGGTTTTAGCACTGACCTTTGGACCTGGAAACATGGTGCTCCCCTGGGAGAGGCCGGACATCCTGCGTTAACCTGAGTAGTGACTCTGTTCTGAGCGTCACTGATGGACATGAGGTGCAAAAACGATGACATGCCAGGGACTAATGACATCTCCAGAGGCCTGGTCAGAACAGATTAGCGGGCCACTGGGAGCCTGGGGCCGCCACTGTCAGGAGGGGATTGAGTGTTACACCACTGGTTTATAATGTGAGAGTGTGTGGAGTGGGTGTACAGACATCCCATTAGCAGCTGCTGTGGGAGTCAGGCTTTTTGTCTTTGAATAATTGAATTAGTTTAAGTAATTAGAGGGTGAAAGAATGAATGTCTTGTCACTTGTTTCACTTTAACATGCTCATTGGATTTCATGTTTTTTTATGATGGTTGTCATAGTTCATCCAATTTTCCTGTTATTTTCCACAAATTAAATGATTGTACTTGTGTTTATCTTGAGTTGATGTTCATTAAAATGAAGTTGATGCACACACACACACACACACACACACACACACACACTTGCCATAATTAGTTTATCTTCCTTGAGGCAATGATATCTGTTGATGAACTGTATGTCAAGCAGTAGTTTCATTTACATGGACAGAATAATACAGCAACCAAATAGAAACGCCTCATGTAACCCTCATGTAACCACTTCAATCAGAAGAGACACAACTTGATCCTGGAACAGTTTGTTTTCAATTACAATGAGAAACCTGGAATAAATCATCCTTCTGGTTTGAATAGTGAAGGAAACATAGAGGAAATAAACTAAAACAAGCAGTGGTTTTGACTGAATATTTCATAGGTTGGAAACCTGGAGGTAAGGAGTAGTTTTATTTAGAGGAAAAAAGAGCTTTAGTTACATTGTTGGCAAATTAAATACATTAACACGATCAGAACCACTTTGTGCACATCCTGGGTGACATGGATCTTTAACAAGTCTCATATTTGTTGAACCATTCAATTTGCCAAAGCCCACAAGGACATGCACAGCCACACACATCTTATGCACAATCCGTTCTAATGTCACATTTCTGTCACTGCAAAGAATAAAAAAATAGCCACTTACCTTTAGCTAAATATACCTAATATGCCTGAGCTTGAACTTCTGTACACTCTGTAGCTTTCACTTGATAGTCATTTTTAACACGACTCAATATTAAGTTGGTTCAGCTCCATCTTATTTCTGTTTGATGCACACATGGGTAATTTGCATATGGGCACACGACTGGCTAGCTCCACTTGGCAAAAAAAATATTTTCTGAATATTGGACATTGAGAACTTAGAAAACAGAAAATTAGTGACATTCATATATCGTCTCATCTTGTAGTTTGAACCTGTTTTATTCTAACTAGGGTCACTGGGGGCCTAATCCAGCTACAATAGGTGAAGGTGGGGTACACCCTGTATGAGTCTCCAGTTCATCTCAGGGCTGAACATATATAGAACATATATATATAAACAATCACTGTCACATTCACACCTATGGACAATTTAGATTAACCAATGAACCTATCAGTGCATGTGTTTGGATGTTGGGAGGAAACTGGAGAACCTGGAGAAAACACAATATTGTTATTATTATTATTATTATTATTATTATTATTATTATTTTTTTTTATTTTTTTTTTTTTTATTTTTTTTTTTTTTTAATTTTACAAAGTTTGAGAATTTTGTTTTTGAGCCTTTCAGTTGATTTGATAGCTCACTTAGGAGGGTTGGACCCCCCCTATATTTCATACACTGGTCAAAGTGATGTTCTAAAATACATGTTCGTTTCATATCATACGTGTTTTTCTTGTGTCTTTACATATATACTTCTTGGGTTAATTAATTAGCCACATACAAGGCAAAAAAAAATCAAATAAGGTAACTTTGATTGAACACGGAGCTTAATTTTCTACATGAAAATAAATATTTATTTATTTATTTAATTTTTATTTTTATTTTACAAAATCAACACTGTTGTGTCCTCCAATTGAATTTAAGGTATTTCTATGAGTGTCCTATAAAGGGTTAAGAAAAAACAAAGCTAAATTGACACTATGAGTTTCATTGATGCTAAATGTGTTTTAATCATTTTTGCATGGCAGGCATTTAATGGAGAACCAGATCATTAATGTTGAAAGAGGAGCTTTTGATGACCTGAAGGAGCTGGAGAGACTGTGAGTCCAACACACACTGCTGCAGCTACACTCATGTTCGCTATGTGAGTCCTTTGTGTGTCATGGTATTTCTTGTCTTTTTGTGTGTGTGTGTGTGTGTGTGTGTGTGTGTGTGTTTGGAATTCCAGTCGCCTCAACAAGAACCGACTGACTCAACTTCCAGAGCTGCTGTTTCAGAAGAATGAAGCCCTGTCTCGACTGTGAGTACGACCTGTGTAAAGCTTATTGTACATCTGACGTCTGAATGTAACCTCTCTACCCTCCCTCTACCACATGCTTAGCTGTTGTCTAGTCTCAGCTTCATTACTGATGAGGTGGACATGGTCTGTATGGTTTTATGTCACAGTTTGGACATAAACTGACCCAGTGCAGTTTGTATGGAAGTGCTGTTTTTACTTTTTAGTCCAAAGGAAACTTTAGAAACTGCTTTTTGTGACATTTCAAACCATTTTGTTCTTACATGATTATTTTGAATGTGTGTGATGGTATTAGCCTAGCTGCGCCGCGGAGGAAATCTGCCCGACGGGTAAAGACCAGACCAGGGGGGGGGGGTTCGAACGTGGCCTGTCCGGAGAGGGGTCTCATGCACTCAGTTTGACCTAACGCTGGCCGGAGAGAACTGAACCCTGGTCCCACTGCTGTCCTCGCACACAGAGGGCAGAAAAGGCCACAGTTTTCGCCATCGGAGAAAACTATTGATTTGAAATCTTTATTTCATGATTTGATTTAAACATTGGGGTCATTCAGAGATATACCCCTAGCCTAATTTTCCATTGTATACACTGTGCTGATTTAAGTGTCTAGTTCAGAAATAAAAAAAAATCGTGCAAAAATTAATATATTTTTGAATTCTGACCCAATATAAATAAAAAAAACCCAACATATTTGAACATGAAAGACAGATTGTACATGATACAGTATGCTCACCTAGACACAAGCAGGTAAGATGTGTGACTGGATACATGCAGGATTTTGTAGAAACACTGATACTAATGTTCTATTTAACTTGTGCTCATCACTCAGAGGTGTGTTTGCACATACTTAACACCCAGTTTTTGTTGATGATAATTACACCAACTGAACTGCATGTAGAAATTGGTGTTTGCCTTTTGTGGATTAGACAGTTGCTATGATTTCATACAGACATTATTTGCATGGACAGGAGCTGCTTCTGATCCATATGTATATGAATATGCAATTGTGTCTCTTTGTTAGGTCTTTGCAAATTACATGCACCAGTTTTGTCTCATTTGTATTAGTTTTAATGTGCAATTCCATTCTTGATTTGGCACTTAAATGTTGAACATTAGGAGAGAAAGGTTGTTGTCTTTAACCACTAATGTTACATTTCTTTCCAGTAGGTGATACTAGCTGATTACTTCACAGCTATTGACCTTTAAAAACCCATTATCTGTCATTTTCTTTCCTGGTTTTTAGCTAAAAACTCCTGATTTGTTTATGGATCATTCATCTATATCTGCTCCAGTTACATATTAATATCTATATATAATATATCAGAAATTCTTATTCTACTCTATTACCTCCTACTATTACAGTAACATTTGATTATTTCAGTTTTAAGGTTAATAGCCCTCAGTGATTTTCCCTTATATTCTCTTGCGGTGCAGTCTGATAATTATCCATAGTTTCTGGCTGGTTTTCTGATCAAAAATTGCTCCATTTTTCTCACCTAGAAAAGCATTGCACAGAGCTTCCCCTTGGACAGTGGAAATCACTTACAATGTCCCACAGGAGCAGCAGACACAGTCAAGCTTTAATTTGACAGAAAAAAAGAACCTTTTTCTTTGTGTTTAATAACTCTAAGGCTTGGATGTGGTTGGCTTCCATGTGGCTAAATGTGTCACACACCCACACACACACACACACACACACACACACACCCACCCACACACGCACACACAACCTCCTCTGAAGTCTTTGTTAGAAATGTATGTGTTTAGTGCAGGATGGTGATGGTATATATTTGCTACTGCCTGCAGATGAATAGAAGCACACAAATGGGAGAAGGGAAAGAAAAGCAAACATACAGTAACAGGCCTCTGTAATTATTGTAGCATCTTGATCAATCCAGCTCTGACATATATGTGTGTTGTATCTCTATGTATGTTTGTTTGTGCGTTTGATTGATTTAGGAGCTGACACAGATAATGTGTCGATACAGGGAGACACTCTTAGTTTTCCTTTGAGCACAGATGGATGGGGAGTTAAGTGGATAACAGCCATGAAAAATACTGTTAATTATAGAAATAGGTGGCATTGTTCAATCGAGACATATGTGTGTGAGTGTGAGAGGCAAAGAATGAGAGTAATAGTAGTGAAAAAAATGTGTGTCTGTCCTGATTATTTGCTGTTTGGCTTTTTGGCAATTTCACACTCTAGCTCCCATCAGGGAATACCGAGATGGACTTGGCATGTTCGATCAATCACCACACACACACACACATACACACTCGTAGATAAAGCGACAGAAGTGTAGTGCAGAGCCATTAGCACTTCCTCCTGCAGCAGTGATTTGTTTTCCTCCTGCTGTGTTGATGGACTGTACAAAGCCCCATGTCCTTTGGAAATACACACATATTTTCCTTTCTGGTGTAATCTGTCTCTCTTCACAGCCACATGCACACACAGCAGATCCGTCTTTTCCTTCTTTTTTGTCAAATGTCCTTCCCTTCATCAGCCATTCTTCTTCTTCTGCTGTCTCTCTTTTACCTCCTTCCTAATCACGCTCCCTTCAAGTTTCTCTAAAACAACAAAAGTGAATGGTAAAATTTGGGAGATTTAGGGAATTTAGGGGTAGCTAACTACAGAAATAGAGTTGTAGTGTTGTAGTATAGTATGTAATTATGTGAATAATTTTCTTATTGAGAACATATTAAAGTGTTATGTAGTGGGAAATGAAAGAATTTTAGAGAAAATGGTCAGCAAATAGGACCTGTTGTACTTTAAAGGTGTCATTCCACTAAAAAACACTTTTCCACGCTCCTTTTGGAATCTGATGGGTCACTCTGAGTTACCAGCACGTGCTGCCTTTGAAAGTGGTTTGTCACCTCCACTGGCTGCATACTGCATTCACAGAAAAGAACGAGAGGAACGAAAGACCCAGAAAACCTGGTCCATTTTATGTCAGATGGACTTTAGCGTCACCCATGTGGGGTTGAACCAGCAAATCTAAAGTAGCATTAGCATTAGCATCCATAAGAGATGCTGCACAAACTTGAAAAAAAAATGATGGAGCAAACTGGTTCATGTGCTCTGCGGAAATAAAGTCTAGTTTTTTTTCCCTGTATGTTTTTAGAACAAGCAACGGCATGAAACCTAGCTGGATGCTACTTTGGTAAAGGTAAACACACACATAGAGTGAGAGGGGAGGGGGGAGTGTTCCTTCACACATTCTGAGCCAATCAGAGATGCCTCGTCACCGCGTCATGAACATATATGAGGAAGTAACGTAAACTCTGTTGTTCAACCTCCGGTAATTTTTCTACCGTCCAAAAACAGGTGGAAACAAAACAATCCGGATATTTAAAAAAAAAAAAAAAAAAACCAACACACAATGTATTCAATAACAATGGAGAACACAGTAATATTAATGGAATAACAGCTTTAACAAATAAATTTTTCAGCCTTGCAGTTTAATTTCTTAAGACATGTGATTGTTTATGAATGGTACAAAGGTAGAGGTACTGTATGTGTGTATGTGTGTTAAAATGCACAAATCATATTTACCCATGAGGATAATAAAATGAACTCACCTTAAAAGACTGGAATATTTAATTAAATTATTGAGTCTGTAAAATGAACCCAGAGTGACTCTTAAACAGTACTCCTCACTCATTATTTAATGCTTTCTGTGTCTCCACTCATCAGCTGGACTCTTTTAGGTTCAGGTACTTGTGGTTGTTTTCATGTCAACTTCATTGCCGTTTAATTTCCACTTTTTGCTTGATTGCCTGCGTTCATTTGGCTTTACCTCCTTTTCATTTTTCTGTGGGCTGATTTTTCTCTCTCACCCTCTTTTGTTGGCTCTGTGTGGTTGTGTGAAGGGTTCACTCCACACCCACTAACCATCTTTTGTGTGCTCTGAAGATACCCAGGAACTGTGTGTGTGTGTGTGTGTGTGTGTGTGTGTGTGTGTGAGAGAGAGTCTCTGTCGTTGTACTTGCCTTCTCCTAGCAACTCCCTTTAGCCCAAGGGAGCCCAAAGAATTATGGGAGTGTAGCTTGATGTCACACATACACCTTGACCTGGACATGAACCCTGTGGATCCACAGCTCCAGCAGGTGTGTGCTTCAGACTGTGGACTGATGAATAACATGGCTTCCTTCTACTGTAAACACTACACAGATGTTAACAACAAGTAAAAATAGAACAGAAGTGTGGTACAACCTCGTAACATGAGTTTAATTCATTTCATGACCGAGCTAATTTTGCGATTTTCTTTCTTTCTTTCTTTTTTTTTCTTTCTTTCATTTGTTCATTCGTTCGTTCTTTCTTTCTTTCTTTTTTGTTTGTTTGTTTGTTTCTTTCATTCCTTCTTTCGTTCATTCATTATTTCTTTCTTTCTTTCTTTCTTTCTTTCTTTCTTTCTTTCTTTCTTTCTTTCTTTCTTTCTCTCTTTCTTTCTTTCTTTCTTTCTTCCTTCCTTCCTTCCTTCCTTCCTTCCTTCCTTTCGTCCGTTCGTCCGCATGGCTTCTTTTTGCTCTCAATGTTAATGTGCATTAACATCAAAACCTTCAAGGACAAATTTGAAGGCTAGGATCAAAGATCAAGGTCACACTAAAAGTCCAAATCATATTTTGGATATACATTTTGATCTATTCAATTTGGAGACTTCCAATGAGCACCAACATGTTGGTCTTTAAATTCTGCATCTTGTGTGTATAGATTTTGACCTATTGTTGACCCAAGAGCTTAGGGGTCACAGAGTCAATACATAAAAACTCAACTGAGCTATAACAAAAAAACAAGTGTGAATAGAAACTTAGTTACTATTATTGACAGATGTTATGTTATTGACAGATGTTTCAAAATGACATCATGACCTTTGACCTTGAGCATCTTTGAAAGGTCAAGCCCATAGTCTCATGTTTTGACAGAGAGATATCCATTAAGAGCTAAAATGTTTTCCTTGGCATCACATATGCATTTTTGAATTTCTTAAAAAACACAAATAGGCTGTTATTTCGACATTGTTGTTTTGCAATTTAAACAGCACCACGTTGTTTTTCAGTTTAGTTTTATTTTCTCAAAACAATAGAAATACATTATTTCTACATACAAATCTGGTTTTGTTAATATGATCTGCCTGTAAAAACTACAGCTATATTTGATTTAATGGTTAATGTAAAAATCTTCTCAAACAACTTTGTATTGTATTTTCACTTACAGTTTTTTATATTGCAATTTACAACTTTGCTGTTATTTTTTTTTTACAGTGTATCTAAAATGGCACTTCACCTTTTTGTACAAAAATTTTAAAAATATACTTATTATTATAGGTTATTATACTGCTGTATTTTCCGCTACTTTTTTCATATGTTTTGACTCATCAGGTTTATACAAAGGTGTGGCTATTCTGTGGATTTTTCTTTCACCACTAGGGGCACTCTAACCGGAATTAAAATCAATGACAAATTAGCAACTGTTAATTATTTTTCAAATCCTCATCCCTTCATCATGGAGACAGATGTGACAAAGCGCTTCTGAGGTTGTTCAACTGTGACACAGAAGAAGACGACTTCATGGGTTTCAGTGAAGATAATTAAAGTGATCTGTGATTTAAAACACGAGAAAATAAATATGGTAAATACTGGTTATTTTCCTCTTGGTTCTGTTCCGTTTCAATCAGTAAAGTTGCTGATGTGTTAAAACACTGTTAGGAAAAAATTTGTTCTGGTACCACGGTTCTCACGGATCCTTGAAAAGTCTTAAAAAGTCTTGAATTTAACTTGCCCTGAGCTATAGGAACCCTGGGTGCATACATGTAACTACATTTACAGTTCAAAATCCTTCTGTACATGCAGTAAACATCAGATTTTTCAACAAATATATCAGCAGCGTATAACCCGGTGCGGCTTGTATATTCTTTTTTATTATATTTTTAAAAAATACAGTAGATGCGGCTTATATACAGGTGCGGCTTAGTTCAGAAAATACAGTAATATTCTACTGGTGAAGCCCACTGACATCACATTGGGCTGAATGTGGCCTGTGGAACTAAATGACTGTGACAGCCCTGGATTAGGTTGAGAAAAATCCAGATAAGAGAGTCATTGGCATGTGTTAAAGAGCAACTATGAGATAGAAAGCGTGTATTCGGCACAAATATAAGCACTTCATCGCAGTCGTGTTTCCCTTCAGACATGGAGCATTTGCCTCATTAGCCAGAGTGTCAGAGCCATCCTCATTATGGCAGCTGACTTGTTTCTGAGTGCATTTAATTAATAGTGTGAAGCTCACAGAGGTGATAATGGCAGCTGTGGCTGTTTAGGGGTAAACCGGTGCGTGGCCTCACCGCTCACCTGACAAATTCACACAGAAGAAGCCACCAGAGTAATAGTATGTGACAGAGAGAGAGAGATAATTGCTTTTTTGCATTCATGTGGTGTAATTGTATCTGTGCATGTCACACTGTGGTTTGTGTAGGTGTTAATTACATAGTTTTCTACCATATACAGCTGCTGTGTTTCTTTTTTTTTTTAATCTGTGTGACAGATAGTGCTGTGAGAAAGTAGTCTAATTTATTTTGTCTTTGCAATTTTGCAACTACGCAGTTTTCAAAGTTTTAGTTTGTGAGTTTACTGGATTTTTGGAGGATCTTGATTGTCTGTGTGTGTGTGTGT